>SJYV01017599.1:415090-490801 GCA_006410875.1 Neotragus pygmaeus | reverse complement strand
AATAAAGCAGAAATAGATGTTTTCCTGGAACTATCTTGCTTTTTCCATGATCCAGCAGATGTTGGCAATTTGATCTCTGGTTCCTCTGCCTTTTCTAAAACCAGCTTGAACAGCTGGAAGTTCATGGTTCACGTATTGCTGAAGTCTGGCTTGGAGAATTTTGAGCATTGCTTTACTAGTGTGTGAGATGAGTGCAATTATGTGGTCGTTTGAGCATTCTTTGGCATTGCCTTTCTTTGGGATTGGAAGGAAAATTGCCCTTTTCCAGTCCTGTGGCCACTGCTGAGTTTTCCAAATTTGCTGGCATATTGAGTGCAGCACTTTCACAGCATCATCTTTCAGGATTTGAAATAGCTTAGCTGGAATTCCATCACCTCCACTATATGGCTGTCTGAGAAGGCCTTACAAATAGCTATGAAAAGATGGAAAGTGAAAAGCAAAGGAGAAAAGGAAAGATATACCCATTTGAATGCAGAGTTCCAAAGAATAGCAAGGAGAGGTAAGAAAGCCTTCCTCAGCAATCAATGCAAAGAAATAAAGGAAAACAATGGAATGGGAAACACTAGAGATCTCTTTAAGAAAATTAGAGATACCAAGGGAATATTTCATGCAAAGATGGGCTCAATAAAGGACAGTAATGGTAGGGTCCTAACAGAAGCAAAAGCTATTAAGAAGAGGTGGCAAGAATACACAGAAGAACTGTACAAAAAAGATCTTCATGACTCATATAATCACGATGGTATGATCACTCACCTAGAGCCAGACATCCTGGAATGTGAAGTCAAGTGGGTCTTAGAAAGCATCACTACAAACAATGTATATGCATATACATATGTATATTCAACTTTAGTAGATATTGCCAAAGAGTTTTTCAAAGCAGCTGTATCAATTTTTACTTGGTCCACATTTACCAACACCCAGTATTATCAGGATTTTTAATTGTAGCCATTCTGATAGATATACAGTGGTTGATTTGCATTTCCCTAATGACTAATTTTTCATATTCTTCATGGGGTTCTCAAGGCAAGAATACTGAAGTGGTTTGCCATTCCCTTCTCCAGTGGACGACATTCTGTCAGACCTCTCCACCCTGACCCGCCCATCTGGGGTGGCCCCACAGGGCATGGCTTAGTTTCATTGAGTTAGACAAGGCTGTGGTCCTAGTGTGATTAGATTGACTAGTTTTCTGTGAGTATGGTTTCAGTGTGTCTGCCTCTGATGCCCTCTTGCAACACCTACCGTCTTACCCCACATCCAAGGTTTCTCTTATCTTGGACGTGGGGTATTTCTTCACGCTGCTCAAGCAAAGCGCAGCCACTGCTTCTTACCTTGGTAGAGGGGGTATCTCCTCACTGCCACCCCTCCTCATCTTGAACATGGAGTATCTCCTCTAGGCCCTCCTGTGCCCCTGCAGCCACCACACCTTGGACGTGGGGTTGCTCCTCTGGGCCGCTGCCCCTGACCTCAGGCGTGGGCTAGCTCCTTGTGGCTGCCACCGCTGATCTCTGACGTCCTCTTGGCCACCACCCGTTGGGCATGGAGTCCTCTTGATTTCTGCCCCTGACCTCGGAGGTGAGGTAGCTCCTCTCGGCCGTGCTTTTGCACCCTTGCAGCTGCCCACACTGGAGAAGAGAATGGCAAATGACTTCAGTATTCTTTTCTTGAGAACCCCATGAATGGTATGAAAAGGCAAAATGATAGGATACTGAAAGAGGAACTCCCCAGGTCAGTAGGTGCCCAATATGCTACTAGAGATCAGTGGAGAAATAACTCCAAAAAGAATGAAGGGATAGAGCCAAAGCAAAAACAATACCCAGTTGTGCATGTGACTGGTGATAGAAGCAAGGTCTGATGCTGTAAAGAGCAATATTGTATAGGAACCTGGAATGTTAAGTCTATGAATCAAGGCAAACTGGAAGTGATCAAACAAGAGATGGCAAGAGTGAACGTCAACATTCTAGGAATCAGCGAACTAAAATGGACTGGAATGGGTGAATTTAACCCAGATGACCATTATATCTACTATTGCGGGCAGGAATCCCTTAGAAGAAATGGAGTAGCCATCATGATCAACAAAAGAGTCCGAAATGCAGTACATGGATGCAATCTCAAAAACAACAGAATGATCTCTGTTCATTTCCAAGGCAAAATATTTGATGTCACAGTTATCCAAGTCTATGCCCCAACCAGTAATGCTGAAGAAGCTGAAGCTGAATGGTTCTATGAAGACCTACAAGACCTTTTAGAACTAACATCCAAAAAAGATGTCCTTTTCATTATAGGTGACTGGAATGCNCTCCTAAGCACCCTTTTTCCATATGCTCATTTTATTTTTCTTTATTTATCTCATCCTCTGTCGTCCCCTTCTTCTCCTGCCCTCAATCCCTCCCAGCATCGGGGTCTTTTCAAATGAATCGGCTCTTTGCATCAGGTGGCCAAAGTATTGGCGTTTCAGCTTCAGCATCATTCCTTCCAAAGAACACCCAGGACTGATCTCCTTTAGGATGGACTGGTTGGATCTCCTTGCAGTCCAAGGGACTCTCAGGAGTCTTCTCCAACACCACAGTTCAAAAGCATCAATTCTTCGGTGCTCAACTTTCTTCACAGTCCAACTCTCACATCCATACATGACTACTGAAAAAAACCATAGCCTTGGCTAGATGGACTTTTGTTGGCAAAGTAATGTCTCTGCTTTTGAATATGCTATCTAGGTTGGTCATAACTTTCCTTCCAAGATGCTCAATAAATCCTTGTTGCATGAATAATAAATACTGGATCAGGAAAATATCAAAATATCAAAATTGACTATTGTCATTCAATGTACAATATAAAAATTCTGAATTATTCTTACAATTATTCCACCAGCTACAATGTTCACTTTGGGAATTTTTCTAAAATGACACAAGGTGGCAGCATCAGTCTCCTTTTGAGTTAGCAGCCACGCTCCAGTTTTACTTGGTCTAGAGACGAACTGCCACATCTTAAATTTGCAAGTTCCTTTGTCCATTCTGGATTTATTTTTTTTAATTAATGAACAGCATTGGTTGTTTAAATTATTATGCAGTTAGTTCTTAACTGTGTAGTTTTAGCTAAAGAAAAGATTGTTGCTTGTAGAAAGGTAAAAATATTGACATGAATTGAGGCTGCTTTACAGTAATACTAGTGATTTGTGTTCTCAAACTTCCTTTTGGTAACAAATAACTGCTTGACAAACAACGGACCCAAATCTTCCTTTTCAGTGACACAAAGTGCAACAATGTCATTCCTTTCCAAATCTATAAGAAAAGACAAAACAGTGTAAAACTTTTTCTAGTTCTTTTTAATAAAGATGTGAGACTAATTTTGCACTCCCTTTAACATACTCTGAAACCATAGATGAGAAGCAGAAATTTCTGATCATCTTTGAGGATGTAAAGAAAAGAATCTTGATTTAGAAATTAAAGAGTGCTTCTGGAATTTTAGAGATTCCCTGGTGGCTCAGCCAGTAAAGAGTCTGCCTGCAATTCAGGAGACCTCAGTTTGATCCCAGGGTTGGGAAGATCCCCCACAGAAGGAATCGGCAACCCATTCCAGTATTTTTGCCTGGAGGCACCCCATGAACTGAGGCACCTGGGCTGCTACAGTCCTTGGGGTAGCAAAAGAGTCGGACCTAAGTGACTTCACTTTCACTTTTCACTTTCAGGAATTCTAGTGCTTCAGGAATCCCCTTAACTCCAACTTTAAGTAAATCTCTTATCTTTCAAAAATTCAGTGCCTTCACTTCTAAAATGAAGATAACGATCTCTGCCTTACCTACCTGGAATGAGATCAGTGAATGTAAATATCTTTATAAACTGTAAAGGGCTCTATTTTACACAGCATGAGCTAATGTTAGAATCATTTCCATTTTACCTTCGGGGAAAACCATTCCTAGCCCTAAATGGGCTTGCCTCAGTTTTCTCATCTATAAAATGGTCTAATGATATCAACCCCACCTACTCTGGTGAGCTGTTAAAAATAAAATAACAGATGTGAAAGTGCTTTTAAAATGAAAGTACTCTATTTGTACAAGATCATTAGTTTAAGCAAACAGCTTTTCTTGAGTTTCACAAACAGTCCTGAAGAAAACCATGTGTAACTAAATAGTGTAAAAGAAATAAGCATGCTTGATTTAATACCTTCAGAATTCTCAAGAAATTGCACATTTAAAAACATATAGAGATGCTGAAAGTATTATTTCATCTAGAGGAAAAATCAATAAAATTAAATGATACATTCAGAGTTAGTACTGGATGGGTGTTAGTCACTCAGTTGTGTCCAACTCTTTTGGACCCTATGGACTATAGTCCATCAGGCTTCTCTGTCTGTGGAATTCTCCAGACAAAAATGCTGGAGTGGATTGCAAATATCTCTGCCACATCTTTATTAGCATCCTAGGCAATCTGATACAAGAATCACAAAGACTTTAACCCTTGATCTATACTGGATAACTTTTAAAATCTGAATTTAAAATAGGTATAGTGTAGAAATAAAGTGCTCATTTAAGATCGTGGCATTTAATTAACATTTGTCAACTATCTGTTGTATGTATGTGTGCATGCGCATGCTCAGTCATGTCCCACTCTGTGACCCCATGGACTGTAGCCTGCCAGGATCCTCTATCCATGGAATTTTCCAGACCAGAATACTGGAGTGGGTTGCCATTTCTTACTCCAGGGAATCTTTCCAATCCAGGAACTGAACCTGGGTCTCTTGAGGCTCCTGCATTGGCAGGCGGATTGTTTTACCACTGTGCCAACTGGGAAGGCCATTTGCTGTGGTGTACTAGGCATTTTCAAATCTTATTTCATTACTAATGTGTTAGTCCCTGGAACCAGAGAAAAATGTCAGTTCCATTGAAAAGTTGAGGAAATTAAAGTTCAGAGAGGTTGTTAAGTGTTTCTCAAGTCAAACAGCACTCCCAAGATATTCAGACCTTAAATCCTCTGCTCCTTCCTGCCTTTCCTCCAGAGTGTTGCTCTGGAGGTCTCTGCTTAGTCCAGTGGGAGCTCTTGCGCTATTGAATCCAACAGTTAGGAGCAGCAAGCCAACAATTTTGTTTAGTAAAAACCAGAGATGGAATGTAACACTTTAAAAGAACCTGGATAAATGGGTACTTGTTAGCCAAAACTTAGGTCTCCTTAAGTGAATTTCAACGACTTGGGAAATTTGGGCTCTGACCTTTTGACTATACAATTTTATGTAAAGAAACCCAGTTACCTTTCCTTTAAATATTTCCAAAGCCAATTCATGCCTTTTCAAAAAATAAAGAAATGATTAATTATTACATGTTAGGGGTTAGAAAGGGAGAGAAATAAAGTTATGAGGTAACGAGAGATCTTAGAAATGAAGGCCATTTAAATCTCTTGGGAGGTATTAGTTATTTAAGAATGATGTGCTGTTGTTGCCACACATAATAAGTTAATCTTAAGAAGGCATTTATCCCCGCTGATGTTATAGTCTTTATACAAACTAGTTTAGTGAATTGAATGTCATTTTCTGGTGTGCATTCTGGTAGGCTATGTTTACCAGGAATTTAAATTATGTAATTACTTTGAAATGATACCACTCTAAACTATCAAGTCAGTTCTGTTGCATTTTACTCGCTAGTTGGTTTGTCCAATTTTAGGATTTAAAGCAAAGAGGCCTTCAAATGTATGCATCTGGGGAGGCTGTTTTATATCCTGTTATCTAAAGAATGATACTGACACTATGCTTATGGCTTGTTCAAGTCCATTTTAATGAGTATCTGTAGTGTTCTGCTCCTTTGAAGAGTTATCCAAATGTAATAGTTGTTTGCACCCAACAACATGCATCAATTAGCACTATGACCTTTTTGTTATGGAAAAAGTAGCCCACAGAGCCTTGTAAATGGAAATATAAAGCTCTTATTTAAACATTCATTTATTTTCCCCCTTTTTCCACTCCTGGAATAACAGATTTTTATCCTTCTTAATAAGTAGCTGAATTTAATCCAGGGAACCTTAAAGCCAAAAAGGTTCCTGGTATTCAGTGTAGTGCTGAAGTTTACCATCAATCTTACTCAGTAACTTTAAGGAGCCCAACAGCGATTGTTGAGTTATACCATTTAACTACAGTAAAAGTCTAGCTTTTCAAAACGAGTATTCTTAAATTAATAAAAGTCACTCCATAGAGAGGGAAAAACAGACAGGAGATGTAAAGGGAGGTAACTTAAAATTCAAATAACAGAACAGAGGACTCTACAGTGGGATATAAGTGGCTGTCAGTGGCACTTAACGATCCTCAGAGGACTTCTGATGCTCGGAGGAGGGAAAAATCAGAGAAGGCTGCTGAAGTCTCAGAGGCTTGTTTTTGCTTTTCATCTGGGATTCCAAAGATGTAGTTTGGTGACTTAGAACTTCAAGGACGATCGTCATAACAAGGAGCGTGGGGTGGGCAAAAGTAGACACCAGAATCCCAGAGTTCCTTATAGAGTGTCAGTAATGGTGAATTGGCCTTGTAATTGTAATTGGCCTTGTATTGTTTCTGCTATTTTAACATATCAGGAAGAAACATTTCTCACTGTAAAGGTGTCTAAGGGATCGGTTTTCTTAATTTCCCTGACTTTTCCTTGATGCTATTTGAATGGAGAATGTTGGGTCTAATCTGCATCTAGATACTGCAGCTCCAAAACTGTCTTGGAGATTCAATTACTCTCTCTAACAGAAGACAGCGATTTTGCCTCTCTTTGCCAACCCACTGGTTGCTACGCAGTCTAGACTTGAGCTTAATTTTGCAGGTACCAAACTCCATGCAAGATACCTGAGAGATGCTTGAGAACTGATAATCTACAGAGGGCACTAGTCTTTACTAACTATAGCACCAAATCAGATTGTGATAAATGCTACGAGAGTAAAGTGTTGAAGGGGAAATTAATTCTATTCAGGGGTCAAGGAAGGGCTCAGAGAAAAGGTGACATTTCAGACCCTAAAACAAGAGAAGCATTTTGGTAGTTAGAGAAGGGATAGATGTTTATTACAGGCAGAAGGAGAAGGAGGACAGAGTGTGGAGTGGGAAATGACTATTGGAGACAAGGCAAGTGGCTTGTGGTGGCTGGATATAAGGTCACTGAACACCATAACAAGTCAGTATAAAAAAGAACATGATCAATATAATGTATAAAAAATCTACAATATTTCTATTTCTGGATGTACAAAAAAAAAAAAAAGACATCTGGAAGGAATACCTATTTATGGTACCGTGTGCGCAGTTTTCCTATAGGCACTACAGAAGTTAAAAGGAAAGGCCCTTGCCTTGGAAATGTTTGTACTTTACTTGGAAGAAAAATTAAGAATTAAATACATTTTAAAATGTAAAAATTAAATAAATTAAAAATAAAGTAATTTAAAAGCATATAACAATCTCTAAGGCAAAGCATTAGATCACCCCCAAACTACCCCACACCCCCCTCCCACACCCCCACATAGTGGTAAAGGTGGGTTGGGGGCCAGCTGATCTAGTGGAGGGCTTGGAACTCCTTCACCCTGGAAACAGGAGTAAAAATCACAGTTAACACCTATATCTGGCACTGTTCTAGGCCCTGAGGTAGATTAGCTATTTAAGTCTTCACAATTACTCTGTTTTGAAGAAACACATTAACTCCAGTTTACATATCGGGAAATCCAAGCACAGAGCTGTTGCCAGGCCAGGATTTCAAACCACAGGTCTAGTTTCAGAGTCCTGCAGTTCTTTTCCTGTTTCTATCCTCGGAATCCTGGGCTTCCTCGCCTGCAATGCAGGAGATGCAGGAGACGAGGATTTGATGCCTGGATCAGGAAGATCCCTTACAGGAGGAAACTGGCTACCCACTCCAGTATTCCTGCCTGGAAAATTCCATGGGTCCATACCGTCACAAAGTGTCAGACACGATTGAGCACACATACACACAGGCACCCTCAGATTTTACCCCAGTATCTGGCGCTGGGTGTTAAGATCTTAAAAACAATAAAAATAGATTTTTTTTTCCTTTGAATATTTTTGGGATAATACGATTCAAATCAAAATAAAGACTTTTGAAAGTCCCAAACGTGTCATGGAGAAGAAATGCTTTTGAGCTGTACAGCCTAAACTTTTGCCTGTCCCAAGGCCAGCAAGAAAATGTTTCTTTTTATACTTTTTTTCCCCTCCTCCTTTTGTGACAGTTCAGTGTTTCTGAACGCTAGGGGCTCCCGGATTCACTGGTTTGAGAGTAACTTTTCCTTTTAGGATTTTTTTTTTTTTTTGGAAGGGGGTGGGGGAAAATGTGGCCTTAATTATCCTACGTCTTAGGCTGCTTAAGGAAGGGGCTGTGCTTTCAGAATCCCTTCTGAGCCAAGTAAGGAGGTCCCTCTCTTTCCCTCTCTCTTTTTTAAAAGGACCTCGTGCAATAAAAGTGCTGAAAACAAACCCTGGTGATCACAGCGGCAGCCGCGGCGGCAGCAGCAGCAGCAGCAGAAAGAGGAGGAGGAGGAGGAAAGTTGGAGTCGCGGCAGCGCTCGGGGGTGGCTGGGCTTTGCTCAGCTCCGCTCCGCGCAGCTCCCATTCATTAAGCAACCAGGCGCGGAGGAAGGTGGCCGAGTGCCCGCGCTGCCCACTCGCGGCTTTGCGCACAGACACGCCAGCTCCGCGCGTTGCAAGCAGTACAGCGCTGCAGAACTTTCTCCTCGAGAAGTTGGCTCTTTTCACTCTGGACTTTCGAACGATTCGGAGTTGAGACAGGAAAAGCAGAGGAGCTCCAGGGGGAGCAGAAAGCACCACCGCCTGCCTTTGGAAGCGGGCAGCGGGGCCGCACTCTCCCGCCGCGCTCCGAGCAGCCTCGGCCGGGTGGCGACCCGGGCGTCTGGGTGTGTGGTCGCTGTCGCCGGGCGTCTTGACCAGCGCCATGCAAAACTACAAGTACGACAAGGCGATCGTCGCGGAGAGCAAGAACGGCGGCAGCCCGGCGCTCAACAACAACCCGAGGAAGGGAGGCAGCAAGCGGGTGCTGCTCATCTGCCTGGACCTCTTCTGCCTCTTCATGGGTGAGCCCGGCCCCCTGTCCCTCGGGCCCTCGGCGCCCGGCGCGCGCCCCAGCCCGAGTCGGGCTGCGCGCGGGGCGGCGTCTCCCGGCCGCGCCGCGCAGTCCGCCTCGGGGGCCCCTGCAGGCTTCTCGGGGAGCGTTCGCGCGGCTCTCGGCCCCCGGGTCCCCGCCCTCTCGGTTCCTGCCGCCTCCCCGGCCTGTAGAGAAGCGTTGGGAGCGCTGTAGGCTTTCGCGGGCCACTGGGACACCGAATCCTAAAAGCCGAGCTGCAGTTGGAAACCCGGGCAGAATCCCACGAAGAGTGGGCTCGTCCCGCTAGGAAAGGGGAAGTCGATGGAACCGGGACCCGAAGCCGGCGTAGAGCTGTTTGGACGTCCATCCAAGTAAGATGGATCTCCTGGAGCGCCGGGCTCCCGCCTCGAGAGCGCTACCTTCTCCTGGCCGAATGTAAACATCCAGCCCTTCCGCTGAGACTGCCCTGGCCTTTTCACTTGCTTTCACTCTCCTGAACGCCCCCCAGGGGTTGGGAGGGTGCTCTCGAGGGGCTTGAAGCGTGGTGCCTACCCAGCAGTCACTTTTAAAGCGCCTACTGTGTACCAGGTGTTAGTTTTGACTGGCCCTCTCCGTGACTCGGTGCAGTATGAGCGAGGAGGTCCATTTCACCAGTGAGGAAACAGGCACTGGGAAAACCAGCTACCGTCCTGCATTGGGACCAGCATTAATTGTACTCCCGAAAAGTTGAGGCAGTAGCTTGCTTCTGTTTTCCAAACTATTTGGAAGTCACAGCTAGAAGGAGTATAGGGCGTGGGGTGGGAGGGTCCGGAGGATTTATGAACTGCCCCCGGGGCGAGGGGTGGCTATTGACACGAATCTACAGAGAGTTCCAAGGTTGAAGTCAGCTTAGATTTTTTTTTAAAGCGAATCATGGTGAAATGGAAAGCGTGCAGGACTTGTCATCAGAACAGGGCCACTCTGCCACTTGCTGAGTGTACCACCTAACTGCCTCTTTGGCCTCAGTTTCCTTATCAATTGAGTGAGTGGGTTGAACTAGTTGCTCTCTGAGGCCCCTTCCTGCATTAAGAACTCGGATCTGGTCCAGGGGCTGTTCTGCCAACTCTGCTAACTGAAGAAACATCTGTGTTCCCAATTTCATTCCCTTAAAATAGAACTCCTGCACAGGAGGTTCAAGTCCCCTTTGAATTGGATTTGCGCACGCAGAGTGTGCAAACCAGAGACTTCTTGGGCTGGAGTCCCAGGTCCCTGTGTTCATGACTCTGTAGCAAGGTACTTACTGAGGTCCATCTGTCCTTGGCTTGACTGTCCATAGTGAATTTTCAGAGTCAAAGAAAGAGACTCTCGGAGTTTAAATGGAAGAATGGCCTCCTTTAGATACATGGTGACAGCTGAAGGTCAGTTGTGCTCTGTGGAAGGGCAGAAAGGTGCCTGTAGAAAGGTGGCAAATTCTATTCTCACCTCTTCATATAAATTCAACATTAAGATGTTATGTAAAGGAATTGTCACTGGGGGGCCCACCTTCCTGAAGGCGGCAGACTTATGCACAGTGGGGAGATTCGTGCTGCCTCCTTGCCAAGCTATTGAAGTTTTAAGAGATCCTCCCTGGTCCTGGGGGAGTACCGGGAACCCAGAAACACACTGAAACTGTTGCTGTAAACTTATCTGGGGCTTCCAGTCTTTACTGGTGGGTTTTGTTGGTGGAAGGGTGAACTCTTTCTAGACTGTTGCCATGTACCCACCTATCTCCTCCTTGGTGGTTAGGGAAGCAGAGCTCAGACAGTTTTGTTACCCTTCCCTCTGCTTTCCACTCTGATTTCAGAAGGCAATCCCAAGAGATGGTGTGTCTTATCAAAGGAAAAAGTGTGAAGGAATTTGCAGAAAGACACACCTATCAGCTATAGTTTAGCCAGGGACACACAAATCCCAAGATATTGTCGTGCATTGAAGGTGTGAGTAAGGTGTACATTTGTGCATTTCAGCTCCTCATCTGTCCCGAATCTCCCTATGTCCCTTCCAAAGCTAATATTCTATACCTAGCTGTTTGTTAAGTTTATTTACTCTTGGCCTGTTCCAGCAAATGGTTTTGTTTACTGTAAAAAATGTTTATAAGATAATAGAATCTTTTATTTTACCATAAGAATCGCACAGCTCTCCGTTTTAAGGGTCTATACCTTGTCATTAACATCATGTCAACCAAGTCATTTAAAAAGTGTGCATATCCCCTGTGCATAGACCAAATCACAATATCACTAATTTGATGCGTCTTGACCTCCTATAATAGGAAACACTGCAAGGTAAACATTTACTTGGGAAATTTATGCAGGAGAACTCCCTTTGACTTCCAAAAGAAAATTATTAACACAACATGTGATTTTAATATTCCACACATCACAGTCCTAAAAAATTGTTTCTACTTGGTTCATTTTTTGCCTGGGACTGTCAGTCATGATTTAATTTTTATGTAGTCTATTGATCATGTGGTCTGGATTACAAAGCCCTAGTCTATGACAAAGGGAGACACAGTTTTCTGTTTAGTCTCTCACAGGAATATACACCAAGATTCCTCTCCTTGTGTCTGGAAAAAAATAAGAGGCAATGTGCAATATACATATTGTTACCTTTTTGGAATGTAAAATTCTTGATGAAACAATAGAAGTCCACTTGCCTTTGGGGGTGAAAGGAATCTGGTGTCAGAGAATCACCTGTGGGAGTTTATATCTCAGAAAATAGTTATCTTTGCCAATTATTGCTTATAAATATGGTTATGAATCTTTGCATAGTAGTTTTTCTGAAATCGATTTTGTTTTTCTTTTGGTTGCATAATATGGATGGCCTTCTTTTTTTTAATACAATGTTTTTGCTGTACCAGGTTACAAGAGAGCAGCAGAGACAATTCCCATACAAGGAGGAAGGAGCATCTTTTCTATCTAAGCTTTATTAGACTCTTTGTCAAGTAAATTAGTTTATATACTTTTCACTGCAACTGATGAAGAGACTATCTCCATTTTATAGATGAGAAAACTGAGATTCACACAAGTCAATTTGAGTTGATCCCAGCAGGCTTGACTGGAGTCCATCCCCCTTCCCTCATCAGAAGAATCCTAAAACTCAGAGTATTAGAAAAATTTTAAAGCTCTGTTGGTAGAAAGCCAGGATTTCTCTGGTGGTTCAGTTGGTAAAGAATCTGCCTGCAATGCAGGAGACAGGGATTCTATCCCTGGGTTGGGAAGATCCTTTGGAGAAGAAAATGTCAACCCACTCCAGTATTCTTGAGTGGGAAATCTCATGGACATAAGGAGCCTAGTGAGCTACAGTCTATGGGATTGCAAAAAGTTGGACACACTGAGCAACTAACACGCACACACAGTGCCCCTCCATATTTTCCAGCTAATTATTAGCAATGAAACAGATGGATAAAGGTGGTTCAGCTCTTCTGGTCAATGATATGGTCTCGTTGTCCTAAGGCATTGCTTTGATTTGGGGCTGTTCTAACACGAGTTATTCCCAAATTTTGAGGGTGCTTTTTTACCCTATGAGACCATGGTTCCAAAGAAAGCACAAACAGCAGTGCATAACTGTAGTGCAAACATGCAAATTTGGTAAATCTATGTGGAGCTTCTCTGCTTCATCTCATCTCTTCCTCATCTCTCTCCCCAGGTATTTACTGACTGCCTCCTCCCAGCCCGTGCATTTTGACAAGTGGGCAGAGTTAGACAGGTCTAGCTTTTTGTCAAGGTCTCTGTTCAAGGGCCTTCATCCTCTGAGGTCAGTGAGCCCATCTGTGAGATGGTGATCAGAGTGGCCGCTCCATTACGTTGCTATGAGCATCAGAGGAAATATTGGATGTGAAAATTATTTGTCATCTCTCAATACTTGGGCAAATGCAAAGGATTTATAACTCAGACCCCTATATGAAGCTTTTGTGGCTATGTTTATATGCTGTGTCCCAAAATCATAGGTAGATGAGATCATGAAACAAAAACTCAATAACAATATTTTAGCAAAGACCACAAAGCATCCACGTCCAAAAGGAGAAGTTCACACTGGCCTAGTAGGTTGAAGACAGATGATTTTCATTCATTGTTAATCTAAACTTTAGCTGAGAAGGCAGCCCCTAAAACTTAGCAGTATTTTGAGCCATCACATCTTCACAGTATATTCTGATCATGCTTTAGAGAAGGTTCTTTGTTCAGAACTTTGAAAATTACTTTGCCAGCATGTGAAATGAGTGCAGTTATGCGGTAGTTTGAAGACTGTTCCTCCTTTGACTTTTGATCCTAGAAGATGGGGTAACTAAGTTTATGGTGGAGGTGGGAGATCTTTGAAGGAGCAGGTGCTCAGGCAGGTTTGGTTTGAAAGGCTTGGCTCCTGTGCCATTCCTTACCAGGAAACACAGTTAGTGAAGCAAAGAGAAAGAAACTCAAATGGGTAAAAATAGTGAATTTGGATAGTCAGCAACTATGCTAGTAACTTAGTGGTTCTAGAATGTTTTTGGACACTTCTTGATTTGCAGTTAAATGGCTGAAACAAAATTCTAGAACTGGTTCAGTCTATGGGATAAATAAAATTATCATGTATTATTATTAAACTCTTCACTTTTAATAGTGAGAGGGAGGCAATGTGATGTAGTGAAGAAGATGGGAGACGTGGAGCCAGAAGTTCAGGTTCCAGGGTGGCCAGTGCCAGCAGCTAGTTGTGTGGTTGTGGCAAGTTAGTTTTTAATGGGTCTCAGTCTTTTCCAACAGTGAAATGACTGGTTGGGCGGGATGATGTCTAATGTCAAAAGCTGCCTTGTGACATTCCAGGACCGGTTTCTAGTAGAGAGGAATGGCACTTGGATTCATTGAATGCCTACCTGGTACCTGCTGCTTGCGTTCTGCTTAGCTCTTGGCTGTATATTAGCTCAGGAAGTCACAAGAATAAGGGCCTAGGAATAGGAGCTCTGGTCTTGTATCGCCATGTTGCTGTGTGACTTTGAGAACTTTCCCTTGAATTTTGTGGGCCTGATTTCTTGATTATGATCACAAAGGAAAGGAATTAGATCATCTCTCAGACCCCTTCTAGCACTAACGATTTTATGAATCTGTGCTGATAGATAACTGGTGTAGAAACCCAGATATTGCTTCTCATCGATTATTTATCAGCAGTTGAATTTTTATGTTTTTGTATCAAAGAAGTATTGCTGACAATTAGCTTGAATTGGGGTTCATTCCGGAGGGATAAAGAGCATTGTCTTTTCTTAGAGTTCATCCAATATGCTGAGAAACTGGCTAGATTTTTTTTCCGGCCAGATGTGTCCTTTCACCTGCTTCCTAAAATTTATAGGAATTACAAACGAACAAGGAAGCAAGCCCAACAGGTTTTTCCCTTCTATTTTTTTAAACTCTACTATTATAGTCACTAAGTATGTGTTTTTGATAATGCAGCAGACTTTGATAACTTCATCTACCACATGAACCAAAGAATTTAGAAATAGATTTTCAAGAACCAAAGAATTTAGAAATAGATTTTCCCCACTTAATAACTAGTGAACCTTCCAGCCGAGAAGCATCCTGCACTGATTGAAATGAGAAGGGAGCCTCCATTTCGTAGGTAAGCCCTGCTGACTCTTCCAGGACAGTTGAAAACGTTTATTTCTTCGTTGTCTGGATTGGCTAGTTTTTTCTTTCCGCTCAGCTCTTTCATCCCTTTCTCTTGTACTTGATATATACCATAGTGGTATAGCTGCCTTTGTAGGAGACTGTTAAACTCAGGGTTGGTGGCCTCTTCCATCTTTAGCGCTATTGACCTCCTGTCAATTTGACATTCTTTCTTTTCCACTTCCTGTGCAGTTGTTTGGGCTGGCAAGCCCTGTTGTGCATAGCATAATGTTAATAATGCCAACCCCATGAGACTACTTCCCAGTTTAAAAAGTTTTATTAATGGAGACTCACTACCCTGGGTGTCAGTTCAACATGGTACACATTATTTGGGGAGTGATAACTTTCAGGATTCCTGCTATTCAGGATTTAGTACTTCATAGCCTCAGCTAATAAGAACACCTGTCTGGTGTGAAATACAGATTCTCAGGCTTCTTTCCGGAAGATTCAAATTCAGTATGCTCTGGACCACGGCCTAGGATTCTGTGTTTTGTAAAAGCTTCTAGTGATTCTTATCAGGCTAAATTTGAGAATCACTGTGTTGTTTAATAGCTAGTGTCTTAATGGCGATTGAGAAAAAGCCATTGGTTTATAGAGAAGACTTAAATGTTCTGGCACTTTTAAAATTGTTAGATGGTCTTTATTTATTACTTTATTTTTTTCTGTTTGTGGTCAGTACACCTGTCTTTTCCAATAAAAATGTTTAAGACACCTAGAGATGACCATCCTAAGTGAAGTGAGTCAGACAAAGACAAATAACATGATATCTCTCATATGTGGAATCTAATTTTAAAAAATGATACAAATGAACTTCTTGACAAAACAGAAACAGACTTGCAGATGTTGAAAACAAATTTATGGNTTTAAGACACCTAGAGATGACCATCCTAAGTGAAGTGAGTCAGACAAAGACAAATAACATGATATCTCTCATATGTGGAATCTAATTTTAAAAAATGATACAAATGAACTTCTTGACAAAACAGAAACAGACTTGCAGATGTTGAAAACAAATTTATGGTTACCAAAGGGGAAACGTCTGAGCAGCAGAAGGCGGGACAAATCAGGAGCTTGGGATGAACCTATTCAGTTCAGTTCAGTCGCTCAGTCATGTCCGACTCTTTGCGACCCCATGAATCACAGCACGCCAGNGGTGTACAGGGATGATCCAGAGAGACGTTGTGGGGTGGGAGGTGGGAGGGGGATTCAGGATTGGGAGCTTGTGTACACCTGTGGTGGATTCATGTTGATGTATGGCAAAGCCAATAGAGTATTGTAAAGTAAAATTTAAAAAATAAATAAATAAATTTAATTAAAAAAAAAAAAAGAATTCCTTGGACAGATGAGCCTGGAGGGCAGTAGTCCATGAGTTGCAAAGAGTCCAATATGACTGAACGACTATACTTTCACTTTCATTAAGGCTCTAAAATATTTCCAATCTCCCTCACCCACTGTTCCACTTCTATGTGTAGATTCTGCTACATTTTTCTATACAGCCATGGAATTCTCCAGGCCAGAATACTGGTGTGGGTATCTTTCCCTTCTCCAGGGGATATTCCCAATCCAGGGATCAAACCTTAGTCTCCTGCATTGCAGGTGGATTCTTTACCAGCTGAGTCACAAGGGAGCTTTCACTTTTCATTAATGCTCTAACATATTTCCAATCTCCCTCACTCATATATTTAATCTCTTCATTAGCTCACCAGAAAATATTATCAGATCTTCGAATTATTGCAGAAGCTTGCTCAGTGATTTCTTTAATATATCGTTATCATTTCCATGACATAATTCACTCTTTTTTCCCCTACAACTTTCCATCTTCTACAAGATCCATGAGAACCAGAATGTTCTGAAAATAAGGACTCTGGAATTAAACAAAACTAGGATTAAATATTGATTTTGATCCATACAGCTTTAGAATATTTGACATGGACTGAGTCTTGTTTTCCTCATTTGTATATTGGGCATATTTATAATTATCTTGTAGGATTATTTTTAATATGAGAAATAATATGCTTAATTTGTTTTACTTTGGGGAGTTCATTAAATGATAACTGATTTACCATAGTCAGGATTAGATCATCACACAAGGCATTCCATAACACTGCTCCGCTTCTATGTCTAGATTCTGCTCCATTTTTCTATATACTACCCTAATCTTTTCTCTGTAATTTGGCCATATTCTTTCTACCAGCTCTTGCCTATATCCCTGAATACCCTAGAAATCTCTTACTCATACTTAAAAGTGAAAGTGAAGTCACTCAGTCATTTCTTTGCAACCCCTGCACTGTAGCCTACCATGCTCCTTCATTCATGGGATTTTCTAGGCAAGAATAATGGAGTGGATTGCCATTTCCTTCTCCAGGAGATCTTCCCAACTCAGGGATTCAACCCGGGTCTCCTGCATTGTAGACAGATGTTTCACCATCTGAAGACAGCTCAACTGTCATGTCTTTTGTGAAATGCTTCCTTATTCTTCCAGATAGTTGATCACTCTTTCTTATGCTAGCCCATAACTAGGATATAAATTTTATCTTTGAATGTTGAAAAACATTTTAACACAAGTCTCCTTGACCAGAATATAAGATTTTCAAGATAAGAAGAAAATGATGTTCAATTTTACATCCTTAGCACCAGACATAGTGCCTCCATAATAAATGTCTGCTTAATAAAGAGATGAAAAAAATAGATGATAAATATATGATTACTAGATGACTGACAGATGCATCACATTCTTCTTTTCACGGGCCTCATAGGTTAAGATACATTAAGAGCATAAATTAATATTGATTTTCAAATGCAGAGTTTTAGTGTAAAATGCAGATTTTTAATGTAACAGGTTATATGTGAAGTATTTTTAAAATATGATTGAGTTGGCTTGATTTCATATGTGCAAGTAAATTCTTCCAAATATGTCAAATTATTCAGTGATTTCCAAGATCACACTTAGTAGCATGCCCTATAGTAAGGATTAAGAACTCATAACATTCATTCTACTGGAGCCAATGAGAATGGCAGTGCAAAGTTAAATTCCATGTGTGCATCAAGGAAGAGAATGGCATAAGGGCAATGCTAATTACTTCACGTTCCTATCAAGAATGTATAAATACCTTCTAGCTAAGATCTCATATATATGAAGAATTTGAAAGTATTGACCTTTACTGTATGAGAGTGTAGAGCTAAAAGAAACTGAGACTTGAAAAAGCAAACAACCTATTAAAAGTGATCAGCATATTTATATCTGGTCACTCATACCCCTTTCAATTAACAAAGTATAGAAAAATTTAGAAGTGTCTACAGGAAATCTCTGAGGAACCAGAGATCGAATTGCGAAGATTCATTGGATCACAGAAAAAGCAAAGAAATTCTCTCCCCAAAAATCTGCTTCATTGACTATGCTAAAGTCTTTGACTTTATGCATCACAACACACTGTGAAAAATTCTTATAGAGATGGGAATATCAGACCATCTTACCTGTCTCCTGAGAAATCTATATGCAGGTCAAGAAGCAACAGTTATAACTTGACATGGAACAAAGGATTGGCTCAAAATTGGAACAGGAGAATGTCAAGGCTGTATATTGTCAACCTGTTTATTTAACTACTATGCAGAGTACATCACTCAAAATGCCAGGCAGGATGAATCACAAGCTGGAATCAAGATTGCAGATTTCCAGGAGAAATATTCTCAGATATGCAGATGATACCACTCTAATGGCAAAAACTGAAGAGAAACTAAAGATGAAGATGAAAGAGAAGAGTGAAAAAGCTGGCTTAACACTCAGCATTAAAAAAACTAAGATCATGGCATCTGGGCCCATCACTTCATGGCAAATAGAGGTGGAAAAAGTGGAAAAGTGTCAGATTTCATTTTCTTGGGTTCCCAAATCACTGTGGACAGTGAACAGAAGCCACAAAATTAAAACATGCTTGCACCTTGGAAGAAAAGCTATGACAAACCTGGACAGCATATTAAAAAGCAGAGACATAACTTTGCCAACAAAGTTCCAGATAGCCAAAGCTATGGTTTTTCCAGTAGTCATGTATGGATGTGAGAGTTGGACCATAAAGAAGGCTGAGCACTGAAGAACTGATGTTTTGAAATGCAGTGCTGGAGAAGACTCTTGAGAGCCCCTTGGACAAAAAGGGGAATGAATCAGTCATTCCTAAAGGAAATCAACCCTGCATATTCATTGGAAGGACTGATGCTGAAGCTTCAATAATTTAGTCACCTGATGTGAAAAACAGATTCATTGGAAAAGATCCTGATGCTGGGAAAGATTGCTGGCAAGAGAAGGCGACAACAGAGAATGAGATGGTTGGATGGCATCAGTGACTCAATGAACAGGAGTTTGAGCAAACTCTGGGAGGTACTGAAGGAGACGGAAGCCTAGTGTGCTGCAGTTCATGGGGTCACAAAGAGTTGGACATGACTTAGTGACTGAACAACAGGAAATCACAGAGAGATGGTAGTAAAACCACTCCATTTATGAAAAAAAGATCTCTACTAGTCCCATAGAACAGTCTTGCTTTGACACAGCCTTAGATTGTTAGATAATCTAGTATATCCATATTCCTGATGATCAAGAACTTACTGGTGGATTTAGAGGCTGAGGGCCAATTTGGTTACTTGAAGGAAGGATATATTTTTGTTTGTGTTTTGAGTGTTTTATAATGGAAAAAATATAAACATTTTCTCTGTTTTCAGAGTCACTTAGATTAAGTAACAAGAAGGAATTTTAAAAACCATTCATTCATAATATAAAAGTATCATCAACACAGGAATTGCTGTTTAGAGTGATAATTAAGACTGTTTTCACACAGTGGAAGCAATTTTAGTACTCTTTCTTTGCTGCTTGCTGTTTCCAGTAGTTCACATTGTCAGCAAAGTTAATGCTGTATGTGGAAGCTTATCCTGTTTTTTAAACTAAGTTTATAAAGAGACAAATGACTTACAAGAAAAAAATCAACTCTTACTCAGAGTGTATGGACCTATGACTTCTCCAAAGACAAAAAAAAAAAGAAAAAATTCTTAAAGGCAATTTGATCATTTAATGTGTTCATCAGTTCAGTTCAGTCAGTTCAGTCGCTCAGTAGTGTCCGACTCTTTGCGACCCCATGAATTGCAGCACACCAGGCCTCCCTGTTCATCACCAACTCCCAGAGTTCACTCAGACTCACGTCCATTGAGTCAGTGATGACATCTAGCCATCTCATCCTTGGTCGTCCCCTTCTCCTCCTGACCCCAATCCCTCCCAGCATCAGAGTCTTTTCCAATGAATCAACTCTTGGGATGAGGTGGCCAAAGTACTGGAGTTTCAGCTTTAGCATCGTTCCTTCCAAAGAAATCCCAGGGCTAATCTCCTTCAGAATGGACTGGTTGGATCTCCTTGCAGTCCAAGGGACTCTCAAGAGTCTTCTCCAACACCACAGTTCAAAAGCATCAATTCTTTGGTGTTCAGCCTTCTTCACAGTTCAACTTTCACATCCATACATGACCACAGGAAAAACCATATCCTTGACTAGACAGACCTTAGTCGGCAAAGTAATGTCTCTGCTTTTCAATATGCTATCTAGGTTGGTCATAACTTTTCTTCCAAGGAGTAAGCGTCTTCTAATTTCATGGCTGCAGTCACCATCTGCAGAGATTTTGGAGCCCCCCAAAATAAAGTCTGACACTATTTCCACTGTTTCCCCATCTACTTCCCATGAAGTGATGGGACCGATGCCATGATCTTTGTTTTCTGAATGTTGAGCTTTAAGCCAACTTTTTCACTCTCCTCTTTCACTTTCATCAAGAGGTTTTTTAGTTCCTCTTCACTTTCTGCCATAAGGGTGGTGTCATCTGCATNGCTATCTAGGTTGGTCATAACTTTTCTTCCAAGGAGTAAGCGTCTTCTAATTTCATGGCTGCAGTCAATAGGTACACTATAATATATAAGATAGATAACCAACAAGGACCTACTATACAGCACGGGAAACTCTACTCAATATTCTGTGATAACCTATATAAGAAAAGAATCTAAAAAATGAATGTGTGTATATGTATAACTGAATCACTGTGCTCTTCCCCTGAAACTAGCACAGTATTGTAAGCCAACTATACTCCAATAAAATTGAGAAAAAGATGTTCAAGACTTTTAGAACTCTTTCAAAAGGAAAAATTACCACTGGGTGCTTGCCTGAAAGTCTCCTGTGATTTTTAGTGTGAGGACTCGGTGAATGTGAAAGTGTGCAACTCTATGCAACCCTATGAACTGTAGCCCACCAGGCTCCTCTGTCCATGGGATTCTCCAGCAAGAATACTGGAGTGGGTTGTTATTTCCTACTCCAGGGAATCTTCCCCATCCAGGGCTTGGTGGTGTCTCCTAGTTGCTGAGAATCTGGGATTTTTATTTAAACTGAGTTCTTGGTAGTGTACTTATTGAAGGCCAAGTAACCACTTTGGATAAATGAAGTGTAAACTCTATAAATATTTTCTTTTGAGATATCGGAGTTTGTTGTGTGTGAGTAAAAAGTAAAATGAATGAATTAGATTTCTAAAGAGAGCCTTAAAAAAACCAAAGTTAGCTTGGCAGAGTGCTGGAGAAACAGTACAAGCTTTGGGTTCACCCAGAGCTGGGTTCAAATCGTGACAGAATGTCCTCTACACATGTGACTTGGGCAAAAACTGTTTAATCTTTCAGGCCTCAGTTTCCTCTTCTGTAAAATACAAAAGCAAACCTCGTGACACTCATGTATGGTGCAGCTTAGATGATATCATAAATCTGAAACTACTTGGAAAAGCTTAAAAGCACTAAGTCACTATTGGGTAGTATGTGGCTATTATTATTCATAGTGATAGAATTTTCCTTTCCTTCCAACTGTTCTTACTCCTCAATGGTTCTATGAAATCTTTTTTAATGTTTTGGTTGCAAAGTTGCCTGAAATATATTAGGGGAAACAATTGTGAAGAGAATCTAAGAAAAAGCCAGACGGGATACAAATGTTTTCCATTAACCAGAGGAGAGCAGTGGCAGGTTTGGGGAAAGTCAGTGTGTGGGGGACCTCAAGAGCCTTTGGTGGTTACTTTCTTCTCCTCTGGAAGTGCCATGGCCCCTATCCCTTTAAAGGAAAGACAGATACACCTTAGGAGGGCTGGGAGGAAGTTTGGACAAAGGGCCTATTTCAGGGTCAACTCTTTTATGTGTCTTTTGAAAGCCCAGGGGAAAAAATCTAACTAAAAAGAGCAACCATGTTTGAAAACAATCGAAATGCTTATCATCAGGGCATTCTCCATGTCTCTTGAGGAAGGGAATAACTGTGACAGTGATTATGTTCATTGTTCATGCCAACCATGTGCTATAGATGTTAGATCCGTTTCGAGAGGAGGAAACTGCAGTTCAGAGAAGTTAAATAACTTGAACAAGAGCTCCCAGCTAGTAAGAGTCACTAAATTTTCCAGAACTCTTGTCAGCTTATCTTGCTGCCCACTTTCCAATGCAGTTTATGCCATGAAGGCTCCCTCTTTCTATTCCATTCCGTTTCATTTATGTCCATTTTATTGGGTCCACATATGTACAAATGTGTTCTGTAGGCCCAATATAACTTCTGTTTTATGCCTTAGTTCTTCGACCAGAAAGCATGTGGGATCTTATCTCCCCAGCCAAGGATTGAACCCGCTGCACTGGGAGGTAAAGTCTTAACCACTGGACCACTAGGGAAGTCCCAATATAGGACACAAATATGAGTCTTAATGCAAGGATCATATTGGGCAGTAAAAGGGGACAGAGTTATATAGAGATAGCTGTGGAACAGCTTGGCCTGTGCTGACAAGCCTCTCTGTGGACAGAAAGAAAATTCCATCAGAGCAGTTTTTCAGTGCCTAGATTTGTGGACACTTTAGAACTTGAAAGTACCTTGAGGATTTCATTATCAACAACACTGAGATCATTTTTCTGTCTCGGTCAGAATAATAGGCCTCTTTGAACAGGGGACAGGTAGGAGATCTGAGGAGGAAGCACAGGTTTTGGAGACAGACAGGTGGGAGTTTGCTTGTGGTTGTAAGCTGTACACCCTCGGGCAAGCTGCGGCTGTCTCTGAGGTCTCTGTTTTCTCGCCTGTGAAATGGACCTGCGAGGTGATGCCTGGTGGAGTGCATGGCACTGGGCATTCACCAGCTGCGCTTGTCACTGTTACCACGTCCTAGTCAGTGCTCTTCACATAGGAAGCCGTGGAGGCTGGGACTGGTTAGTAGTTGTCCAGCGACAAAGGAGCAGGGCCTAGAACCAGTGCCTTTTTGCCATTTTGCTTTTCTGCTGTGTCTTTGTCAGTCTGAAACTTGATATCATATATGAGGTGGTTCTCCAGAGAGCTCTATTCTCATTTTCCTCTAGCCTGGGTCAATTAAAAGAGGAACAAGACAAACAGGTTTAACTTTTCATCCAAATCAGAGGATGAGTGAGGCTAGAGACACGTGGTGCATATTTGAAGGACTAGGCAGTTTTTTTTTTCATATATTGCTTTTCTTCAAACTGGCCCTTGTTCTAAAAAGTGCTTATTACCAAAGATCACTGCTGACTGATTTCAACTTGAACAGGCACTGTCTTTTTCGAACGACCTGTCTCAGCAAAGGAGAAAGAGAAGCCAATGTTTTCAAAGTGTTTGCTTTTGACTGAGGAGGAAACTGAGTCTCAGATGAAATAATTTCCTCAAGGTCATGCATGAGTTGGTGGTCCCCATATTCAAAAGAAGGCTAGGTCAGTTTGTCCGACATCCTTGTGAAACTATTCTTCCCTTAAGTCCAAGTTAAATTATAAATGATGATCTGCATTAAAATTCCCAAATTTAAAACAAACTGAACCAAACAACACACATAAGATCCAACTGGCGACTTATGAAAGGAACTTGATGATTTCTGTATGCTTTTAAACTATACATTGCAATCAGAGTATTGGTGGGAAGTGTGTTTTTGAGGTTTGTCACAAATTAACAAAATTATATGCCTAGAGAGTTTTTGCAGAGAAATGCAAATCAGTGTAAGCGCCTTGTCATAATAAGCAGTATGCTTCGGTTCCTGTTTATGTGTCCTTAAAGCACATAATACACATGATTATTGACATGAAGGAAGCTGTTCTCATTGATGGTTTCTTTATATCTGGCCTCCAAATTAGTTTGTGGCATCAATCTGTATAATTTCTAGAGAATCTATTTAATTTTTATGTTTATACCTGTCTTTCAAATATGTCTTATCCTCTGCAGTTGTTCCTGAGCATCCACTGTGTGTAACCCCTCTCAGTCCCTTCTTCCCCTCGGTTTGGGTCGGGTGGTAGGGTTCCTTGCACTTCAGAAATTCCCAGATTGGAAATGGGTACAGACTTTTTAATAATTTCACACATTTAGTCCCACTGACTTGGGAGTGGCAAGGGAGGGGCTATAGCTGTACAAGGAAAAGCAATGAATTTGCCTGAGGGCATGGAGCTGGGTCTTGCTAGAGAAATAATAGCCCACATTATACAGAGTAGAGAAGGAAATGGCAACCCACTCCAGTGTTCTTGCCTGGAGAATCCCAGGGACGGGGGAGCCTGGTGGGCTGCCATCTGTGGGGTCGCACAGAGTTGGATACGACTGAAGTGACTTAGCAGCAGCAGCAGCAGCAGCAGCAATATTCCATTATACGGACATACCACATTTGGTTTATACATCTATTGTTTGCTAGAGCATTGGGTCATTTACCCTTTTTGGCTCTTATGAATAGTGCTGTTATAAACTTTCATATACAGATTTTTGTATAGACACAGAATTTCAATACTCATGGGTATATTTACCTGGGAATAGATATGCAGGATGATATGGTAATTTTATGTTTAACTTTCTGAGGAACTGCCAAACTATTTTCCATAGTGGCTGTACCATTTTATCAATAGAGGTGTCTTAAAATTAATTAAGATATGTATGGAAAAGATGCAAACGTTTTACTGAAGACTTTTGGAATTAACATATTTATGAAAACACTATAGTGTTGCTTTGTTTGTCAGAGAATTTTTCACAAAGAAGGTTTTCAACTGGTTTAGCAGTGTTACTGGGTTTAAGATGAGTGAATGGAGAATAATAAAACTGCTTGAGGAATAGCTGGGTGGTCAGCTAGACCCACTCACCCACTGAGTAACATACTTCTAGAAACTAGAGTGTGACAAGCAGATTCCTGCTTCAGTAAAATGAAAATCAGCCTTGGATCTTCAGAGTACCCTGAAAACAGTTAAAAGTACAAATATTGTAATCTATATATTCCTTGGATTTGCTTTATGATATTTTTAAGACCATGAGATAGAATTGTAGGTCCTGATAAGATTGATTTCTTTTTTCCCATCCTTTCCCCACTGGAGATACAGCTGTGTATGTGATCACCTCTCAGAAACTAAAATTACGGTCCATCTTTTAGATTTATGTGCTGGACACTGGGTAATATTAGAGTATAAGACACAAGGACAAATCTTTAGAAATTGGTTGGAACTGAAAATTACAGTGCAGATTAAGCTATAAGTTAATGAAAAATTAGACCACATACAATTCAAGAGGGTGAGGAAAAGGCACTCAACCTTGAATATTAGGAACTTTAGATGATATTTCACTTGATCTTTCCAATCACAGAATAAGGTAGATGTCAATAACTGGTTTTGCAACTCAGAGAGGGTAAATGATTTGCCCAAGTTCACACAACTAATAAGTGTTAGGTCTGGGGTTTGGACTCAAGCCTGACTAAATAAGGATAGTTGCTAACATTTACTGAGTACAAGTATGTACCTCTCACTGGGCTACACAGGGTGCTACATTCTCTTAGTTAATCCTCCCAGTATGCCTATGAAGTCTTTATTACTATTATCTGCATTCACAGAATTGAGATTCAGAGATATTAGAAATAACATAACAAAAGTTACGTGCAGGTGAGTTTGAGTTGGGGTCAGACCCGAGAAGTCCGTCTCATGAGACCATTCTTAAACAATAGGCTCTCCTGCTTTCGTTCTCCTATTTCTGAAGCTCAAGTTTTCCCCACTGTTCCCTGCCAACTTTCACGTCAGTAACACATGAAGACTTGTCCAAAATGAATTAGTCTTGTGATCCTTACCATGGGTTCTCTGGACCGATCAAGGTCTACTAGGGCAGTCACAGGACATCTCATGCACTTTTCAGAACTTCAGAAATATCTAACATGTACTGTACATTTTTCAATGATTAACTTGCCTAGGTTAACTGAGAGCATCGGCCTCTGCCCAGACTGGTCAAAGCGCTGGCTTTCTATGCTTGTGATTTGAGTGTGGAATGACAGCTGGCAGATCACTCTGGACTTGCTGGTTATTTCCACTCATTAGGAGATGTGACTGGCACTTCTCATGCTTTGATTAACAGAAGCAGACAAATGACTTCCATGTAGTTTACCTGGTAAATAAAGATGTCGTAGACAGTCATGGAAGAATGGTAAGGGATCTTTGGTGGTGAAAATGTTGAACGTTCTAGAATGGACAGGCAGCTCTGTGGATGGTGGACACTAATTAAATGCCTAGTGTCTTCTTTTGAAGCAGCCGCTTGTATTGCTAGCAAAGGGAGGAACTTCTGGCAGGCTGAGATTTTAAAATATTTCCAAAGGTGTCACCAATTTATAGTAGTCCTCCTTTAATCTGCTGTTTCCTTTTCCATGCTTTCGGTTACTTTTGGTCTGAAAATATTAAGTGGAAAATTCCAGAAATAACTCAAAAGCTTCAACTTGCACACAGTTTGAGTGGTGTGATCAAATCTCTCACCAGGACCCCCAGCTGTCAACATGGGCTGCTACTGTTGGGATGCTCAGCCATCCATGTTGTTATGTCTTTATGATCCACAATCACCCGACGCAGATGGTCCTACTCCTGATGTAAGATCAGGTCAACAGTAGCTTAATACTGTGTCAAACTTTATCTTATCATGTAGGTATTGTATCATCTTACATCACTGCAAAAAAAAGGGTGGCTACAGTACAAGCAGATATTTTGAAAGAGAGAGACCACGTTCACATAACTTTTATTGTAGTATTATTATCATAATTGTTGTTTTTAATTTCTTCCTGTGCAAAATTTGTAAATTAAACTTTCTCATAGCAAGGGTATGTACATACAGTAAAATTCTTAGTACTTATATTATTCAGTACTGTCCACAGTTTCAGGGGCCCACTGGAACATGTTAAGTCTCTTCAGTCATGTCTGACTCTTTGTGACCCTATGGACTGTAGCCCACCAGGCTCCTCCGTCCATGGGATTCTCCAGGCAAAAATACTGGAGTGGGTTGCTATGCCCTTCTCCAGGGGATCTTCCCAACCCAGGGATCGAACCCAGGCCTCCCACATTGCAAGCAGATTCTTTACCATCTGAGCCACCAGGGAAGCCCTGGAAGTCTTCCCCCAAAATAGGAAGGCTACCGTACTGGAATCTTGTGTTTAGCAGGCTCCTCACTTAACTGTTTAAAAAGAGTGGCTCCAATGACACAGAAGGAGGGATGACGGTCCCAATCTTTGGATGGTCTGTACTGTAGGCATGGTGTGAACGCAGACTTCTTTGGGGCTGGCTGGGAAATTAAAGTATACTTCTTGGGTCAAAGCATTCAAAATACAGAGTTCCCAATCTCAGGGGAAAATAAACCCTCTTGATTTTAGGTTTAATTTTCCAAAGGCCAACTGATGGAGTTGAAGAACTTTAATTATAATTTTGCTTTAAATTGGTTGTTTGTAGCTGTGTTGGCCTCCGCTGTGAAATCCAAACACTTATTATTAATTAATAATACCTTTCACTGAATAGTGCTACCAAATGATAATGTGTGTTGCCTCAATTCATTTTTCTCATTCTAGCTCTTAAGCTCCCCAGCCCTGAAAAGCCCACAGAAAAATATACCCAAACCACCCTACTGAGGAGGTCATTTTCCAGATGTCAACATGAAAAAGGCTGGGAAGGGAACATTTTTGAACCCTTCCACTATAGTCGAGCACATTCCCATATCTCATCAAAGTCTACAACGGTGAAGGGACGATATTACTGTAACTGATTTTA
The DNA here is from genome assembly GCA_006410875.1 of Neotragus pygmaeus. Classification (NCBI taxonomy): domain Eukaryota; kingdom Metazoa; phylum Chordata; class Mammalia; order Artiodactyla; family Bovidae; genus Neotragus; species Neotragus pygmaeus. Next base: position 463,059 of record SJYV01017599.1, on the reverse strand, counting down.
CAGATGTGGCAGTTGCCCTTGGGGGAGGTTGAGGAGCTTGTTGGGGATCCTGTATCTAGAAAATGGTGAAACGCCTGGGATAAGAACCAGCCAACACCTATGTGGACTCTTTCCTCCCAGGGTGAGGACTGGCACTGAAATTTGCACTGGCTGCTATTTTCAATAATAAGCATATGAAGAGCCAGCAAGCCTGCCAGAAAGTTTTAAAGTGAAATGACCAGGCCTTGTGAAGTATTCAGGTGTTATTTGGGGGTTAAAGCATTTTGCCCATTTTTTACTATTGTTGTTTCTTTGTAAATTCCTGGAAGATAGAGATTAGACTCAAAAACCTCTGGGCTGGAAATGGGAAGGGCATGAATTAAAGAACATCTATCTCCATTGCAGGCAATCATGCAGGGGGCTGGTTAACCTTGAATTTCACAGCAACCTATGGAGGAGGGTGCGGAGTTCATTTCCGTTTCCTCAGAACCTGGTTAGCCCTACCTGTCTCAACTCTTTTTGGTGGGTGGTATATTAACTGTCTCTTATACACATCTAGTATGCCTATGAAGTCTTTATTACTATTATCTGCATTCACAGAATTGAGATTCAGAGATATTAGAAATAACATAACAAAAGTTACGTGCAGGTGAGTTTGAGTTGGGGTCAGACCCGAGAAGTCCGTCTCATGAGGCCATTCTTAAACAATAGGCTCTCCTGCTTTCGTTCTCCTATTTCTGAAGCTCAAGTTTTCCCCACTGTTCCCTGCCAACTTTCACGTCAGTAACACATGAAGACTTGTCCAAAATGAATTAGTCTTGTGATCCTTACCATGGGTTCTCTGGACCGATCAAGGTCTACTAGGGCAGTCACAGGACATCTCATGCACTTTTCAGAATTTCAGAAATATCTAACATGTACTGTACATTTTTCAATGATTAACTTGCCTAGGTTAACTGAGAGCATCGGCCTCTGCCCAGACTGGTCAAAGCGCTGGCTTTCTATGCTTGTGATTTGAGTGTGGAATGACAGCTGGCAGATCACTCTGGACTTGCTGGTTATTTCCACTCATTAGGAGATGTGACTGGCACTTCTCATGCTTTGATTAACAGAAGCAGACAAATGACTTCCATGTAGTTTACCTGGTAAATAAAGATGTCGTAGACAGTCATGGAAGAATGGTAAGGGATCTTTGGTGGTGAAAATGTTGAACGTTCTAGAATGGACAGGCAGCTCTGTGGATGGTGGACACTAATTAAATGTCTAGTGTCTTCTTTTGAAGCAGCCGCTTGTATTGCTAGCAAAGGGAGGAACTTNGAGTCCCTTGGACTGCAAGGAGATCCAATCAGTCCATCCTAAAGGAAATCAGTCCTGAATATTCATTGGAGGGACTGATGCAGATCCTTTGGCCACCTGATGTGAAGAACTGGCTCCTTGGAAAAGACCCTGATGCTGGGAAAGACTGAAGGCGGGAGAAGGGGACGACAGAGGATGAGATGGTTAGATGATATCGCCGACTCGATGGACATGAGCTTGAGTAAGCTCCAGGAGCTGGTGATGGACAGGGAATCCTGGCGTGCTGCGGTCGGGGTTGCAAAGAGTCAGACACGACCGAGCGACTGAACTGCACTGAGAACATCAGCATTTCCCCCAAATTGTCTATACTTTAACGGCATTACATTTGTAAGGCATCTTTCTGGAGGGGGAAAAAATATTAGATCATATAAATAAGGGAAATTAAGTATTTGGAACTAGGATTTAATCCAAAATCTTCCCGTGGCCCACCGGTTCTAGATGAGGGGCTACTGGCTCCCACTGTGATCTCATCTTCTAGTTGATTCCCTGTTTGCTGGGCACATCAAACACCCTCCTACCTCAGAGCATCTGCCCAGCTGTTCCCTCCCCCAGGACAGTTCTAGAAAAGTGCATGGCTTGTACCTCATTCCAATTCAGAAATCTGCTCAAATGAAGTTGTCTGCTCAGAGAGGCCTTTCTTAACCAGATTTATTCATAATGGCCCCTAGCTGCTGCTTTTTTTTTTNCAAAAAACAAAATATCTGGTAAAGATATCATGCTGCTGCTAAGTCACTTCAGTCGTGTCCGACTCTGTGTGACCCCATAGACCGCAGCCCACCAGGCTCCCCTGTCCCTGGGATTCTCCAGGCAAGAGCACTGGAGTGGGTTGCCATTTCCTTCTCCAATACATGAAAGGGAAAAGGGAAAGTGAAGTCGCTCAGTCGTGTCCAACCCTCAGCGACCCCATGGACTGCATCCCTCCAGGCTCCTCCATCCATGGGATTTTCCAGGCAAGAGTGGGGTGCCATTGCCTTCTCCAAAAGATATCATAGACTCCTTTTACTTCCTTCTTTGCCTTTTGGGATTTCTACAATACAGTTAAATATCATGTGACTTCTTATTTTAGAACATCACTTGTGTACAACAGTGCTGAAACTCCAAAGCTGTGAGAAGCCTGCTGGGGAAAAATGTCCTGTCCCAAGTACGAGAGCGCTGGTGTTTTGTGATCAGTATGACACTGGGTGGTTGCAGACTGGGCGAGAGTTTCTGCCCTGGCTCTCTCCATAATCGAGGGCAGGACCCTCACGCTCATCTAAGCATCACGGTCAGGGACCAAGGCTTCCTTTCCACGTGTCCTGGAGCAAAGCATAGCCCTTGCCTCCCCTGCAAGCTCCTGGTAAAGAATCTGCCTGCAGTGCGGGAGACCCCGGTTTGATTCCTGGGTCAGGAAGATCCCCTGGAGAAGGGAAAGGCTACCCACTCCAGGATTCTTGGGCTTCCCTGGTGACTCAGCTGGTAAAGAATCTGCCTGCAATGCAGGAAACCTGAGTTCGATTCCCAGGTTGGGAAGATCCCCTGGAGAAGGGAAAGAATACCACTCCAATATTCTTGGGCTTCCCTGGTGGCTGAGCTGGTAAAAAATCTGCCTGCAATGCGGGAGACCTGAGTTTGATTCCTGGGTTGGGAAGATCCCCTGGAGAAGGGAAAAGCTACCCACTACAATATTCTGGCCTGGAGAATTCCATGGGGTCACAAAGAGACGGACACGACTGAGCGACTTTCACTTTTCACTTCTTTGAATCCAGCAAGTGCTGCTGTAGACCTGATCATTCCTGCACACTGATGACATGGTGTCCTCTGTGTCTCCCCGAGAAGTGCCTGTTGTCCTGTTTGTCCAGGACAGTAGCCACGTGCACTTGGAGACACGTGCCAGGAAAGTGTTGCTATCATTGTTCGGTCACTAAGTCATGTGAGATTCTTGGCGACCCCCATGAACTCCAGCACACCAGGCTCCCCTGACCTTCACTGTCTGCTAGAGTTTGCTCAGAGTCCTGACCACTGAGTCGGTCTAACCACTGAAGGCAAAATAAAGAGAGGGTGGCAGAGGATGAGATGGTTAAATAGCATCAGGTAAATACCAGTTGTTCAGTCTGGGGCTTCACCGTGTACCCGGAGGACTCTGTTCTTAACACAGCTCGTGCTGACTGTACAGTATTTTTATTCCAAGGTGGTGTTTTAGCAGGAAAGTTAGATGCTGTTGATGAGACTTTAGCAAATGCATAATCGTCAGGCAGGCCCTCTTAGGGCCCCTCTGCGATGTCTTCCAGCAGACTGAGCTGCCATCTGGCTTTCATTTGACATGGTCACCCGGGAAACCAGAGGTAACAACCCACCTGGCAGTGAATCGGGTAATGGGGTACCCTTAGCTATCAGGTAGCCTCTGTGGACTTGAAGCAAAAGAAAGATNTTTTTTTTTTTTCTCTTTTTGCATCTTTTCAGCATCTGAGTTTTAGGAATTATGTGGGTTCCCTCACACTACTTTTCTCCTTTTTTCTCAAGGGTAAAAAGTAGGTAGGAGATGTGGGTGAAACACTGAAGCAGTTTGTGGGGGATGGGAGAGGCTTTCCTGTTCTGGATTTTTCTTTTCTTTTTTGTATTGCCTTAAGTACAAAATTGGCATTGGAATGACAGCAAGGAATCTTTGAAATGCATTTACTGGACTAGTCAATAAACCGGTATTGCATGCCTATTGGCTGCCAAGTCATGTGCTAAAGGGCATCTTCCATGCACCCTGAATATTTTAGAAATGCCTCCGTGGAAGTTCCCGTCACGTGGCATCATGGGTAGTTGTCCCCGGAGTATGCCTTCTTAGAGGGCAGAGACCACTTCTTATTAATTTCTGTAGCTCATAATTCTCTCAGTGAGGAGTTCCCTCCTTCAAAGCAGGCTTTTTCTCCTTCACTTTCTTGCCACCCAGTCCAATTTGGAGAACTCAGTGAGGCGTGCATCAAGCCTCAGATGTCTGGGAGAGAAGTTTGACTTGTACTTTAATCAGGTGTTCTGTAATGCCAGTCACTCCCTGGATACGTCTAAAACGAAAATATAGCCTAGAAGGACAGCACAGAGAGAGGAAATAAACTACAAATTAAAAAGTGATTAGTGAGTGTTTAGGCAGAAGGTCAAAGGGATTATTTTGGACTTCAAACTTTTCAGCTTTCAGGGCTTGTATTCAGTTACAAAATTACATCCTTGAATTATTTGTGCAGGTGGCAGCTGTCAGATTTGAAGAAGGTTTCTGTGTTTTACAAAAGGAACATTGACAGGGTCAGGAGCGGGGAGGGTGCTCCTGGGGTGAGGGCCGTCTTCTCAGCTGCGCACTGGAATTGCTGTCGTCTTGGGCAACCTGCGTGACAGTCCTTGTCTGAGCTGACACAGCCCTGTCCAGGTTCGTCCAGCCACCTTCTGGAGGAAACCAGTCAAGCTGGTTAATTGGTATCATGGAAACAGCCAGACAGTAGATTTTTAGGACTGTGTTAAATGCAAAGGTACATTTAATAAATACCTTGATTAAATATGGTATTTCATTCTCATGGCTCTTCAAAGTGGCTCTTGGCATCCTTTTTTTTATAACTGGGCCGCAGCGAAGTTAAGCAATTTGCTGAAGATTGCTTAGACGATAAGTAGCAAAACTGGTTTTCAAATCCAGGTCTGTTGCTTTCTTGAAATCTGTGCTCTTCCTTTTACTGGGAACTTTCTTCAGGGCAGAAATTCCCAACAAGATCAGAGCAACTGGATTAGGTCGAGGTGTGCTGAAATTGATCCTTAGCCCCTAGCCGGTGGGACAGGGTGGACCAGGTGCTGAATCACCGCGGCAGCCTCCTCACTTTATGCCTTCCCAGTGTTTTCTGATAGTTTCAAGGCATGAAACACCTGGAAAACTCTGAAGATTAATTGTCTTAAAGATTATCCAGTCTAACCACCCATTTGGTACTTGAAGCTGGTTAGGTTCTCCATAATTTATTCCTGGTACAGTCATCTGTGCTTTATGAGGGTACTGTGTTGCTTTGGGAGACTGTGTTCAAAAAACAGGATTTAGGGATATGAAAGAGATTAGATTAAGTTCAGAAGGAAGGGAGCATGGCGGGGAGGATTCACAGATCATAAAGTGTGTTAGGGGTGGAGCCTTTTCTTCCAGATTTTAGTCTGTTTCCTATACATCTATTCAATACATGTTTGTTGAGCACCCACTAAGTGCCAGGAATTATTCTTTGTACTGAGGATACAGAGATAAATAAAATAAGGACCCTTTTCTGAAGAGATTTCCCAGAAAGGAGTAATCACAATGCTAGGGTGTGATGGATCCCAGTATTCCCATCTGGTAAATGGAATATACTATAAAGAAAGCTGAGCACTGAAGAATTGATGCTTTTGAACTGCGGTGTTGGAGAAGACTCTCGAGAGTCCCTTGGACTGCAAGCAGATCCAACCCGTCCATCCTAAAGGAAATGAGTCCTGAATATTCATTGGAAGGACTAATACTGAAGCTGAAAGTCCAATACTTTGGCCACCTGATGCAAAGAACTGACTCATTTGAAAAGGCCCTGATGCTGGGAAAGATTGAGGGTGAGAGGAGAAGGGGATAACAGAGGATAAGATGCTTGGATGGCATCACCAACTCAATGGACATGAGTTTGAGTAAACTCCGGGAGTTGGTGACGGACAGGGAGGCCTGGCGTGCTGCAGTCCATGGGGTCGCAAAGAGTCGGTCACGACTGAGTGACTGACCTGAACTGAAATGGAATAACTGCTACCTCGCATCTCTTGTAGTTTCAAAACTTTACCAGCATATTACTATAATGTTCCTGACTCCGCTAGAGTAAGATTTGTAATTATCAGCAACTATTTGGTGGATTTTTATTTGTAAATTCCTTCTCACTTGGCTTTTACTTTTTAGAATGAATGAGCTTCTAATCAGAAAGAGGCTTTTTCTTTTTTAACACTATTGCCTTGAAAAATAGAACTCTCTGATAACTTCACTTAGTATATCACAGAGACATGTATAAGTTGTGTTTACTTCTTTCTCCTGAAGCATAACCATGTAATTTATTAACACTTACACCTTGTTTAACTTGCCAGTTAGGCAGATTCGTTCTGGCCCCACTGCCACCCTCATTGAATAAACTTGCCAAGAACTTTGTTGTTCAACAAGCTTTGGCTTCCTACCTCATTCTTTTTGCTAACTGTGAGATCTTTGGCAAATCGCTTAGCTTCTGAACTTCAGTTTCCTCGTGTCTAATATGCAGATATTATTAACTGCCTTGCGATGGTGACTTGACACCATGTTTGGCTTTGAAAACACTGATAGGAGGCACAGTCTTTGGTTAAGTCTTTGACATACCTATGCACATACCCATCCACTTGGGTCTATTATGGCCATCACTTACCATGGAGGAGATGATAAGTTGAATCAAGCATTCATTGTTTCTATTTTTATGGGTTCAACTAAGGACTTTATATTCTTCAGAGCAGGAATGGAAAAACTAAGCCTCTCCAGGGATCAGATATTACCATTAACATAAATGACTGAACCAATTACAGGAAGATTGACAGTACAAACTGAATGGGAATGAAACAAGGTGTAGCCTTGGTATCAGGGGGACAGAAAGGCATGGTAGTGTTTTGCAGAATCTGTGTAGCTAGTTACCACACCTACATTGATTGCCACTGGACAGTGGAGCTGGCTTAAGGTGCTGAAATCTGGAATTTCCTGGTGGTCCAGTGGTTGGGAGTCTGTCAGCCAAAGCAGGGGACACAGGTTCAGTTGCTGGTCGGGGAAGATCCCACGTGCCATGGGGCAGCTAAGCCCGTGAGGCACAGCTACTGAGCCGTTGCACCCTTGGATCCCATGCTCCTCAACAAGAGAAGCCAAGGCAATGAGAAGCCTGAGCACCACAACTAGAGAAAACCCTTGTGCAGAATGAAGACCCAGTGAGGCCAAAACTAACTAAATAAATAAAAGAGGCTGAAATCTGAATGTTATGTAAGACCTCCTGTTATTCAATATTAATAATGAATTTTAAAATATCTTAAAAACTGGTGGGGGGCGGCAAACAGAAGATCTCTGAAGGCTAGATTGGGCCTTGGGCTGCCAGTGTGTCAACTTTGACCTAGAATTTGGTAGGGGTGTGTATGAGTTGGCTTAAAGTGCCCTGATGGCCTTGGATTACCTGCCAGCATGTTTTTGTTCTTGCAAGGCCTCCAGTACTGCTTCGGTTCTTCATTTTTGGGGCTGCATCTGGCTCCAGCCTTGCTTTTTGACTGTCTCTAAAGTGTCTGATGTCCTGCCAGTCCTCGTGTTGTTTATTGTACCACCACGTGAACTTGGTGTTTGTGTACACCTGGATAGCGTGACTCTGATGAGAGCACACTGCTGACGAATGTATGTTTAACTGTTGGAAAAATAAGAAATGTTTTTCACCCTTATTACACCTCCCCTTCAGCCTCCTGTGATCTTCAAGAATGCGGGGCAGGGTGCCTGCTGTGATATTTCTTCTCTGTGTCAGGGTGCCAGGTCCTGCTAACCCCTTCTGTTTACACAATCCCAAGAAGTCCCTGGAATTAAAGGATTTTATGAGCATGCTTTTCCCGTGGGATCAGATTGCATTGGGAAAGGGGCTGGTGGGGCTGTGGCTTTTGACAGAACTCTCATCATGTCTTGTCCCTGCTTAAAAGCTTTCTGTGGCTTCCTATCACATACAGAAGCAAGAAGTAACATTTACAGAGCCAAGTGACTACTGGGTGCTTTATAAACTGTCTCAGTTAGTCCTCCCAATCCCTTCTGTATGTTGAGAACTATTGCACCATGATGGAGATGGAGTTCAAAGAAAGAGGTCAAGTGACATGCCCAAGGTCGCACAGTAAGCAGGACAGGTGATAGAATTAGAATCCTGTCTGCCTGATTCCAAAATCTCTGCTTAAATTGGAAAAAAGTAACTCTGCCCAGAGTGGGTTATGTGGCTAAGTGACTCCTTTGTAGAAAAGATATTCAGGTCTTGGATCAGAGTTTGCCAGTGATAGTTTAATCCAGATGTTAAAAACACTACCTTCCAGAATTTTCAGGCAGATCAGAGGTGATCATTTACCTAAGAACTGTGAAACCACACATGGGATTCTTACCATGTCCTAGTTCTGGGCAGTATATTGCAGATAAACGTCTCTGACTCATATGAGAGACTGAGAGTAGCTGAATCTGTACAAATGCATCTCAACATCTAAGGCTTTACTTTTTAGTCCTTGTTTAACATCAGCCTCCACTTTCCAGAGCTCTGTAGCTTTGCGAATCATCTGCATAGACAGAGTTCATGTGTACTTAAGGAGGGCAGGCTCACTGGCCCCATCTCTGAATGAACTTTAGAGTCAGAGTGTCTGATTACACACTCTGGTCACACCTCTCACTAACAAAGTGGACACCGAGGCAAATTATAATCTCTGACCTTCTGTGCTTTGGTAACTGATAATTTAGAGGATTGTTCTGAGAGTTAAATTAGTTGATATATCCAAAACTCCAGGCACACAATAAGTGCCCAATGAGAGTACATGGACTCCCACCCTTATTTAAAGAGGCATCAAAAGGGAGAAAGGAGGTCTTGACCTATTTTTACCTGGAGGACAGGAATCATAAGTCCTTTGTGTAGTAATAGAAATAAACTATCCCATTTGTGAAATATATAATGGCAACAAAAGAGATCTGGAATTCTCTCAGTGAAAGGTATGAATCACTGACTGTTGATTGACCTGTTTTTTACTTCTTGGTAGATATGGCAGCCCTTTAAAATTCCAACTGCAAAAGCCCAAACTGCCAGAGCTGAGACTTTTAACGTGGCTATTATTTATTCTAAAGGATAAAATGCTTTTATAATACTTTCAGTTCAGTTCAGTTGCTCAGTTGTGTCTGACTCTTTGCGACCCCATGAATCGCAGCACACCAGGCCTCCCTGTCCATCGCCAACTCCCGGAGTTCACTCAGACTCACGTCCATCGAGTCAGTGATGCCATCCAGCCATCTCATCCTCTGTCGTCCCACTTCTCTTCCTGCCCCCAATCCCTCCAAGCATCAGTCTTTTCCAATGAGTCAAGCCTTCGTATGAGGTGGCCAAAGTACTGGAGTTTGGGCTTTAGCATCATTCCCTCCAAAGAAATCCCAGGGCTGATCTCCTTCAGAATGGACTGGTTGGATCTCCTTACAGTCCAAGGGATTCTCAAGAGTCTTCTCCAACACCACAGTTCAAAAGCATCAATTCTTCAGTGCTCAGCTTTCTTCATAGTCCAATTCTCACATCCATACATGACCACTGGAAAAACCATAGCCTTGACTGGACGGGCCTTAGTCNAGAGCCTGTCTCTTATACACATCTGGCCCTCCTACAGACTGTTCGAGCTTTTCAGCTGACACTGATCAATGCATGCACTGATCTCTCCATGTGTCTTCTTAAGGTGTGTGTGGGGGGTCTGCCTGAATGCTAGGGCGAAAGAATGGGAGTCAGCTGACCTCCTGTGCCCCTGGGGCAACAGCCTCCACAGCTGGAAGGAGTGCACCTGCCTGGTCAGCCCCGTTCTTAGCATCATCCTCATCTTTGGGGCTCAGCTGGTAAAGAACCCGCCTGCAATGCGGGAGACCTGGGTCGGATCCCTGGGGTTGGGAAGATCCCCTGGAGAAGGGGACGGCTACCCACTCCAGTATTCTGGCCTGGAGAATTCCATGGGCTGTATAGTCCACGGGGTCACAAAGAGTCGGACACGACTGAGCGACTTCCACTTTTCATCTTCAGCAGCAGTGTGCCGTCACCACTGTCACTGCCTTGGGTTACTGAGCACTCACTGGGAGCTGGGCCCGTCACATACATTATCTCACTTGAGCCACTAGCACCCTCACCAGCTGATGGCTGCTGCAACACTCCCGTTTCACAGATGAGGAAACCGAGACTCAGGTGTTTTGTGACCTGCCCAAGGACACATACCTCAGGAGAGGCAAAGCTGGGGCTTGAACTCACACCTGGATGACACGCTCTTAAACACCGAGGGGCCCAGGGTACCCCAGCTAGCTTCCAGGAGGACACACGCCCCTTTCACCAGCCTCCAAACCCTTGGGCCCTGCCTCCCCCACAGGATGTCCCCATTAGGACTGGGCCATTCTTGTAGGACTTTGCCTAGGTGAGGTCAGGAAGTGAGGCCAGGCTGCTAGGTGCTCACTGGGACCCAGGTCTAGGTAGAGGGACAAAATCAGTCCCATTTTACTGAGGCGAAAGCTGAGGCTTCTAGCGAGGCCAAATTTCTTTGCCAAACTCAAACACAGGCCGAGTTCAGTCTAACTGGAGAGCTCGGTCTAACCATCCATCCTTCGCAATGACAGGTCTGACACCTCTCCAGGAAGTCCTCCCCGATAATCCAGGTCTCCACCCTAACCCTGACAGATCTCACTTCAGACCAGTTAGGGAGCAACAGGGCCGTCAGGCTGGAAATCTCATCTGTCCAGCTCTATGCCCCCCAAACTCTCAGTGGTTCCCATCACCACCATGATACAGTCCTGCAGCCACAGTGATAATTAAGCAAAATCCCATCAAATGTAGAGACTGTCAACGTCTCCTCCACAGCCACCCCTACTCCCCAGAATGGCACCCCAGGAGTTGTGCAGTGCACTGCCTGTCCAGCGCGGCGTTCGGCTCAATCCCAGATACATAGCAGGTGCCTATTCAAATGTATTCAACAGTTATAACTTCCATAGCTGCTGTGGATCGAGGCTTCCTATAATTCTCAACCCTTTCACTGCATTATTCCATTTAATCATCGTGTCAACACTATCACCAGGCAGGTAGTATTTTTATGTCCATTCCACAGCTGAGAAAGCAGAGGCTCAGAGTGGCCAAGCAGCTCTCCCCAGCTGGCACAGCTGGAGAGCAAGGACTGGCCAGGGCTGTACTCTCAGCATCCAAGCAGGGCAGTAGGACCAGGGCCCCTCAAGGCCCTCCCCGCTGAGCTGGACACTATCCTTGGTGACCTTGCACCAGCAGCCTGACCCTGTCATTAGCTCAGGTGTGAGCACCAGTTCCGACACCTGTCATTAGAAACCAGGGCAGCAGAAGCAGCAGAGTTCACACCCAGTTCCAGCGGCTACAAGGCTGACAAACAGGGAGGGGCGGTTTTCTCCCAAGAGGCTCTCCATTCACGAATTTCTGTTCACTTGTGCCATCCAGAGCCTGTGACCGAGGGGTTGTGTGTGAGTCACAAGTACTGGCTCCTGAATCCCCTTTGCTGGGGTAGGGATGCTGACCCTCACTCTGGGCACTTCCTATGTGCTTTCCTTGGATGCTGNATGGCAGCCTCTTTCAAAGGTGGGAAACGCCTTCATAGTAAACTTAGTTTTGTCTCATCTGGATTGTGTCCAGTCTAAAAATCTGGACAAATATCGTAAACCAAAGAAAGTTTGCACACTTCTAAGACCAGTAGCAATTAATTACTTTAAATAGAAACCCTGTCACTTACAAGCAACATAAATATTTGTATTTTGAACCTCTAAGTAGTAGTTGGGTTGACCATTCTGGCCTTAAGTGATTAAAAAAAAATCAGTTGGTCATATTTTAACAGGGAAGACATTTATAAAGAAAGGGAGGGTCAGGTCATGGAGTAAGAAAACATAAGCCAAAAGAAAGACAGACCTGAGTTCAAATCCCAGTGACCAGTTGACTCACTTGGGAACCTTGGCCACTTGGTTATAAAAGTTCTGGCTTCAATTTTCTGTTGGGTAAAAATGAAAATAAGAGCCTGTAACTTTTCAGAGCTATTGTGGAGATTAAAACACATTAATTCTTAATTAGATTCTAAACTCTTTGGAATCAGAAAGCCGGTGTGGGCCATCTGTATTTTTCTTTCTTTTTCTTAATATCTGTTTATTTTGGGCTGCATTGGTCTTCGCTGTAGCAGCAGGATCTTTCACTATGGTGGGTGGGCTTCTCTCTTGTTGAGGCATGCAGGCTCCAGAGCACATGGGCTCAGTAGTTGGGACACACAGTTTTTGTTGCCCCGTGGCATGTGGGATCTTATATCCAGAATCAAGGATCTATCCTGTGTCCCCTGAGTTGGCAGGTGGATTCTTTGCCACTGGAAGTCCCCTGTTGAGCTCTACTTCTATACTGGTCTGAATTGGTGCCATTTGCTCACTTTGACTTCAGATGGACTTAACCTTTCTGAGCCTTAATTCTCCATTTGCAAAGGGAGTAAAACAGTAAAATTTATAGAACTCCATACTCTAGCTAAGATGGATAAATTCCTGTCGCAGAATCATTAAACAACTAGACCACACATGGGCTCTTTATCCAGTATTACTTTGTGAGTAGATACGTAGGCTTTCTGCAGGTATTAGTTGAATGCTAGACTTGGCTCATCTTAGGATAACTGCAGTTTGGGTGAACTGGAAAGTTGGACATTTCTGGAAAAGTTCTACAGGAACGATGGGAAAATCTCTCCCTGATGCTTTGATTTCAGTCATGGAAAATTGCAAAAATTTCTCATTCACTCTCCCACCCCACTCTTCTCCTACCCTCACAAATGCTTTCTAAAAATCACTTTGAGAACAGGAGGCTGTGTTTAATTTCGCACAAACTTGAAGCTGTGGCTGGAGGGAGCAGGGCTCTGGGGTTGGGTCACGTTGGTAACAGTTCCCACATGACTTTATCAATGGGTGGGCCTCGAAAACTTATCCCATGTTTTTTTACACCCCACCCCCAAACCGCCCAACCTGCCCAAGTGTTAGTTTTTCAAAGCCCAAGAACTTTCAAAGGCTGAACCCAACACAGGGGCTTTTCTTCATGCTTTGATTTTCTGCCCATTAAGTGTTTGTCAGTGAGTTCGTATTTCACCTCCCCTGCAGCCTACACATCCCAAGAGGTCCCTGGAGTTTAGGAAGTTAATTGATCCTTGATTAAAAGAAGGAGAAATGCTTGAGTCCGAGGTCTTAGAATCACCAGATGGGGTGTGTCTCTGTGTGTGTGTGTGTGTGTATTCACTTACATTTTTGTTTTGCTTTGCAAAAAGCTTATAATGTATCTTTCAGTATAGGTAAATTTAATTCCAGGATATTGGCCTCAAAGTTTTAATAATATTAGACATTAACGTGTGCAGTACACAGTAAATGTTCAAGGAACAGGGGCCAGTGCTGTTGCCTGGACTGTTCCAAACAAAGCACTTTCTTTCTTCAAAGACCATGAGATTTGCTGAGCTTCAATTAATTATTAATACTCATAGGTGCTTCCTTCTCTCTATTTTAAGTGACTCATTTACTTTAGAATGTGCCTGGGAGTCAGAGCATTTGAGCCCATCCACCTCCACTGCTTTTCTGACCCAGTGACTCTGGTAAGTCACTTTAATCCCTTTGAACCTTAGGGTGATTTAATGTGTTAATTTTTAAGACTGCTTCTCCTATTGGCCTTTGGGCCACTGGAAGGCTGGGACTCCAACTCAGTAGTTCCATCAGTGCTGAGAACAGAACAGGCAGCAGGTTTGTCTGACTTGCCAGTTTATGTGGGGATCCTCTGCACCTTGGATATCTCTCCCACCTCTGTGGCCAGATTTAAAGTTGTATTTTCATCATAGCAGTGACCCTCATTTTGTTGGTAGCCTATTGCAGTCCCTGAACTCTGTGCTCAGTTGCTTAGTTGTATCTGACTCTTTATGATCCCACAGACTGTAGCCCTCCCAGGCCCCTCTGCCCATGGGATTATCCAGGCAAGAATACTGGCTTGGATCACCATTTCCTCCTCCAGAGGATTTTTCCTGACCCAGGGATGGAGCCTGTGTCTCTTGAGTCTCCTGCATTGATAGACAGATTCTTTACCACTAGTGCCACCTAGGAAGCCCTATGGCAATCCCTAAGCTACACTGGTTTTATGAGTGTATTTAGGACCCCAGGGAGAAGGAGATGGCAACCCACTCCAGTATTCTTGCCTAGAGAATTCCATGGATAGAGGAGCCTAGTGGGCTGCTGTCCACGGGCTTGCACTGAGTTGGACATGACTGAACCGACTTAGCATGCAAGCCTGCGTTAGGACCCCAGAAACCTACTCACAGGAGTGTCGAATTAAACCTGCCCTCTGGACCATCTTTAGTGTCCCCTGTAGAGTGTTCTTTCATGCGTTCATTCTAATTTCTACATCTGTCAGTCCTTACACTATAAAAATATTTTAGTGCACTTGTTTTCGTGACTTTTTTTTACAACACCTTGAGCTTCTTGAGGTCAGGTACTCTGATGTAATGTCACCTTAATTTCCAGTACCTATCACTAAGAATTTTCTTGAAATGAAATGGTCAGGAAATATAGTGATTGGTAGTAAAGATAGTGCCAACACTGGAAATGGAAATCCTGCTTTGGATTAGAATGGCCTCATCTCTGTGTCCTGGAGAGGCAAGGCGTTATGTCACTTGAGGACTGGCTGCCCCATTGAGGGAGACGTATTTACGCTTGTCCCATCAACCGAAGGGAATCTGAGGTTATTCTTTTCCTGGAGCCAAGTTAAGATTCGACTGGCATCACCCCCAATCATACCACAAGTCTGTAGGGGAGACAGAAAAGGCCACTGGGTTTTCTCAATGCTGTCTCCATGCCTTTCAAGAAAATAAAATGAACCGTATTCAGATCCAACTTCTTGTCTGCTTGTGGTCATCATCCATATTATTGGAACCGGAAGCCCTCCCTAAGCCTTGGACTAGGAAGGAAGGAAGAGGGTTTGGATGGCTCCCAGGTTGAATGCAAAAGAACTGACTAGACAGATTTTCTTTCTTAACCTTCTCTGTGGGACTTTCCCTTCCTTCTTCCTTACAGAATTTTTGAGTGTCCACAGTATGCAACAGACTCTGTGCTGACCCTTCCCCATGCTCTTGCCTGGTTTTTTCCAACTAAAACAACTCCCTGTACAGATTTCATTCCATGATCTATATCTTCCCCTACTAGACTATAAGCTTCCTGAGGGCAGGACTTAGATCATCTCTGTATTCCTTGTACTTCACAGGCATATTTGAGACTCAATAAATACTTGTTGAATGAGTGAGTGAATACATTAGTGTATTATACCATCCCATCAATCTCAAAGCAAGTCTTCATTTTTCCCATTGAGCAGATGAGAAGGGGGTTGTGAGATGGGGAGTAACTCGCTCAAGTAGTGGCGAGCAGAGTTGAAATCATTAACCGAGTTCAATCTGACTCCATAGCTCTTTTATATGTGTTTTATTGTCCTTAGAAACACATGTTTTACAGGCCTATCATGTGAACACTATTAAAAATAGAAGCTGGAGGCCTAAGAGCGGAGCACAAATGTAAGGAACTGGGGGTCTGTT
The DNA here is from genome assembly GCA_006410875.1 of Neotragus pygmaeus. Classification (NCBI taxonomy): domain Eukaryota; kingdom Metazoa; phylum Chordata; class Mammalia; order Artiodactyla; family Bovidae; genus Neotragus; species Neotragus pygmaeus. The sequence goes on along the minus strand of SJYV01017599.1, from coordinate 447,402 downwards.
CCCTTCCTGAGTTTATTAGCAACGCTTTGGCTCCTCGGCACCACAGAGGCTGCGGCCAGGCTCAGATGCGAAGCTAACAGTGTTGATCACGATGTGTGGAACTTTAAAAGCGGACTATTAATATCATACTGCTGGCTTCGCAGCTCCTTTTCATAGCCAACTTGGCCACATTTCAAAGTGTTCAGGCAGTGGAATGAAGATGGCTCAGGCCCACAGGATATCTTCTCTCTCCTAGCCCCCAACCCAAGAGGACCAGCACTTGCTGCCACTAAGCCAGAACATACATTCACTGTCTCCCCTTCCTCCTCCTTTTCTCCGTCCTTGCAGAGACAGAATTTCAAGAGCTGCTGGTGATTGCCTTCCAGGGCCCCTCTGTGTTTACTTTCTGAAGGTCAGGCACAATGCTGTGGTGTGTGGCTGGGCTTTCTTTTCAAAGCACCAGTATGAATTTGATAAAGTAAATTGTTGTTCTAGCAGGAAGCAGTTAGGGGTCACAAAATAAATACCCGTAGAATTCAAATAAATCCAAAGAATAAAACCAAATAAATCCATGTGTGTATGCACAGTGATACATAAATACACTTTTTAGAAAGTGAACAGTTTTATCACTGCTGGCCTAGACTAAAGTCATTGAAAAACTGTGGAGTTCATGGTACATTTTTTTTTTTTAAAGGCAGTCTGGGCCTTTGAGTAACATGATGTGAGCTTAATTCTTCTGGAAAAACATGAAAATGGAATCTTATCTTTTAAATGGCTGCTTATCACATTTTTTTCCCTCCACTAATGAAATTCCTATATGGATGAAAGCAATTTGTAAAGTTAAATTGGGGATTCAGGCACTTTGGAGGTTGGAGAAGGCAATGGCAACCCACTCCAGTGTTCTTGCCTGGAGAATCCCAGGGACGGGGCAGCCTGGTGGGCTGCCGTCTATGGGGTCTCACAGAGTCGGACACGACTGAAGCGACTTAGCAGCAGCAGCAAGAGACTCTGAGTGAGCTAAACAGTCATTCTGAGCCTCTCTTTTCTCTACTGGGAGATGAGTGATAGTAGTGCTTATATGATTTTAAAATGACCACTTAGGGTTGTTACAGTGTTCAACGCAAAAATGGATGCAAAGTGTCTTATACATTGTTGGTGCACATCAGCAGTGACTATTATCATTGACCAGATATTTCTCATGGTCTTTCTTAGTCTTGACATTCAGTGGCTCACCTTTCACTTTTATTTTACCTTTTCCTCATCTTGGTGAGGTGGCAATGGGGCTTGGTGTTGAACTTGGAGGCAGGGGAGGAAGTGTCTTTCAAGCTTAAGAGGAGAGCATGAACCAAGACAGAGGTCCTGTGTCATTTTGTTGGAGTGTGTGTCAAGGAGGTTCAGCTTGTGGGAACTCCAGAGGCTGGACTTAGGGACGTCATCTTGTCCTGTGTGGTGGGGAACCATTGACGAACCTTGAGCATGGCCACGACATGCTCATGCCCAGGAAGTAAATGGGTGGATATGTGTAAGAGGCACAGAAGGCCAGCAGACCAATTTGGAGGCTGCTGCCTGATCCAAGCAAAAGAGATTGTGGGCCTTCACTTTTTGCTTCAGACTTATAAGGGCCTTTCCTGGCAGGTAATGAAATCTATTTTCCATGACCGTTAAGAAAATGGCATCTGAACTGGACGCTGATGAACTAGCAGCAGCTGCGAGAGTGCCTTGCGGTGCTCTTGATGCCCTTGGGCTCTGCTCCAGGTCCGCAGGCAGCAGGGCCCAGCTCAGCTCTGTTCAGTCTTGTCGATGACTTGTTGAACAGTGAAAGAAAAGAATTGGAAATGCTGTTCGCTGAGTAGCTTCTGTGTGCCAGCACTCTGCTAGGAGTTTTGGATGCTTTGATCCCCTTTAGGCATCAGTACAGCTCATTTGTGAGGGAACTGGGGCTCAGGAAGATGGAGAAGGAAGCAGAAATCACGTTGCTAGGAAGTGGTGGATCTGGGGGTTCAAATTTAGGTTATCTTACTTCAGGGTTTTCAGAATTCCATGCCCGAGAGCCTTGAGGTGAGCTTTTCGAAGGGGAAGTGGTTGGCTTAAGAGACGAAGGCATTTGGAGGCATCGTGAGACCTCATTAGATTTGGAACTTTGTTAGTGATAATTACAAATCGTGCTTTGACTTTAGCAGGATGACGTAGAGTAGTGGAAAAGCTCCTGCCCTGGTGCTTGCACTGTCTCCCTCTGTGCTCTTGGTCAGGACAAGAAGATCATGCGACATCTCTTAGTCATGAGTAAAGGCAGAAAGGGGGTGCATGTAGAGAAGGCTTTGTTGTTGTTTAGTCACTTAGTCAGTCTTGTCCAACTCTTTTGCGACCCATGGACTGTAGCCTGCAAGGCTTCTCTATCTGTGGGGTTTCCTACACAAGAAATGGGTTGCCCTGAAATGGGTTGCCATTTCCTTCTCCAGGGGATCGTTCCAACCCAGGGATGGAACCCTGTCTTTCCTGTACTATAGTCGGATTCTTTACCACTGAGCCACCTGGGAAGCCCCGGAGAAGGTAGTAGGTCACTACAAAGGCAAGGAACTGACATTACTATCGATGCTGTTATCTGGGGTGGTGTTTGCAGTAGGTCTTTCTTCTTTGGCCTCTTTGCACTGATGTTTTCCCTCTGTTTTGTTTTCTCCCTTGTATATGGTGATGATGATTCCATCTTGACCAGCGGGCCTGCCTTTCATCATCATTGAGACAAGCACCATCAAGCCTTACCACCGGGGGTTTTACTGCAATGACGAGAGCATCAAGTATCCGCAGAAAACCGGGGAGACAATCAACGACGCTGTGCTCTGCGCTGTGGGGATTGTTATTGCCATCCTCGCGGTAAGCGCCCAGACTGCAGTGGGCAACCTGTCTGATTCCCTGGCAGCACATCATGGTCTATCTGATATAGCAGAGGTTTAGAAGATCAAGTAGAATTTCACCTGATTAACACTATTTCATGCAGTTACTACTATTATTAAAAGTATTGGGTTGGGATATTCAAAACCCAAAGGAGCTTTCTGTCCAACTCAATATTTTAAAATAAAAAAATACATATACACTGTAAGTATTATAAAAGTATGCTAAGCAACTTTCTAAAATACTTTGCATACCTTATCTCTACAATAGTCANAGTATTGGGTTGGGATATTCAAAACCCAAAGGAGCTTTCTGTCCAACTCAATATTTTAAAATAAAAAAATACATATACACTGTAAGTATTATAAAAGTATGCTAAGCAACTTTCTAAAATACTTTGCATACATTATCTCTACAATAGTCAAAGTGTAGATATTGTCCTTATCTTTCTTCTACAAATTAAGAAACAGAGGTCTGCAGAGTAAAAATAATTTGCCTAAGGTCACTTGGTTCGTGAGTGATAGAGCTGGGGTTTAAACCTAGTTATCTTCCTTATCCCAGGCTTCCCAGGTGGTGCTAGTGGTAAAGAACCCGGCTGCCAATGCAGGAGATGTAAGAGTTTGATCCCTGAGTCAGGAAGATCCTCTGGAGGAGATCACAACAACCCACTCCAGTATTCTTGCCTGGAGAATCTCACGAACCAAGAAGCCTGGCAAGGCTACAGTCCGTGAGCTCACAGAGAGCTGGACACGACTGAGTGAGCGTGCATGCACGTCCCTTACCCCAGAGTCTGAGCTCTGAGCCACCATGCTGTAGCTCTGAGCCCCAGAGGACAGGAGAAATGCCTTACTGACTATCTTGGGCATTTTCTATATTTTTTTCCACACTATTGTGCTGCTGCTCTGACAGTGATAATGCCGCTGGCATGATCTGGCATATTGTTCAATTCTCTCACCTTGTAAGTGAGACTTGCAGTCCAGAGACCTAGGTTCTAGACCTGGCCCTCCACTGCCAAGCTGTGCATCTTTAAAACCAAGGGTGACCATCTTGCTTCAAAGTTTTCAGGAATAAAAGAGATCCTGAATATTGAAGTACTTGATAAACTCTTAATTGCTGACCAGGTCGCTCATACCCAGGGGTAAAGTCTAGACTTATATCCAGATCCTCCCTTAGAGGATGAAGCCCTCACTGCAGGTGTAAAATGTGCTACCAGCTTGACAAGATCCGGAATTGTTTTGAGCAATGGTAGCTATTTGGGAATTGGGGTATCGTCTATCTGGGCTGTACTCAGATCACAGCTTTGTTTTAGATGTGTCCATATAGAGCAGAGAAGGGGAAGAGTAAGGGAATCCAGTCTTATAATTTGTAGTTCATATGTTTTCACAGACGTCCATTCCACATATCCGCTATTTTCAGTTTTTNCGTCTATCTGGGCTGTACTCAGATCACAGCTTTGTTTTAGATGTGTCCATATAGAGCAGAGAAGGGGAAGAGTAAGGGAATCCAGTCTTATAATTTGTAGTTCATATGTTTTCACAGACGTCCATTCCACATATCCACTATTTTCAGTTTTTTCTTTGTCCTTGAACCCCAGCAACGTGGGCAAAGGGCTAGGCATCACGTCCACCAAGATCAAAAATTCTCTCTTCTAGATTCTGAGTCATCTTTGTGTCAGTCCAATCATGGAAGCTTATCTTTGGCCTGTATTAGCAAGCCAAGGAAGGAGAAAGTTAATGGACTTCTCTAGGCCAGAATACTGGAGTGGGTAGCCTTTTCCTTCTCTAGGGAATCTTCCCAACCCAGGTCTCTCACCTTGCAGATGGATTCTTTACCAGCTGAGTCACCAGGGAAGCCCAAGAATATTGGAGTGGGTAGCCTATCTCTTCTCCAGCAGATCTTCCTGACCCAGGAATTAAACCAGGGTCTTGTGCATTGCAGGTGGATTCTTTACCCTCTGAGCCACCAGGGAAGCCCAATATTAAGAACATGGCATGTAAAATAGGGGCTTAGTATTCCCATCATTCAAATGGAAAATCTGAAGCTCAGAGGAATTCAGTGATATCTCAAAGTCAAAAGCAAGTAAAAATTGGGGTTCAAGCCTAAACCTGGTTTATTCCAAAGCCCTCTGTCCATGTTGCTGACTTGATTGTAGACAGGCGGTGGACTGTCCTATTCAAGTGCTCGGTGGGATAGGCGGTTAGCTACTCTTGCCTTCTCTGCATCAAGTATAAACAGCTGATGGTCCACAGAGTGAACTCCATGAAGTTTTTCTTTTGACTTCCCCACTCTGGGGGTGGGTTATAAACTTTGAGACCCCTCTTTGTTTTTTAATAACATCGTAAACCAGGCACACAATCAACAGTTTGACATTGGGGAGGGGGCAGGGAGGCAAGTAGAATTCTTTCCAACCTTTAAAAGAAAAACAGTCCATTTGGCAACTGTAGTAAAGGTGGGCTAAGGATCTTTGTGTTCAGAAACTGAGAAATACAAAATCTCATTTTACTCTTTGCTCCAAAGTTACAGTTGGGGTTGAGTTCTTTAGGAAGAATGACTTTGCCTGGAAAAAACGTTTGTAATGAAAGGTGAATACTTAACACGGTGTCTGGTGCTCAGGTTTGAACAGGTGTTTTTGACACTTGGAAGCTCAGTTAAATTGAATCCTTTTAGAAGCTGGCTCTCACTCGGGAGCTGTTGAGATAGGAATATCACATTCACAGGGATGGTCGCTGGTCTGCTCTCCACGTACAGTTATTAGTGGCGTGCCGAGTGGGCTGCTCCTGGGCACGGCACCAGGGAGAGGGGCCCNTTTTTTCCCTCCACTAATGAAATTCCTATATGGATGAAAGCAATTTGTAAAGTTAAATTGGGGATTCAGGCACTTTGGAGGTTGGAGAAGGCAATGGCAACCCACTCCAGTGTTCTTGCCTGGAGAATCCCAGGGACGGGGCAGCCTGGTGGGCTGCCGTCTATGGGGTCTCACAGAGTCGGACACGACTGAAGCGACTTAGCAGCAGCAGCAAGAGACTCTGAGTGAGCTAAACAGTCATTCTGAGCCTCTCTTTTCTCTACTGGGAGATGAGTGATAGTAGTGCTTATATGATTTTAAAATGACCACTTAGGGTTGTTACAGTGTTCAACGCAAAAATGGATGCAAAGTGTCTTATACATTGTTGGTGCACATCAGCAGTGACTATTATCATTGACCAGATATTTCTCATGGTCTTTCTTAGTCTTGACATTCAGTGGCTCACCTTTCACTTTTATTTTACCTTTTCCTCATCTTGGTGAGGTGGCAATGGGGCTTGGTGTTGAACTTGGAGGCAGGGGAGGAAGTGTCTTTCAAGCTTAAGAGGAGAGCATGAACCAAGACAGAGGTCCTGTGTCATTTTGTTGGAGTGTGTGTCAAGGAGGTTCAGCTTGTGGGAACTCCAGAGGCTGGACTTAGGGACGTCATCTTGTCCTGTGTGGTGGGGAACCATTGACGAACCTTGAGCATGGCCACGACATGCTCATGCCCAGGAAGTAAATGGGTGGATATGTGTAAGAGGCACAGAAGGCCAGCAGACCAATTTGGAGGCTGCTGCCTGATCCAAGCAAAAGAGATTGTGGGCCTTCACTTTTTGCTTCAGACTTATAAGGGCCTTTCCTGGCAGGTAATGAAATCTATTTTCCATGACCGTTAAGAAAATGGCATCTGAACTGGACGCTGATGAACTAGCAGCAGCTGCGAGAGTGCCTTGCGGTGCTCTTGATGCCCTTGGGCTCTGCTCCAGGTCCGCAGGCAGCAGGGCCCAGCTCAGCTCTGTTCAGTCTTGCCGATGACTTGTTGAACAGTGAAAGAAAAGAATTGGAAATGCTGTTCGCTGAGTAGCTTCTGTGTGCCAGCACTCTGCTAGGAGTTTTGGATGCTTTGATCCCCTTTAGGCATCAGTACAGCTCATTTGTGAGGGAACTGGGGCTCAGGAAGATGGAGAAGGAAGCAGAAATCACGTTGCTAGGAAGTGGTGGATCTGGGGGTTCAAATTTAGGTTATCTTACTTCAGGGTTTTCAGAATTCCATGCCCGAGAGCCTTGAGGTGAGCTTTTCGAAGGGGAAGTGGTTGGCTTAAGAGACGAAGGCATTTGGAGGCATCGTGAGACCTCATTAGATTTGGAACTTTGTTAGTGATAATTACAAATCGTGCTTTGACTTTAGCAGGATGACGTAGAGTAGTGGAAAAGCTCCTGCCCTGGTGCTTGCACTGTCTCCCTCTGTGCTCTTGGTCAGGACAAGAAGATCATGCGACATCTCTTAGTCATGAGTAAAGGCAGAAAGGGGGTGCATGTAGAGAAGGCTTTGTTGTTGTTTAGTCACTTAGTCAGTCTTGTCCAACTCTTTTGCGACCCATGGACTGTAGCCTGCAAGGCTTCTCTATCTGTGGGGTTTCCCACACAAGAAATGGGTTGCCCTGAAATGGGTTGCCATTTCCTTCTCCAGGGGATCGTTTCAACCCAGGGATGGAACCCTGTCTTTCCTGTACTATAGTCGGATTCTTTACCACTGAGCCACCTGGGAAGCCCCGGAGAAGGTAGTAGGTCACTACAAAGGCAAGGAACTGACATTACTATCGATGCTGTTATCTGGGGTGGTGTTTGCAGTAGGTCTTTCTTCTTTGGCCTCTTTGCACTGATGTTTTCCCTCTGTTTTGTTTTCTCCCTTGTATATGGTGATGATGATTCCATCTTGACCAGCGGGCCTGCCTTTCATCATCATTGAAACAAGCACCATCAAGCCTTACCACCGGGGGTTTTACTGCAATGACGAGAGCATCAAGTATCCGCAGAAAACCGGGGAGACAATCAACGACGCTGTGCTCTGCGCTGTGGGGATTGTTATTGCCATCCTCGCGGTAAGCGCCCAGACTGCAGTGGGCAACCTGTCTGATTCCCTGGCAGCACATCATGGTCTATCTGATATAGCAGAGGTTTAGAAGATCAAGTAGAATTTCACCTGATTAACACTATTTCATGCAGTTACTACTATTATTAAAAGTATTGGGTTGGGATATTCAAAACCCAAAGGAGCTTTCTGTCCAACTCAATATTTTAAAATAAAAAAATACATATACACTGTAAGTATTATAAAAGTATGCTAAGCAACTTTCTAAAATACTTTGCATACATTATCTCTACAATAGTCAAAGTGTAGATATTGTCCTTATCTTTCTTCTACAAATTAAGAAACAGAGGTCTGCAGAGTAAAAATAATTTGCCTAAGGTCACTTGGTTCGTGAGTGATAGAGCTGGGGTTTAAACCTAGTTATCTTCCTTATCCCAGGCTTCCCAGGTGGTGCTAGTGGTAAAGAACCCGGCTGCCAATGCAGGAGATGTAAGAGTTTGATCCCTGAGTCAGGAAGATCCTCTGGAGGAGATCACAACAACCCACTCCAGTATTCTTGCCTGGAGAATCTCACGAACCAAGAAGCCTGGCAAGGCTACAGTCCGTGAGCTCACAGAGAGCTGGACACGACTGAGTGAGCGTGCATGCACGTCCCTTACCCCAGAGTCTGAGCTCTGAGCCACCATGCTGTAGCTCTGAGCCCCAGAGGACAGGAGAAATGCCTTACTGACTATCTTGGGCATTTTCTATATTTTTTTCCACACTATTGTGCTGCTGCTCTGACAGTGATAATGCCGCTGGCATGATCTGGCATATTGTTCAATTCTCTCACCTTGTAAGTGAGACTTGCAGTCCAGAGACCTAGGTTCTAGACCTGGCCCTCCACTGCCAAGCTGTGCATCTTTAAAACCAAGGGTGACCATCTTGCTTCAAAGTTTTCAGGAATAAAAGAGATCCTGAATATTGAAGTACTTGATAAACTCTTAATTGCTGACCAGGTCGCTCATACCCAGGGGTAAAGTCTAGACTTATATCCAGATCCTCCCTTAGAGGATGAAGCCCTCACTGCAGGTGTAAAATGTGCTACCAGCTTGACAAGATCCGGAATTGTTTTGAGCAATGGTAGCTATTTGGGAATTGGGGTATCGTCTATCTGGGCTGTACTCAGATCACAGCTTTGTTTTAGATGTGTCCATATAGAGCAGAGAAGGGGAAGAGTAAGGGAATCCAGTCTTATAATTTGTAGTTCATATGTTTTCACAGACGTCCATTCCACATATCCGCTATTTTCAGTTTTTTCTTTGTCCTTGAACCCCAGCAACGTGGGCAAAGGGCTAGGCATCACGTCCACCAAGATCAAAAATTCTGTCTTCTAGATTCTGAGTCATCTTTGTGTCAATCCAATCATGGAAGCTTATCTTTGGCCTGTATTAGCAAGCCAAGGAAGGAGAAAGTTAATGGACTTCTCTAGGCCAGAATACTGGAGTGGGTAGCCTTTTCCTTCTCTAGGGAATCTTCCCAACCCAGGTCTCTCACCTTGCAGATGGATTCTTTACCAGCTGAGTCACCAGGGAAGCCCAAGAATATTGGAGTGGGTAGCCTATCTCTTCTCCAGCAGATCTTCCTGACCCAGGAATTAAACCAGGGTCTTGTGCATTGCAGGTGGATTCTTTACCCTCTGAGCCACCAGGGAAGCCCAATATTAAGAACATGGCATGTAAAATAGGGGCTTAGTATTCCCATCATTCAAATGGAAAATCTGAAGCTCAGAGGAATTCAGTGATATCTCAAAGTCAAAAGCAAGTAAAAATTGGGGTTCAAGCCTAAACCTGGTTTATTCCAAAGCCCTCTGTCCATGTTGCTGACTTGATTGTAGACAGGCGGTGGACTGTCCTATTCAAGTGCTCGGTGGGATAGGCGGTTAGCTACTCTTGCCTTCTCTGCATCAAGTATAAACAGCTGATGGTCCACAGAGTGAACTCCATGAAGTTTTTCTTTTGACTTCCCCACTCTGGGGGTGGGTTATAAACTTTGAGACCCCTCTTTGTTTTTTAATAACATCGTAAACCAGGCACACAATCAACAGTTTGACATTGGGGAGGGGGCAGGGAGGCAAGTAGAATTCTTTCCAACCTTTAAAAGAAAAACAGTCCATTTGGCAACTGTAGTAAAGGTGGGCTAAGGATCTTTGTGTTCAGAAACTGAGAAATACAAAATCTCATTTTACTCTTTGCTCCAAAGTTACAGTTGGGGTTGAGTTCTTTAGGAAGAATGACTTTGCCTGGAAAAAACGTTTGTAATGAAAGGTGAATACTTAACACGGTGTCTGGTGCTCAGGTTTGAACAGGTGTTTTTGACACTTGGAAGCTCAGTTAAATTGAATCCTTTTAGAAGCTGGCTCTCACTCGGGAGCTGTTGAGATAGGAATATCACATTCACAGGGATGGTCGCTGGTCTGCTCTCCACGTGCAGTTATTAGTGGCGTGCCGAGTGGGCTGCTCCTGGGCACGGCACCAGGGAGAGGGGCCCGGGGCCCCCTAGGCTATGTGAACTAGGTAAATCCCTGGGCTGCCCTGGTGGCTCAGTCAGTAAAGAATCTGCCTGCAATGCCGGAGACCCCAGTTCCATCCGTGCGTTGGGAAGATCCCCAGAGAAGGAAATGGCTACCCGCTCCAGATTCTTGCTTGAGAAATTCCCATGGACAGAGAAGCCTGGTGAAATACACACAGTCCATGGGGTCACAAGAGTCGGACGTGATTTAGCAACTAAACCACCGCCACCTGGGTTTTCTAGGCCTCATTTTCCTCTGTACAATGAGAGTCCTGTTTGATTTCACACCTGGGGGGGCACATCCTTGGCTGCAGTGGGCTAGGACACAGGGCGCTCATGTTGCTTCTCCTGGGTCCTTGCTTCTTCCTTCCTCACTAAGAGAAACCTGCTTTGAAGAGCTTAGTTGTGACTGGCTTCTCTCCTCGTGTCACATGGAAGTTTTACTTAAAATGCTCCCTGACCTCCCAGATTCCCCTGAACGAGTCATGCATTGTGCCTTGGTTATGGGATGGGATGTTATGGGATCGGTATCGATGACGTTTCCCCCACCCACACAGTGCCAGCAGAATAGGTCTGGATGGTGCTTCTCTCTGGTTCTGAGAAAGCCGTCCTTTGCCAGGTGCTACTGCCAGGTGTTGTGTCATGGAAACCTAGGGCCGTCTTCAAGCCTTTTGCACCCTCCCAATACACACACACACACACACACACACACACACACACACAGAGTTTTCCAGTGTCTCAGTTTCACATGGGGTTAAAAAGAAAATTAGTAAGCCTCCTTGCTCTCATCTATGAAATGGAGATACTTTGAAGGTTTTCAGAAATAAATGAGCTAATATGTGGAAAGTAATTCAGTGCCTGACACAGGCAGTATATTCAGCAAATGTTCACTGTTTTTATTGTGAGTAAACAGCATCAAAAAATGATGAAGTAAAAAAAAATAATGATAAAGTGACTTAGTCAAGACCTTTTACTTGGCAGAAGTAGAATTAGAAAAGGCCCTCCAGGCTTTGGATTCATCACATCTCCCGCTCTTCCCTTGTAGTTTATTCATGAGAACTCAGGTCTCTTGACTCTTGTGCCAATACTCTTTGCAAGAAAACTTTAGCCTCCTGATCCAGCTGCCCCTGCATTTCAGCTGGAGGCGTGTGTGAGATGTGGGCTCCTAATGAGGTATGCTCACCCGCTTACCTGTCATTAAGGATCAGAGCAATCATGAACAAGAGGAAAAGCAAAGACCTCGGAGGAAAAGTGAATAATTCCCATTAATACATATGGTCAATTCTGGAAAATCTGTACAACTTGGATTCAACAACAACAACCTTCCCTCCCGTTGTGACTGGCCAGAGAGCCTGGCTGGCTCCATGCAGAATCTGCTTCTGATCAGAGGGCGTGAATGACAGTCAGGGAGGGTGAAGGGGGACCCGGGGCTGGAAATGTAATCAGCCTGCTACTTGCTGCCCTGGCCTCCTCCTGCCAAATGTCAGGTTTGTTTAAAACAACAAGAGAAGCCTTGACTGATCTGGGTGCCCCTGCTCCAGTCTGAATAGTCCCCACAACAAAGGAATGGCACACCAGTGGGGTTTCAAGACGCAAATTTCAGAAGTTATAGAGAAAGCAGACACCTTTCTATGGCAGGAGACGTGGAAAAATCGGGTCATTTTGACCTCTTTTTCAGATGTATCTTAGATTTTGAAATTACAGCATAATAGGAATTCCTTCCAAATCCACAAGGCAATGGTTCCTATCCCTGCCTCCTAAGGGTTTAATGACTCTAGCAGCAGTGAGATTAGGAGCAAAAACAGTAAATATCATCTTTTATCTAGCCTTCTCTCCAATTGCCTTGCACCATGCTGTGCAAAGAATTATGCACAAAGAGTTTAATATAGAAAAAATGTTTAGTATTCCTTTTAAATAAACATGGGCTCAAGTGCTTGCTTTCGTCAGACCCTGAAAAGAGTTTAATAAAGATTCTTAATATCTAGGAGTTGAAGTATGATGAGTCACGAGTGAATCCATTTCTCCCTCTGGCCATAAAAATGCTCCTTTTCCTCACATCCATCCATTTTGAACCTCTGTTATGACATTCCTAACCAGAGAAAAAGCTCAGATTTTGGCTTTGATTGAGGTTCGTGGCCTAAAACTTCTGAGCTTCTTCATTCTGTGACTTGTCCTTCAACTTCTGTCAAGGCATTGACCCCTTTGGAAAAGAACTATACCTACGTTTACTGTAAATTGGTGAAATAGCTCACCAACTCCGTAGGCTAAATCTGGGAGTCAGATCAACTGACATTACATGTGTCGTGAGTGAGAACTGGCCTTTTCATCTCTACAGTGTTGTACAGTTTGCAAAGTGCCCTTCATGTGCACATTCTCTTATCTGCACTTGGTAGTGATTTCTGTGATTCTCAGGGGTGGATTGGTACGGCTAAGGGAACTGGAGATCAAGAAATGAAGTGACTTTCCTGTAATTAATGAGTGGCAGGGCCAGACCAGGAGTCCTCTGATTCTAAGGCAAGGCTTTTTAAAATGAGACCATTGCTGCCTTCTAAAGCCTGCTTCCCTTCCACAGTTACTTATTAAGCCCACAGGGCATGGCAGGTGCTGGTGATCTAGGACTGAACCTTCGCCTAACAAGCTGCGTGTTATCTCTTGTCACTAAACTGCCTGGAGGCTGCCCCATCTCCAGCAGACAGATAGCACCTTCAATATATATCACCTTGTAATGTGACTTGTGTCCACTTTTCATCTCCCCAGCTAGATAATAGATTCCTGCAAGGCAGAGATCAGATCTTTCCCTCTTGCACATGGTAGGTACTAACTAAACACCAAGCCAATGTCACCTTCTCCAGGAAGCATTCCTCGACTGCCTCCTCCCCCACCTTCTAAAGGTCCCACAGGTCCCTGGGCCCACCTCTGTCTTTGCAGTTATTGTATTGAACTATCATGTCTGTTTACTTGACTATTTCCTGGTGATTCTGCTAGAGTAGGCATTGTCTGATTTTGATTTTATTGCTAGAATAAGGCAGAAACTTGGGTACTCAATATATATGATTATAAAAATCATAGAGGAGGCTGTACATTTTGAGCAGAAACTGACAAGCGTTAGGTCAAAAGATGTTAGAGGACCTAGGCGAGCAAGGATACGTGTCCTGTTTGCCTCCCTAAAATCTGGATGATGGCCTCTGATGCACACTGGAGCCTGCTCTGTACCACATGCACATTTCTGGCTGGGGAGACAAGAAGAACTTATACCTCCAAAACTTGTTTATTCAGGATCAGGCTTCGGTTTGCCCACATCTGGACTTCATTACTTCCTCCCCAGCCCCCATCTCCCTTTATCTGAGAGAGCACTGCCAAGAAAACAAGGTTCCCCAAGACTGCCCCTCATTAAAGGTTAGTCCAGTCTTCAACTCTGAAAAAAAATGTGAAATCAGGCTGGCCCAGCGGTGCCTTGGTGGGAGACCCAGTTCCCCCAGTTTACAATCCACTATATCTGTGCAATTACCAAGACCACCAACAGAGAATGATCATGTTAATCCTTCAACTGTGTCATCCCTGATCAGAGGGCTACGGAGTTCTTCAGACCTCCTTACTGCCTGAAGAGGGGGTGGGGGGAGGGGCCCTATTTGCAACGTAACAAACACAGGCACTGAGATTAGGATTTAGGTTTCTCCCCTCCCCCACCACCACCACACACATGCTGTAGCAATTCTTCCTTAGTTACTGTCATTCTTAGGGGTTCAGGACTATTTGGAAAATCTAATATGAGGGTGATGATATTCTCCACTTTTAAGTGACAGTTCTTAGGAGGCTGGGTAATCTGTTCATGTGAGTCAGTGTTAGGGGATGGGATAGAGGATTAGATACCATTGACCCACTATCTAGTGGGCTGGAAACTAATATGCCTTATCTTAAATTCTCTTCAGCATCTGCAGGGGATAGGTATTATTGACACCATTTTACTAATGAGGGAGGGTCCTAAGGTTTACAAGGGGAGTGTGGCCAGTGTGAGGTTATTCTGCTTGGTGAACAGGGAGCAGGAATTGATACCCAGGTCTATCTGTCTTCAAAACTCAGCACAGGAGCTGACATTGAAGACCCACTGTGTGCTTGGGGCTATGCAGAGTGCTCTGTATTTAGTGAGCTAGAAAATCTGTAGCTCCTGGTTGTAAAGAGCTCTTTGTATGGAGGAGGACAAAACATCTAGGCCCCTGGGCAGATGATTGCCCAAGACTGACAGTGCGGGATAGTGGGTTTTCCTTTTTTAAAAAACAATTTTTTTGGTTTGTTTTAAAATATATTTTAATTTAGTTCTTACTCTCTTTTTATTTTAATTATTGATTTGTTTTTTGGCCTTGCTGTGCAGCATGTGGGATTTTAGTTCCCCGACCAGGGATTGAACCTGCAGTCCCTGCATTGGAAGTGCAAAGTCTTAACCACTGGACCACCAGGGAAGCTCCTGAGATGATAGTGTTGTATAGGAAGTGGTTTGTCAGAAAGTGAAAGCCTCTCTGAGTGAGACCTTCCTTAGAACATACAGGCAGCTTCTAGGCTTCCCCTCAGCCTAGAAGCTGAGATACAAGACACAGATACTGTCCTTGGAGTTTATGGAACAGGCCAAGTACATGATTGACTGTACCATTAGACCCTCAAGGAGACTAAAGAACTGGACAGGGAGCCAGAATATAGTCAGGGCAGTGAAGGGTAGTAAGACCCAGAGAGGTGAGAGCTTCAAGGACAAGACAAGAGAAATGCTGTAAATTAGCAGTCCCCAACCTTTTTGGCACCAGGGACTGGCTCTGTGGAAGACACTTTTTCCACCCACTAGGGTGAGGCAGAAATGACAATCCACTCCAGTATTCTTGCCTGGAGAATCCCACGGACAGAGGAGCCTGGGGGTCTACAGTCCAGGGGTCGCTAAGAGTCGGACACGACTTCACTTTCACTTTCACTTTCAGGGTGAAGCAGTTGGGGGTGGGGGGAGGGTGCGCAGATAGTTTTGGGATGACTCAAGCGCAATACATTTTTTGTGCACTTTATTTCTATTATTACATCAGCTCTACCTCAGATCATCGGGTATTAGATCTTAGAGGTTGGGGACTTCTGGTATAGATGGTCTAAGGCAGAAATAAAGTACTGTGGGAGTTGATAGGAAGATCGCTCAAGGTCGTTTTCATTGGTGAAGACTTCATCATCATCATCATTCATGGAGCACTCCGTTTAATTATCACAACAACCCTTGTGGCTCAGACGGTAAAGCGTCTGCCTGTAATACGGAAGACCCGGATTCGATCCCTGGGCTGGGAAGATCCCCTGGTNTTTTCATTGGTGAAGACTTCATCATCATCATCATTCATGGAGCACTCCGTTTAATTATCACAACAACCCTTGTGGCTCAGACGGTAAAGCGTCTGCCTGTAATACGGAAGACCCGGATTCGATCCCTGGGCTGGGAAGATTCCCCTGGCGAAGGAAATGGCAATCCACTCCAGCACTCTTGCCTGGAAAATCCCATGGATGGAGGAGTCTGATAGGCTACAGTCCATGGAGTTGCAAAGAGTCGGACACGACTGAGTGACTTCACTTTCACAACCCTTGGGCTCTTGCTACTGCCACCATATTATCTCCCTTTGTACACATAAGGAGACTGAGAGTCATAGAGCTCAGTTGCCCAAGACTCTTGAGGAAAGGTGCCCTCTAACCTGGTGCACTAGCTGGCATTGAACTCTACTTTGAAGCAGAAGTGAGACTTTCATCAGAGATCCTGGCATTCCAGACAGAGGGGATGGCTTCACCGAGACTGAAACAATAGGGCCTTTTCAGGAAGTGTCAAGCAGACAGACCTGTTCGGCTAGAGAAACAGAGTATAAGGGAAAAGACAAAGATAAGGTAGGAAGAGATGACTGCAAGATTGTGAAACTCCTTGAGTGCTGAGGAGCTTTTACTCTCATTAATAGGCTACAGATTGATGAAAGTATTTTCAGCTCAGGTGGCCAACTTTTCAACCAGCGTTAAGGATGAGGTCTGAACTGCCGTGGTGGTAATGCAAAGAGAAGAGAGAGAATAGGATGGATATGACATCCCACCTTGCAAACATGGGATAATCAGAACTGGATCACAATGGGGTAAAGGAGAGGGTGCGGTCTAAGATTTCCTATCTTTGCAGTTCTGTGTTTGGTGGCATCTTGAGTAGGAATGGAGGGAAGAGAAGTGAGGTTTGGGGCAGAAGTTGGAATAGGTGTGACTTGGTCAGGTGGACATGCTGATAATACTGGTTTGATAACTAGTTGGAAGATTTGGCAGAAGATTGGAACAAGACTGATGGGGTAAAGGGTGAGCTGAAACTAGAGAGTGAAAGAAATGCCCTTTTGAAGGTCATTTTCACAGGTAAAGTCACAGAGAAAAGGCAGGGATACAACCCTAGGATGACTGACATTTATCTAACAGCACTCAGAAGTGGAGCCACTGGAAAAAGAAAGGTGTTTGAGAAACAGGAAGAAAGGCACAGTGGTGATATTAAGGATGGTAGGAAATTCAAGGTCAAAGGAGTGAGAAATGGGCAGTAGGCAATGCTATAGAGAGAACTCTTGCATGGATAGGCAGAGCTGATCGTATAGGAGACTCATGCCTTTGAGTCCCTGACTTTGGAAAATAGACTGCTTCATCTTTCAAGATGCCTCCTTTGTATAGCTTGAGGGCTTAGGGCGGCCACTGTTGATTTCAACCATAAATAGCTTCTGTGACCTCTCTCTGGCTTCTTTGCTGTCCATATTCTAGACCTATCCATAAAGCCTAGAAACTCCATTGGTGGCCTTGGACAGATTTGGGTCCCCATTGCCTTTCCTGATCTGTGAGGCACTGATCTCCTACTAAGAGATTAAAGACAACTGAATGGGAGAAGAATGGGAGACTAAATTTCTCATCAGTTATTTCTAGTCGCTGAAGATACTGCATTTCATTGTAGTAGATGGAGCAAAGCTCAAAGAAGATAGAGCAACACTTCTGTCTCCATCCTTAGAAGCAGGACTTAGATATGTTACATTTCCCTTTCCCTTCCTGAGAAATCAAGTGAGAAAAATGATTCTTCCTTCATTAATCTCCATCATTCAGTGCTTGTTGAGTGAAGGAATCTCTTCTGGATTGAAAAAGGTTCATTAATCCACAGAGCTGAGATGTGAAGGGGGAGCTTGGTGCTCTGTGGCTGATGGGGATCTGGATGTGCAGGTGCCTGATAGGGTGACATGACCTTCCTAGGTGTTCAGGGAATGCCTGTCTCACTGGAGACTTCCATCCTGCCACCTGCTAGGGCTTCTGAGAGAAAGCCAGCTAGATGCCAGTGGGCAGAGCATGGGAGGCCCAGGCTGCAGCAAGCGCCCTGCCACTGTCTACTACTTTGTCCCCAAGGGTGATGCAGTGGCCTCTCTGGCCTTCATCACACTCACTTATAAAGCGTGGAGAATAGCAACTCTTAGGGTGTTGTGAGAAGCAGGTAATGCAGTGGATAGGGAAAAGTTTTTTAAGTTGTTACAGACTATGCAGATGTTATCACTGAAGCAGATCAGAACATTAGGGAAGTTTGTCCTTCGACTTTGGCAGCAGAACATGAGTTCTCAGGCTCTGTAAGTGGGATTGTTAGGATTCTGTGCAAAAGTCTTATTTTTCTTGAGATAATCTATATAGTAGGCTGTTACAAATAACACGAACAATGCAATAGGGTAGCCCTTGCTGCCTGGAATTTAGACTTTCTTTCTGCTTTGTTCCCCTGAAAAAGATATCCTAGATGAAATGGTCAAAACCCAACATCTCCATACTCATATTTTTCTGGTTCTACCCTGGAGAGGTATACTTCCAAATTCTTTAGTGTGATATGTTCTTTTCCAGGGATCTCTTAGAACTATTTTGGAAAAGATGTTTTATACAACTATAGACATTTCCTAGAGCTATTGCACGTTCAGTTTCAGATCAATGCAATAAAGCGAATATTACAATAAAGTGAGTCATGGGTTTTTGGTTTCCCAGGGCATGTAAAAGTTATGTTTACACTAAACTAATCTTTTAAGTGTGCTATTGCATTATGTCTAAGAAACAATGTTTATGCCTGAATTAGAAAATACTTTGTTGCTAAAAAATGACCACTGATCATTGATTGTAGCAAATATAATAACAATGAAAAATTAGAAATATTGAAAGTATTACAAATTTTAAAATGTAGTACACATAGACATGAAATGAGCACATGCTGTTGGGAAAAAAAAAAAGCCGATAGGCTTAAACCTTCAATTTGTAAAAAACAGCAACCGCAACAGTATCTGCAAAGTGCAATAAAATGGTATGCCTGTGTTAATTTTTTGTTTCTTTTTTTCCAAGGGAGGGAAAAAAAAAAACACATTATTGTTTGCAGAGCTCTTCTGCTAGGTGCCAGATATTTGATATACCGTCTTCTTGATTCCCCTGGCAATCTTGCCAGGTAGATTTTAGTCCTTTTTAAAATTTTAATTTCTTTTTTTCCCTTAAAATTTTTTGTTTTATATTGGAGGATAGTTGATTAACAGTGTTATATTAGTTTCAGATGTACTGCAAAGTGATTCAGTTATACATATACACATATCAATTCTTTTTCAAACTCTTTTTCTCATTTAGATTATTACAGAATATGGAGCAGAATTCCTGTTGCTTGCCCTGTCCAGCTCTGTTCTAGAAAGATCCGCTGACAAGCTTGACAGCACCTAACACAGGCGGGCACAGAGCACCCACAGAGCTGTGGCAGGGCGGCTAGAAACCATATGTGGGAGAGCTGGCTGGGAGAGGAGCTCCTGGTGCAGAGACTTCCTGGATGGGGAGGCATGGAAAGGCGGGGGCCCCCTGCTAAGGGACTGGCCAGAAACACTGCCTTGGCTTACGCTTGGGCTCAAAACATGGAAGCCACCTAAATGTCCATCAGCGGACGGATGGATGAAGAAGAGGTGGTGTTTACATACAACAGAATATCACTCGGCCATACAAAAGGATGAAATAATGCNGTGTATAAGAGACAGATTACAGAATATTGAGCAGAATTCCTGTTGCTAGACAGTAGGTCCTTGTTGGTTGTTTTAAATATAGCAATGTGTATTTGTCAACGTATTACTCTTATTTCATAGACAAGGAGACCTAAGCCCAGAGAGGTGAAGTCACTTCTCTAGGTTCATGGTAAGAGATGGGATATACAGATCAAGATTTTTCTGGCTCCATAAGTCAGAGCTTCTTTCACCACTGTATAATCTCTCCTTTCCAAAATGTCTCTTCTAATGTTTTTTTTCAAATTTCCTCTCCAGAGCAGCTCAATATTTGTGAATATGTGGGCAGTTGAGCTCTTGTATACCAGAAAAGACAGGAAGAGGAGCTGTCTTAAAAGCTGGAGCCAGCTTCCTTCAAACTCAGCCATTCTCTGGCGAGGACTGATTGATCCCTTTCTGTCCCCTCATAGCTTAATTGCAATGCTTTCCTACTTATTAGTTTCCAGATTTTGTGCCAAGTGCTTTAAAAGGCAGGTAGGGGAGAATTCTCTGCTCGCCTGGCAGCCTGCCATCACCCCCAGAATCTGTTGCTTGCTGTTTCAGAAAGGGATCGACATTGAAGGCATTTTTCTCGGCCGTGAAATTTACATATCACAACTTTGCTGACTGAAGCAGAAATGAGGGCTCCCGGGGCCAGAGTGTGCGAGTGGGGACAGAGCCTTTGTAGGGGGACGGGGGGGAGGGAAGAGCTTATTTTATTACCCGGGAATAAAAACATTGCGAGTAATGAATAAAGTCCGAAAGCAGTAAATCTGGAACTCCAGAGTTAGGTGTGTAACGTGTCAGAGAACAATTTAAGCCTTCGTCTCTTCTGCAGAAGTGAGGTATTTGGGCAGCCCAAATTTCATTAAATGGTCTTTTAAGGGTTAGGATTACAAGAAGCCAAACCTGGCCAGTTCATAATGATGATTTATGGCTGTATTGTCGACTCCCCGACCCTTCTGTACAAGGGGATGGAGAAAATACATAATTTGTTGCTCATTAACTCCAAGATCTGTCAGGGCTGTCCCAGAAGCCATGTGGTCCTGGAGTCATATGTCTGCTAAATGGCTTCAGCCTGATCCTGTCCTTGAAAATACACGGTTGCTATTCTATAGTGGAAATTGTTTTTAATAATAGAAATAATAAAACAATCTCGATGTAGTCTTCTGTGTCTTTGAACTTGAGAATTAGAATATCTGGGCTCTACTTTTAACTGTCAGCTTTCT
Source organism: Neotragus pygmaeus (assembly GCA_006410875.1). NCBI lineage: Eukaryota > Metazoa > Chordata > Mammalia > Artiodactyla > Bovidae > Neotragus > Neotragus pygmaeus. The sequence goes on along the minus strand of SJYV01017599.1, from coordinate 426,838 downwards.
AGTCTCAAATACTTCAGATAAGTCACTATTTCTCAGTGCCTTAGTATTCCCATCAGTAAACTGGGTATATTGTCCTCACAGGTTGCAGATTAAATGAAACTGAAAGTTGCAAAAGAAATATAAAAGATTGCTAGTATTATTAGAGTTATTATTGGGAATTTGAGGGGCCACCAGATGTTCTCTTTATATCATTATCTTCCCGTGAGAGGAGGCAAGCATTTTACTTAGCGGCTTGCTGTTTGCAAAACTGTGGCATTGAAAACTGACGTTTCAGAATGAAGGATGTGAGAGCTAAAGATTGTCCTTGCGGTGTAACCAACCCCTTTCTCCCTGAGATGACTGAAGCAGAGAGGTGACTCCCCTGGGATTAATCAACCATAAAATTATGTAAGAGATGCTGCTCTGCAGTGGGAACCGACGTGTTCTTTTTCTGCATCAAATTGGAAATCACACCCAAGACATGCCCATTTAGAAAGTGTCTTAATCTGATTCAGTGGATGGTTCGAGGAGCTCAGGAGCCATCCTAGGGCAGGAATGGTGCGTGGGGTCTTGCTTCTGGTCTCGACTTGTGTCATCTCACAAGGACGTTTCCCTTCCTGCTGCTTATTATCTTTGCTTTGATGAGAGGCTACTGGTGAAGGCAGCACAGGAGAGATGGAATAAATATCACTGCAGTCATGAAGGAATTCATCACGGAGTCTAGTGCCTTCATTCTGCAAATGGAGAGGCTGACTTGTCCCAGGTCACTCGGGAGTAGGGACTCAAATGGAGAGGCTGACTTGTCCCAGATCACTCGGGAGTAGGGACTCGAACTCTGGCCCCGTGACTGCTAGCTTAGTGCTTCTCCCGCCATGTCTAAAGTCAAGTGAGCGTGATTTATAAAAAAAGAAGAAGGAAGAGCGAGCACGATGGTGGTAATAAACATCTGGAACATGTTAGCCCATAAGGTTACACAGGGTAAAAGTATAAACGGTTCAAAAGGGGAATTAGACCATGAATGGTAGGAAAGAATGCTGGGTGGAGAATTAGAACACCTGGGTCTAATCTTTAGATGTGAGTTAATTTGAACTTCAGTTTCTTCCATATATAATGGACCCTTTCATTTATGACTGGCTAGGCTTCTCAGATTTTAATCTCTGCAGCATGTTGTCAAAGGACACTTGGTAATGTTTAGAGGACATTTCCAATTTTGCAATAAAAACAACCGTGTGGACCACCATTTTGCCCCCTTTCATTCATTGATTCATTCAGCTGATGGTCCTGCTGCTCTCCCAGAGAACGGCTAAGCCAGGATGCCAGACGGGCCTGGCCTTTGACCATCTCTCTAATGGAATCATATGATCTCGGAAATTCAATATGATCCAGGAAACCAAAGGGTAGCACTGCGAAATCACCAGCATTTATAACCACAGAGTCATTGTATAAATGTTAGCAGCACTAGGAGCTGTTCTCACGACTGCACCTGCTTGCCCCTGGGCCCAGCTGGCATTTCACGGCCATCCTCCCCTCCAGACTTGGGAGCCCTGGATTTGGGTCAGACGCCCAGCCGGGATGCCTTCCCCAGCTAGAAGAGAATGAGGGGAGCTCATGAGAAGAGTGCCTGGATGTGTCAGTCTATTGCTTCCCTTGTGGTTGTGAACATGCCGTCTGTTCCCTGAAAGGGCAAGTGTGGCTCAACAGCCTTCCCTGTGAGGAAGTGTGAGAGGGACTTTGTGGTGAGCGATGAGTTGACCATCGCTGTCCCGGCACTGTGGTTGTGACCAGGAGGTGGCCAGGGCTGTGCTGCGGAGTTAAGTCAAGGACAGCAGGCTGAGCGGTGGTGTAACACCAGCGCGGAACGTATCCTCAGCTGTGTAGGCATTTAAGGTGTTTACCTTACAGAGAGTCAGCTGACCCCCTTCCCTGCCCTAAGCCCCCACCATTCTTAATGTAGAAGCAGGCAGTTTTGGTTAGAGAGCTTTTCCTCTCTGAGTCTCAGTCTATCTCCTGGTAGTTGTGGGGGTGTCATAAAGTATATAAAAAATAAATACAGGCATGCTGTTCATAATCGATGGTTGCTGGCTCTTTTTTTTCTTCTTTTTAAAGAAGTGATGAATCTCCTTCCCCTAAACATTAAAGAGTAGACACAGTGGGATGGAGGAAGGATATGAAAACCCAGACTTGCTCACTGTCTTTCAGGATGGAGGAGACAATGCAGGCACCCTTGGGAATTCACAGACTCTGAAGGGCCTTGGATAAAAGTTTCTTGGTTTGAAGGCCAGTACTCTTTTCATCATGCCCTACTTCTTAAGAGTAAAATGAAAGAATCCCTTTCTGTGACCCAGGGCATTTCCACCACTTGCCACATTTCTGACTACCTCTGTAGAGGTTCAGGTTATTTTAGAAGGACACCAGGTAGGTGACGGAGCCTGGATTCAAACCCCAAACCGAGTCAGGGAGCATTCACCCTTTCCCAAAGAAACCTCAGCCAGGGCCCAGTGTGGCACAGGCGAAGGCCCTGTGTAGGGTTTGGCCGTGGTTGGTGATTCGTGACCCCCACTCCTAGAATCTGGAGATTTGCTCAGACCCTCTGACATCTTGCTGTGCTGTGCTGAGTCACTTCAGTTGTGTGTGACTCTGTGCAACCCTATGGACTATAGCCCTGGCTCCTCCATCCATGGGATTCTCCAGGCAAGGATACTGGAGTGGGCTGCCATTTCCTTCTCCAGGGGATCTTCCCGACCCAGGGATTGAACCCACGCGTCTTATGTCTCCTGCATTGGCAGGCAGGTTCTTTACCACTAGCGCCACCTTGGCCACCTTTAATCATGATTTTGGTTCCTCAATAGCTAAGTCCTTATTTGTCTCTCTCTTTGGTAATGTGTGTGTGTGTGTGTGTGTGTGTGTGTATCGGGTTGGCCAAAAAGTTCATTCAGGTTTTTCCTTAATGGAAAAACCGTTACTGTTTGGCCAACCCGATACACACACACACAGATATCTATATCTTAATATATATATATATTAATATATATTTTATATATTTACATATGACTGTATTTGATTACATATGTTTCTTCCTACAAAGGTACTATATGGCTATGTAGGACTTTTTATATAAGGAAAAAATGACTGTGTTAGTATTTCAATCTTTTCTCCCATGCACATTGGTGTCTTATATACTTCTTGAATAGAAAATTTGAATTTTTCTAGATTATAACCTATAGCTATGTGATCAATATCTTCTTCTGTCACTGAATATCCTTACAGCCTCACTTTTGTTGATGGGTCCTGATGCCGCCTCCCTCCCCTCTCCGTTGTCTTTCAGATCATCACAGGGGAATTCTACCGCATCTACTACCTGAAGGAGAAGTCCCGCTCGACCATCCAGAATCCCTACGTGGCAGCCCTCTACAAGCAGGTGGGCTGCTTCCTCTTCGGCTGCGCCATCAGCCAGTCCTTCACAGACATTGCCAAGGTCTCCATAGGGCGCCTGCGTCCTCACTTCCTGAATGTCTGCAACCCTGACTTCAGTCAAATCAACTGCTCTGTGGGCTATATTCAAAACTACAAATGCAGAGGCGAAGACAGCAAAGTCCAGGAAGCCAGGTGAGACTCCGCCTCCCGTAGCACTAGGTTCACGCCTTTGCTTCAGGCTGTTCAGTGAGTACTTACTTAGTACCAAGCTCAGTGCTGGGGCCCTGATTCAGATGGATGAATAAGGCAAAGTCCCCATTCTTAAGGAACTCATAGTCAAATAACCAACAGATTGTAAAAGCGATTACAATGGAGCTTTGATAAGTCCATTCATTCATTTGTTTTTTCTTTCATTTATTTGTTCATTCATGGATGCTTGCTACATCCCAGGCAAGGTATCCAAAGCACTACCACGGATGCAGCAATGAGCAAGTTGCTACTGTTAGGGTCACAGTCCCAGGAGGGAAGACAGACAGACCAGCATGTAGAGGGGATGTGAATGTGGCCCTTACACACCCATCTCTTGCTCTTGCAGGAAGTCCTTCTTCTCTGGCCATGCCTCCTTCTCCATGTACACTATGCTGTATTTGGTGGTAAGTACTTTGTCTCTGATTCCAATGAAGTCCAACCCCAGCTTAAATCTCATCTATACATAGAGCCCTTGTAATGGTTAGGGGCAGACTTCACTGAGGAATCTTTGAAAAAGAGGTTGGCTAGAAGAATTAGTTTCTATTCTGAGCCCTGCCACTGCATTAGCAGAAGTCATTTCACTTTCCAGACTTTTCCCGTTTTTCAAATGAAAATAATATTTACCATGGCTGCTTGATAAGGATTGAGCACCCATTTTGGAATGACTAAGTGATAAAGACACTTGCATAACATTTTGTGGTAACAAGCACCATTTTCTGAAAATCCATTAACTCAGTTGATCCTTCCAGGAAATTTGTTATAAGTAATATTATCTTTACTGTGGGAAAAGATCACTAAGTGAGGTTCAGACAATTCAAGCAAAGTGCCAAAATTCACTTAGACACCAGAACTATCGCTCAAATCCATGCCTTCTGATCAAATGCCTCGTAATGTTCTCCATGCCATGTTCTCCTCCATTACCTTCTGGTGGAAAGGCTTTAAATGTCACTATCTGTCTACAGAGAGATTTTGAGTTTTGCAGGATCCTTCTGCATCTATGAACACAGGTGACCTCATAATAACACAGTGAAGTAGGAAATCCTCAGCCCCAGTGCTGAGATCTACAGACCAAGGCCTAGAGAGGATCACAGTGTGTTGGAGGGCCTTCAGCTAGTGGTGGACCCGTCTGAGGCCCCGTGTTGGCCTTGCCATGGCCATGCTTCCTGGAAATGCTGGGGCAGTTGGTGCAGGTGGTGCACCCTACTTCCCTCTGGCCGCCACACAGACAGACAGCTGCTGGTCTGTTTCTGTTTGTTAGTTAAATATGGTCCCCCTGCCTTTCCTCTCCCCTTGAAATGAGGTTCCTATGCCAAGGCACTTCCTGCTTTTGGCTGCTTTGATGGAGTTCAGAGCGAGAAGGTGCTGAGAGGTCAGACATAGCTCAGAGGAGCATCAAGTTGTTTGGAAAAAGAGCATTTTGCTTTCGTATTTAAAAAACATAATTAAGAGTTGGAAAAAACAGCAAAAAGGTCTTTTTGTTTTATTTTTTTCCCCCAGTCCTTTCCAAGTCTGGAGGCCTGCAGGCTTCCCGTTACCTAGGATACAGAGCTACAAGGTGGGCCCCAACCTCTAAAAGCATTAAACATGGATTTTTAAAATTCATGGATAGCCCTTCCTACCATACTTTATTTTCCTGTTGTTTTTGTTTTCTCTTTTCTCTGAGGCAGGACAGTTAAACAATGATATTTAATTTCCTGCTGCATTTGTATTTTACCCATGCCTGGAAGCAATTTTACGAAATATAATTTCACTCTTTTGTAAAGTAAAAGTGCTGACAGGTTTCTGGTGCCTTCTATGTGCCAGGCACTGTGTTGTGCTCATGCTATGACTTTGAGATTCTCTCAGTAACCCAGCGAGATGTGTTTTGATTACCCTATTTTCAGTTTCAGACACAGAAACAAACAAATCTGAATTTAAGAGGCAGGAAAGATATTTGAAGCCTGGTCTTCATGACCCGCGCCTCGTTGTATGTTGTTTTCATGGTGCTGTGTGATTAAAAAAAAAAATCAAACAAACCTCTGCAGGATAAACTTACAGATACAAGCTCCAACCCTAATTCCAATGTCACTTGAAGGTGACCTGCTTTTCTTCAGATCTGCTCTAATGGGTGAGATGCCGCCTTACCCCCACTGCCCATCACCTCCTGGCAGCTATGATTATAGCAAGAGCTCTCTACGGGGGTGTTGGATAAGGCGTGGATTGTGACTGAGTGTTTATTTACATCTTCAAGGGAGGAAAAAACTTCAGTGGCTTTATATTCCAAGAAGGAAGGAAAGAAAGAGAGGAAGAAAGAAAAGAACCTCCTTAATCCTTCATCTCGGCAGCATATATTTACACACTCTTTGGAGCGCCTGCACACACACATTCACATTTCACAGGCACCCACATACACAGTGTGCAAACTCAGGGCTCTCTTTTTAGCCCTGAGATTATCTTGTCTTAAAATAACCTCTGAAAGTAAGAGCTGAGAAGTAGTGTCCTTCACCATGCCTCCTTTTTATGTGATGTTGCATAGAAATCTCAACCCTTTGAAAGTCCAATTTGCAAAGCTTTCAAAGGAAGTTTGAAGAACTCTGTTGCCGCCTGTCTGGGGAAGTAGAAGATACTGCAGTCCATCAGAGACGCTCCTCCCGCAGCTTTCATGTTGAGCTGCAGGAAGTGCCTGAGTTGGACACATGAGATTCTGGCAGGCCCCGGAGCCCTGTGGGATTTTGTTTAGGCAACCTGGGCTCCAGCTTCTTTGGAGCCTTGGGAATACTCCCATTTGGACTGGCCGAGTATGGCATTGCCAGTGTTTGCCCTTAGAGTCAGACAGACCTGGGAGATTCTGGCCATGCAATTACTAGCCATGGAACTGTGAGTTGGCTTCTTAGGTCTTGAACCTCAGTGTACTCTTCTGTCAAGTGGAGACAATCGTGTCTGTTTTTGGAAGTTGGGGCCACTTTTCTTCTCCAGGCTCTGCTTTCACCAGCTATCAAATGTCAGAGTGGAATTAGGTGGTGTCTACCGTCTAATTGATTTCTCAATCCCTCGTGGTTGTTTTGAAAAGAAGTTCGGATTAGGTGTTGAAAGGGAAGATGGGAAGCAGGCAGAGACAATTCTGTCCCAATCTCCATGGAGTTCAGAGAGCGGCAGACCAGAACACCAGCCATCCCTTTGCCAGGCTGCCATCTAGAGCCTCCCATGGCTTTGGAGGGCACTGCTTATTAGGTTTTGATTTGTAAAATGGATAGCTTGGAAAAAACCATAGCTCCAAACACCAAATTATCTCTGGGTACAGAAGCTTAAGGATGAGGTTAAGGCTTGTCGGAGATTAATGCAGATACAAATGAGAGAAATCCCACAGCATGTATAAACCTAAACGGTGCTCCCTACCCTTGAGCCCTGGTCTGAACTCCAGAGGACCACATCTGGATTGGCCCTGGACCTCCATGGTCAGGGACTGAGGATGACCTGGCTATCTGGATAAAATGCCAACACGGTTGGGGGAGGGAGGGGGGCACCAATTCACATAGTATATCTGGAGTTACCTCTGTTGTACCAGGCATGCTGCTGCCTTCTGGGGCTACTAGATTAATCAGCCCTGGGCCCTGCCCTCAAGGAACTCACCTATGCTTTCAACATTCATCATTCAGCACCAGTTTAGTGAGGAATTGCTTCCCAGGTGGAGCTAGTGGTAAAGAACCAGCCTGCCAATATAGGAGACATAAGAGATGCAGGTTTGATCCCTGGGTTGGAAAGGTTCCCTAGAGGAGGAAATGGCAACCTCTTGCAGTATTCTTGCCTGGAGAATCCATTGGACAGAGAAGCCTGGTGGGGCTACAGTTCATGGGGTCACAAAGAATCGGACATGACTGAAGCAACTTAACATAGACACATGCAAGCCCCATGCTCGGGTGGGAACATAGTGATGGGCAGGGCATGGCCACGGTCCTTGGGGAGTTCAGTCTAGAGGAGCAGATGGACAATGAGGATAGGCTGGTCCAGGGTACAGGAGAGACAGGGGTCTATAGGTTATTATGGAGACTCTTGCGAAACTGCAGAGGCGGGTAGAAGCCAAACAGGGTGTCCTGTAGGGTAGTCTCTTGATGGTAGGAGGTTAGAAGGACACGAGGACAGTGGTATGGGGTCTGCACAAGTTCAGTTGAGCATGGCTTTGATGGCTGATAGGAGGCAGACCATGGAGGGTACACTGAGAGCTGAGAAGACCCCGTGAGCATCAGCCCTGGCTCCTCCTCCTGTGGCTCAGTTCAGGCAGCAGCAAGTTCAAGTGAGGCCTTTCCTGGTTCCTCTCCCAGGAATCTGCACCTTGCCCCTCCACTTCCTCGAGACACTGTCAGAGAAGCCTTTCCTGGCTGCCCCATCTTATGCTCCCTAGCTTCCTTTGCAGCCTTATTCCACCCCCCACCCCACCCAGTTTCTCACCATCTGAAACAGCCTTTGTGTATCTCCACTAGATATATTACAAGCTTCGCGGAGTAGAGGTTTTTGTCTCTTGATTTATTACAGTCTCTCACTTCCCCAAACACTGTCTGACAATTAAGAATGCAACGAATGCTTGATGAATGAATGAACGAATGGACCCAAGTAGTGTCTGACAGTTAACTATGCAGTAAATGTTAGATGAATGGATAGATGGATGAATCCAGTATCTTCTGACAATTCCAGGCCATTCTGCTTTCCATTCCAATCAAAATTTCGTTCACCTCCTCATCACTGACTTATAGATCATGAAGGGCCCATGTGATGTAGGGAAGGACTTGGCCGCCTCTGAAGTATCTACCTGTGGGCTCTTCACTGTGGTGCCCGTGAGAATTGGTGTCAGAGGGTTTGTCGGGTACCAAGGAAACAGGGAAGTGGCTATGCTCTGACAGCCATGCTCTCCATCCTGTGGTTGTTAGTCATTGAGGTTTTGTTCAACATGTTTAGAATCCCAGAGCAGTGGGGTCTGGTAGGTCCACGAGACATGCCCACAGATCCTGGGAGTGTCTGGTGAAACCCCTGCCAGGAACAAGATTGTTGTTTCCACGGGGGAATAAAGAAACCACTGGACCAGATGTTTTTCCCCTTCTTCCTCTCTACTTCATCCATCCATCTCGCATTTTCTGAGTACATGTTCTGTGCCAACACCTGGAGACACCAAGAGAGCTCACATTTTGTGAGGAAAGCTTGAAAAGTAAATAGTTGCAAAGCAGCTGGCTGAGTTCTCTGGTTGGGGTGGACTGAGGGTTTGGAGGTCAGAGGAGAGGGCTCTGAGGCACGTTGAGCCAGTTCACAGGCTCTGCTGAACTTAAGATCAGGTCAGAGACTCCTCTATTCTAACTCTTATGAAAGCTATACATCTGTTTTCAGACATGCACACTTAAAAGGCGTGAGAGCTGAATTAGAGGAGCCTGAAGTTCTAAATGTCCCATTCAGGTTGTCTTCTAGTCCATGACACCTGTGTAGTCCCCTCAAACTGCTTCTCCAGAGACAGAAATCCAATACAAAAGACCAATACTTGGCTTGCAGAGCACTCATTCCCTAAGGAAAGCCAGGTAGTTCTGTGGTTAGAGCATGGACCTAAAAGAGGCAGATCTTACTCAGTCTCAATCATGATCCATTGTTACCTTGAGCAGGTGGCATGGCCTCTTTTGGCCTTGATCTCTTCAACTGTAAAATGGGCACAATGGTGTCTGCCTACCAAGATGGTTGTAACAGTTCTGGGGAATGTAATTTAAGGCCCCTTGCTCAGTGTCTAAATGCTGAGCAAACTGGTAGTTTCTTTTTCCTTCTCAAGGAGGAGAAAAGTCAACTAAAAACTCCTCTTTGTCCTGAATGTAGTTGAATAACTTCCCAGTTCTGTACCATGTAGACTCACCAGCTCTGTGAACCAGAGTCAAGTATGAGCTATGGAGGAGATGGGAGAAGGGAGAAAGTTTCTCCCTGTGGATGTCAGCGATCTAGACAGACTTCCAGAAAGAGAGTGGGGAGGGACAGATGAAGGACAAAAGCTTCCTTCTCACTCTTAGCAGAGAGCTCCCAAGAGCAATGGAAATGAAGCCAGAGGACAGTACAGACCTGTTTCACCCGTATGCAAATCATGTAATGAAACACAAATGACTTAGCAAGAACCACTGAGACTCACTAGGTCTGACTTGCTGGTTCAGCCCCAAGCCAGCCTGAACTCAGCCAGACTTTTCTAAGGAGGTTTTGTTGGAATTCCACAGGACCACAGTTTGGAAGCTCAGCCCAGAAAGAAGAGAGCTCCATTTCTGGAGTGAGTTCTGTGTGCTGAGGACTTTACTGTACATTGGGGTTGGGGGCAGATATATACTTTTCTACTGTGGTTTCCATATCTACGATCAGCAGTTTTATTTTAGCAATTGGAAGAACAATCTTAGCCCCAGAAAAAGGCGGAAAGATTATATTCTTTTTTGTGTGTGTGAAGGAATTTGTTTTATTCATGTCTGTGTCTTTCACAGAGTTTTGGACAGAATTGATGCTTACAACATTTTTTTAAATGAAAAAAAAAAAAATCTCCTTATGTTACATATGGGAAAGCAGAAATTCAGAGAAGCTAAGTGCTTTGTCCAGGTCAGACAGCTGGTATATAGCAAAAAAAAAAAAAAGATTCAAATCCGGTTGTTCTGTTTGCAAGTTAGGCACTTTCTGTGGCATCACACTGATGCCCAGGAAGTGGGTTCTCTGAGCCCAGAGGCCTTCACACCGTTGGGGAAATAAAGACCGAGAACTCAGGACCTCGGGGTTGCTGACCCCCAGGAGAGGTCAGACTGATTTAGGTTTTCTGGTTTTGTCCAGTTCTGCTCACCTCTTTCTAAATCACCCTTTTCAGGGAGCCTGAGACTTTGCTGAAGCCCCTGCAAGAGTTTTGATTCTCAGAAAGGCTCCATGCTCTTTGGTCCATAACAAGGCATTACATCCTTGTGGCGGGTATGTTTGACTCCGTCTCCTGGATAAGGGCTACCTGCCCCTATGGAGTATGGAGCCTCCTGACCCACGGAGCATTCCCACGTCAGATTTCCAAAGGAGCAGGGTGCTCCAGAATGTACTCACGGATTCTGAGGGGGCCTGAGCCTCTGGCCCTGGTGTGAGTGGCTCGTATGAACTGGGCTCTGAACTGGCAAAATCTAATCCATTCAGCGCTTAGATTGGGGTCGGGTAGAGGATGTTATCAGATTCTTTGATCAATCTCAAAGCCTGCTGCCCTCAGCTGACTTCTCATTTATGTAGCAGTCACTGGGCTAAAGGTCATTGCACAATCTTCTTCTTTAGTGATTCACTTATTTAGTGATTCACTTGCAGTCATTTGAGTCAGTCTCATCTATCAAGGCGAATGGGTGGTGTTGATTTCTAAAGAATGCCTTCAGTCCCTGTCTTCTGCCAGGGAGGGTCCTGTGATGTCTCATTTGATGCTGGCAATCCTGAGAGGAAGATCCTATCCTTCGTGTTTCATGGAGAAGGAGACTGAGGCTTAGAGAAGTTAGTAAGGGACTGAAATAGGGGCCTGTTTAGATGCTAAGTCATGTCTGACTCTTTTGTGACCCCATGGACTATAGCCCACCAGGCTCCTTTGTCCTTAGCATTTCATTTTCCACAAGAAAACTGGAGTGAGTTGCCATTTCCTTCTCCAGGAATCAGGGTAATCTCACCCCAGAATTCACTTGATTACTGCTGTGCCCCAGCTGCGGACACCAGGCTTGATCCTGAAATCTTGAGACATTTCTCAATAAAGATACTAGTTACCAGTGGATGTAGGGGAACAAGCTTCCATCTGCCCACTAATTCCATGTCTGTGTGTGTGTGTGTATGCTCAGTCATGTCAGACTCTTTGCAATCCTAGGGACTGTAGCCCACCAGGTTCCTCTGTTCATGTTTCCAGGCAATAATACTGGAATGGGCTGCCATTTCCTTCCCAAGGGGATCTTCCCGACCCAGGGATCGAACCAATGTCTCCTGCATTGATAGGCAGATTCTGCCTCCCAAAGGGATTCTAGCCCCAGAGTGGCCCCCTCCTCCTTTTTAAGTGCTCCCTTCCTGAAGCTATCCTGACAACACGTCTCTTCCTTCCTCCTCAAGCTCCTCTCACATATTTATTCTTTTCTT
>SJYV01017599.1:370014-415084 GCA_006410875.1 Neotragus pygmaeus | reverse complement strand
TTCTTGCCTGGAGAATCCATTGGACAGAGAAGCCTGGTGGGGCTACAGTTCATGGGGTCACAAAGAATCGGACATGACTGAAGCAACTTAACATAGACACATGCAAGCCCCATGCTCGGGTGGGAACATAGTGATGGGCAGGGCATGGCCACGGTCCTTGGGGAGTTCAGTCTAGAGGAGCAGATGGACAATGAGGATAGGCTGGTCCAGGGTACAGGAGAGACAGGGGTCTATAGGTTATTATGGAGACTCTTGCGAAACTGCAGAGGCGGGTAGAAGCCAAACAGGGTGTCCTGTAGGGTAGTCTCTTGATGGTAGGAGGTTAGAAGGACACGAGGACAGTGGTATGGGGTCTGCACAAGTTCAGTTGAGCATGGCTTTGATGGCTGATAGGAGGCAGACCATGGAGGGTACACTGAGAGCTGAGAAGACCCCGTGAGCATCAGCCCTGGCTCCTCCTCCTGTGGCTCAGTTCAGGCAGCAGCAAGTTCAAGTGAGGCCTTTCCTGGTTCCTCTCCCAGGAATCTGAGTTCCTCTCCCAGGAATCTGCACCTTCCTCGAGACACTGTCAGAGAAGCCTTTCCTGGCTGCCCCATCTTATGCTCCCTAGCTTCCTTTGCAGCCTTATTCCACCCCCCACCCCACCCAGTTTCTCACCATCTGAAACAGCCTTTGTGTATCTCCACTAGATATATTACAAGCTTCGCGGAGTAGAGGTTTTTGTCTCTTGATTTATTACAGTCTCTCACTTCCCCAAACACTGTCTGACAATTAAGAATGCAACGAATGCTTGATGAATGAATGAACGAATGGACCCAAGTAGTGTCTGACAGTTAACTATGCAGTAAATGTTAGATGAATGGATAGATGGATGAATCCAGTATCTTCTGACAGTTCCAGGCCATTCTGCTTTCCATTCCAATCAAAATTTCGTTCACCTCCTCATCACTGACTTATAGATCATGAAGGGCCCATGTGATGTAGGGAAGGACTTGGCCGCCTCTGAAGTATCTACCTGTGGGCTCTTCACTGTGGTGCCCGTGAGAATTGGTGTCAGAGGGTTTGTCGGGTACCAAGGAAACAGGGAAGTGGCTATGCTCTGACAGCCATGCTCTCCATCCTGTGGTTGTTAGTCATTGAGGTTTTGTTCAACATGTTTAGAATCCCAGAGCAGTGGGGTCTGGTAGGTCCACGAGACATGCCCACAGATCCTGGGAGTGTCTGGTGAAACCCCTGCCAGGAACAAGATTGTTGTTTCCACGGGGGAATAAAGAAACCACTGGACCAGATGTTTTTCCCCTTCTTCCTCTCTACTTCATCCATCCATCTCGCATTTTCTGAGTACATGTTCTGTGCCAACACCTGGAGACACCAAGAGAGCTCACATTTTGTGAGGAAAGCTTGAAAAGTAAATAGTTGCAAAGCAGCTGGCTGAGTTCTCTGGTTGGGGTGGACTGAGGGTTTGGAGGTCAGAGGAGAGGGCTCTGAGGCACGTTGAGCCAGTTCACAGGCTCTGCTGAACTTAAGATCAGGTCAGAGACTCCTCTATTCTAACTCTTATGAAAGCTATACATCTGTTTTCAGACATGCACACTTAAAAGGCGTGAGAGCTGAATTAGAGGAGCCTGAAGTTCTAAATGTCCCATTCAGGTTGTCTTCTAGTCCATGACACCTGTGTAGTCCCCTCAAACTGCTTCTCCAGAGACAGAAATCCAATACAAAAGACCAATACTTGGCTTGCAGAGCACTCATTCCCTAAGGAAAGCCAGGTAGTTCTGTGGTTAGAGCATGGACCTAAAAGAGGCAGATCTTACTCAGTCTCAATCATGATCCATTGTTACCTTGAGCAGGTGGCATGGCCTCTTTTGGCCTTGATCTCTTCAACTGTAAAATGGGCACAATGGTGTCTGCCTACCAGGATGGTTGTAACAGTTCTGGGGAATGTAATTTAAGGCCCCTTGCTCAGTGTCTAAATGCTGAGCAAACTGGTAGTTTCTTTTTCTCCCCCGGATAGTGATAGAAAGCAAGACCTCTTTCCTTCTCAAGGAGGAGAAAAGTCAACTAAAAACTCCTCTTTGTCCTGAATGTAGTTGAATAACTTCCCAGTTCTCATGTAGACTCACCAGCTCTGTGAACCAGAGTCAAGTATGAGCTATGGAGGAGATGGGAGAAGGGAGAAAGTTTCTCCCTGTGGATGTCAGCGATCTAGACAGACTTCCAGAAAGAGAGTGGGGAGGGACAGATGAAGGACAAAAGCTTCCTTCTCACTCTTAGCAGAGAGCTCCCAAGAGCAATGGAAATGAAGCCAGAGGACAGTACAGACCTGTTTCACCCGTATGCAAATCATGTAATGAAACACAAATGACTTAGCAAGAACCACTGAGACTCACTAGGTCTGACTTGCTGGTTCAGCCCCAAGCCAGCCTGAACTCAGCCAGACTTTTCTAAGGAGGTTTTGTTGGAATTCCACAGGACCACAGTTTGGAAGCTCAGCCCAGAAAGAAGAGAGCTCCATTTCTGGAGTGAGTTCTGTGTGCTGAGGACTTTACTGTACATTGGGGTTGGGGGCAGATATATACTTTTCTACTGTGGTTTCCATATCTACGATCAGCAGTTTTATTTTAGCAATTGGAAGAACAATCTTAGCCCCAGAAAAAGGCGGAAAGATTTTCTTTTTTGTGTGTGTGAAGGAATTTGTTTTATTCATGTCTGTGTCTTTCACAGAGTTTTGGACAGAATTGATGCTTACAACATTTTTTTAAATGAAAAAAAAAAAAATCTCCTTATGTTACATATGGGAAAGCAGAAATTCAGAGAAGCTAAGTGCTTTGTCCAGGTCAGACAGCTGGTATATAGCAAAAAAAAAAAAGATTCAAATCCGGTTGTTCTGTTTGCAAGTTAGGCACTTTCTGTGGCATCACACTGATGCCCAGGAAGTGGGTTCTCTGAGCCCAGAGGCCTTCACACCGTTGGGGAAATAAAGACCGAGAACTCAGGACCTCGGGGTTGCTGACCCCCAGGAGAGGTCAGACTGATTTAGGTTTTCTGGTTTTGTCCAGTTCTGCTCACCTCTTTCTAAATCACCCTTTTCAGGGAGCCTGAGACTTTGCTGAAGCCCCTGCAAGAGTTTTGATTCTCAGAAAGGCTCCATGCTCTTTGGTCCATAACAAGGCATTACATCCTTGTGGCGGGTATGTTTGACTCCGTCTCCTGGATAAGGGCTACCTGCCCCTATGGAGTATGGAGCCTCCTGACCCACGGAGCATTCCCACGTCAGATTTCCAAAGGAGCAGGGTGCTCCAGAATGTACTCACGGATTCTGAGGGGGCCTGAGCCTCTGGCCCTGGTGTGAGTGGCTCGTATGAACTGGGCTCTGAACTGGCAAAATCTAATCCATTCAGCGCTTAGATTGGGGTCGGGTAGAGGATGTTATCAGATTCTTTGATCAATCTCAAAGCCTGCTGCCCTCAGCTGACTTCTCATTTATGTAGCAGTCACTGGACTAAAGGTCATTGCACAATCTTCTTCTTTAGTGATTCACTTATTTTGTGATTCACTTGCAGTCATTTGAGTCAGTCTCATCTATCAAGGCGAATGGGTGGTGTTGATTTCTAAAGAATGCCTTCAGTCCCTGTCTTCTGCCAGGGAGGGTCCTGTGATGTCTCATTTGATGCTGGCAATCCTGAGAGGAAGATCCTATCCTTCGTGTTTCATGGAGAAGGAGACTGAGGCTTAGAGAAGTTAGTAAGGGACTGAAATAGGGGCCTGTTTAGATGCTAAGTCATGTCTGACTCTTTTGTGACCCCATGGACTATAGCCCACCAGGCTCCTTTGTCCTTAGCATTTCATTTTCCACAAGAAAACTGGAGTGAGTTGCCATTTCCTTCTCCAGGAATCAGGGTAATCTCACCCCAGAATTCACTTGATTACTGCTGTGCCCCAGCTGCGGACACCAGGCTTGATCCTGAAATCTTGAGACATTTCTCAATAAAGATACTAGTTACCAGTGGATGTAGGGGAACAAGCTTCCATCTGCCCACTAATTCCATGTCTGTGTGTGTGTGTGTATGCTCAGTCATGTCAGACTCTTTGCAATCCTAGGGACTGTAGCCCACCAGGTTCCTCTGTTCATGTTTCCAGGCAATAATACTGGAATGGGCTGCCATTTCCTTCCCAAGGGGATCTTCCCGACCCAGGGATCGAACCAATGTCTCCTGCATTGATAGGCAGATTCTGCCTCCCAAAGGGATTCTAGCCCCAGAGTGGCCCCCTCCTCCTTTTTAAGTGCTCCCTTCCTGAAGCTATCCTGACAACACGTCTCTTCCTTCCTCCTCAAGCTCCTCTCACATATTTATTCTTTTCTTGTATTAATCTCTAGCCTTCAGTATCTGAGTCGGTGGATGGGGAGGTGTGTGCCTCGTCCAGTTGGGAAACCTGCCCTTCCTCTGCTCCACCTACATCTCCAGGGCCGGTGACTTAAAGGCTACATGGAGGGGGACAGGGAGACTTGGAGGATTTTGAACAATCATTTTTGAGGACCTGTAGATTTTTAAGTTGAGAGAAATGAGAAAATCTTGAGGTTATCAGGTCCAAATTAAGGAAAAGAAAAGTGGTTAGAGAGTAAAATCATCTGTTTCTTTGAGAAGTACGGGGTGCCAGGCATTTATCACCAATCTGTGCTACAGCCTATAGGGTAGTTGTTACATGTATTTTACATAGGAGAAAAGTGAGGCTCAGCGAGGTTTATGATGAAAACCTGTGCCGTTTCAGCTACCCCCTTCATCCCTGTTCCTGCCAAGACTGGCTGGAGGAAGGCTGGACTATGGTGGTCACACTGCGTATGGACTATTCCTTCTTCCCTGAACTTGCCGTTGTCTTAAGGACCAGGCTGAGTTGGGGCTACCAACATCATTCCCATTCTCACTTTCAAAAGGAAGAGATTCCTTTGACTCATGATTACAGAATCTGCTGTTTGTTGGGTTAGTTCACTAGAAATGAGGGAGTGGCCTTTGACCTGCACATTATTTTTGGGGGGGTACTGAGTCTCTTACTTAAAAATAATTTGGTTTTTTCACCATGGCTAACAGTAATATTTCCCAGTTGGGATTCAGTAAGCAGATACTCTATATAAATAAGTCTTATAAGTGATAAAAATAACGATTTCATATTTATCAACTTTTTTTCTTTTCTTTTTAAAACATAAATTTATTTATTTTAATTGGAGGCTAATTACTTTACAGTATTGTATTGGTTTTCAACCTTTTTTAAAAAAGATCTTTGGAATGTTCCATGAAGTATGGTTTGGGAAAGAAAGACTGACCTAAATAGAGGCCACATTCCTTTGACATGCAGTCCCCTTCATGAATTGCCCCTGCTTGCCTCTGTAGCCCTGGGTCTCACACCCTGCCACCCCACACCCCCACTGGTCGCATATACATTTTTCTGTTATTACTGAACTTGCAGAAGTTCTTTGCAGCTCTGACTGTTGGCTTCTAGGCCACTGAGCTGCCTGGGATACACACTTCTCAATACATGCCCTTAACTCCTAGCAAATACTTATGTATCTTTAGGAGTCAAATCAAGTATGCCTACCCCTTAGTAACTGACCCTGATTCCCCAGCTTTTTTCATAGTTTCTATAAAATCCATAAGTGCACTTAAACCTGTTTTCATATATTCATCTATATTTAGTATATTTCATATATTGCCCTCATAGGGGAGGAATGATAACTTCTCATTTCTGTGTGTTTGGCACTTAGCATAGTGCCTGGCTTATGTATTGATCTATTTGTGTGTGTGTGTGTGTGTGTGTGTGTGTGTGTGTATTTATTTGACTTTTTAGGTTAATTTTATAATAATTTTAAAAAGCTTTTTCTCTAAACCTTTTTAGGATGTTCCTGGAAATCTGATTAAATTTACATATTTACGTATTATCTTTTGAGTTTATAAGTTGAGGGTTCTTATAAATGAGTGTTCTTAAAATTAAAATTCTGTCGATTCAAATTGTCCTCCATGTCCTTTGTTTCTCTATGCAGTTCTTGGTGAGCTAATTTCTACTTATATCATCATCTGGGCTATTATGATGATTTTACCTCTTCTTTTAGATTAAAAAAAATATTTTTAATTGGCATATAATTGCTTTACTTCTTTTTGATATTTAATGGGGTATTTTTAATATCTGAAAAATGACTGGTTTTTATCACTTGCTTAGCAGCCAACAACATCAGCGCATTGTCTTTTTAAATTTTTATCTGTTGTTCTTAGATTTCTCCAAAATATATTTATGTGATTTCATAATGATTATAAAGTTGCCTGCTGTTTTCCAGGTCTGGGTTTTTTGAAATTGTCTTCCAAGCAGTTGAGGAGTCAGTCTTAGGCACTCTTTCTACATGGGCAAGAATGATTCTGGAACCTTCCACTCTTCCATCTCTCAGATTTGCTGCTGGCTTGTCTTTCCTGACCACCCAGAGGAAGGTGTCCATTTGTCTCAGGAAGGGCGGGATCGCTCCCTTGCCGCTGCCCCAGTCTACCTCTAGGCCGCCGCCCTTCTCCTCCGCTCTTTTCCCTTTCTCTGGTCTCCACACGCCTTGCTTTGATTTGTGTCAGAAGTTCCTCTTGGTCCTCTTGCCTCTTCCCCTTCATTTTCCAAGTTCCCACAGGAACCTGAGAAGTAGGTTGTGCCCAGAGGTTAGAACGGAAACTGCAGCAAGATAACTTCAAGGGACAATACCCAGTTGACGTCACTGCAACTTCTTTGCCTCGGCCAGAGTGGCTTTTTTCCTTCCATTTTCCTTCAGGTTACTCTTCTACCCCACCCAGTGCAGTCTCTGTCAACCTCTGTTTGAAAGATCTCTTGCATTGTTTGGTTGGTTTATGTGTTTCCTCATGTCGTGATGCAAAATCCATAGTTCCAGGTGGAGGCTTAGAAATTTGTTCTTTGTTAGAGTTGCTTTCATCTGAATCGGAAGCATTGCCTTGTGAATGACATAATAACCTCCCCTGATCAGCATGCATGAGTTTCCATGATGCTTCTGAGAGGTGGAAAGTGAAGGAATTGTATAGCTATGATCTCTAGGAAAATACACAAATGCATTGAATGAATTGTCACTGAATATAAAAAAGAAACTGTTATGAACCCTGGTTAGTATTCTTTAATTGGTTTCAGTCAAAAAATGAGAAAAGGAAACTCCCATTTGTGGAATGTCAGGCAGCGTGCTAAGGCCATTCTCTTGAATTTTTTTCTTCAATTCTCTCTAGCTTAGCTCCCTAGAAAAGCTCCATTTTTCCTAGTTTTTAGTAGAGGAACTAAGGCTTAAGTTAAAAAAAAAAATGGGCTTGAGGTCAAGTCCAATTTGAATGCTTTTTCTTGCAGATGATTCCATGCATGGGAATTGACCTGGGATTAGAATGCAGGTGAGCGGCCAGTCACTCAGTGTCTGTTCTTCTGTCTCCTCCCTCCAGCTGTACCTGCAGGCCCGCTTCACTTGGCGAGGGGCCCGCCTGCTCCGGCCCCTTCTGCAGTTCACCCTGATCATGATGGCCTTTTACACAGGACTGTCCCGCGTGTCTGACCACAAGCACCATCCCAGCGATGTCCTGGCGGGATTTGCTCAAGGAGCCCTGGTGGCCTGCTGCATAGTAAGTAGCCTCAGCACATGAGCAGGGCCCTGAACAACCTGCTCATTAAATGTTTTTGGTTCAGTGACCAGAGCCAGGGCACTCTTAATCCTCTTCTCTGCCTGGTGTCCAGGGAGCCACCCTGCCCCAGGACCTCTCCAGTGACCTGAGGATAATTCCTGGTTCTTTCCAACGTGGAGGTTTTATTTTATTTTTAAATTTTTATTGAGTTATAACTTACCTACTATACATTTCACTTGCTTTACTTGCATAATTCAATGATTTTTGGTATATTTACAGAGTTGTATAACTATTGCCACAGGCATAGGATTTTTTCACCGCAAGGCATGTGGGATCTTATCTCCCCAACATAAGGGGGATCTTATGCCCCCTACATTGGAAACATGGTGTCTTAACCTGTGGAGTTCCAGGGAAGTCCCCATGGAAGTTTTAATCCAGCAGACTTTATAAATCCTCTTCTCCAGAAGAGTTAGGCTCATAGTTGCAATTGCAAGATAACTTAGATAGTATCCTACTCACTCTATTCATGAGGGCATTTAGGGTTCAGGAGGGGAAGAAACTTGTCCCAGGTCACATGTCAAGAGTCTAAGCCTCTGACTCATCTGTTGCTCACATGCTGCTTTGGTGATCACTTACTCTTCAGAGGCACTTTCCAGTTTCTTGAAAACTTTTACCCTTCCTCCTGTGACCTTGGGCTTCCCTTGGAGCTCAGTCAGTAAAGAATCTGCCTGCAATGCAGGAGACCCGGGTTTGATTCCTGGGTCTGGAAGATCCCCTGGAGAAGGAAATGGCCACCCACTCCAGTACTCTTGCCTGGAGAATCCCATGGACAGAGGAGCCTGGCGGGCTACAGTCCATGGGGTCTTAAGTGTTTTGGCATGACTTAGTGACTAAACCACCACCACCACCGTGACCTTTACTGGACTTAGTCAGACCCTTGACTCAGTGTTGGCTGGGTAATTGAGAGCTTGGTGAAGGCTCAGCTCTCTCCTAGCCTGAGGGCTTTGTACATCAAACCACAGAGCTTCCTGGAGAATGGTCTTGAATGGATCGCATTCTGATTTGCCCCAAATGGCAGAGTTACCCCTTCACATACCTCCTCCCTGACTCCTGGTAAAGGTGGGGTGAGGCATTCTACCTCTGAGCCTCTGTGTCTCCAGGTATCTCTGCTTTTCTTGCCTGCAACAAGTTGTTTTTAAGAGTCAAAAAGAGAAACTTAAAAAAAAAATCTGTACAACATTAAAGTTTGTGCTGGAACCTTTGAGGGGCTTGTTCAGCCAACAGAACTGAGCACCTCCTCTGGCCCCATGCTTTCCTGGTCTGTGCTAAGGGGTACTTACCCCGGTCAAGCAGGAGTTCTAGGACAGAGAGTACTGGCTGGGTGCTCTAGTACTACACGTGCAGGTCATATTGTTAGTTTTAACCCTTGTTCGTTCCCGGTAAGAACCATGAGGTAGAGATGTAGACTAGCCCCTGGTCCTTCCCTAGGTATTCAGCCTGGCGGAAGCCTGGTGTCTCCCTGCACTAACCACCTTGTCACCTATATTCATCACTCCGTGTTGAAACTGTGAACATGTGTCTCCCTGTAGACTGCTCCTCCTGGGCAGGGACCCTAGTCAATATATGTGTTATTTTCCTTATGTCACCGACACCTCTCAGGGATGATAGCTCAGACTAAGTGAGTGGGTGTGTAATCAACAAAGCTAGGATCCGTGAGTTGATCCACTTTTTCTTGAGAACTTTCTCTTGAAGGCAGGGGGATGGATAAGGCACAGGACTTGCTTTCAAGGCAATCCCAGTTCAGTTGCCCATGGCCAGGCCAGGCACAGGAACCACAGTAGGACGAGGGGCCATCATGGGGACTGGCCAGGACACTTTAGCAGGCATACAAGGTGAGAAAAGGGGCATGGAG
Organism: Neotragus pygmaeus; assembly: GCA_006410875.1. Lineage (NCBI taxonomy): Eukaryota > Metazoa > Chordata > Mammalia > Artiodactyla > Bovidae > Neotragus > Neotragus pygmaeus. The sequence goes on along the minus strand of SJYV01017599.1, from coordinate 405,535 downwards.
TTGGGGCACTCAGAGTGGGCACCATGGGGAAAGTAGCATCTGAGCTGCCAGCCTTGGCCTGGGAACCCTNCCGTCCCCTCTCTCTCTCACACACACACACACACACAGACACACACACAGTCACCCCTCCCGAGATCTGAACTCTACAGCTGGGCTAAGCATTCCCACCCTTGGAGTAACCCAGGGACCCGGATGAAGCAGCAGACAGTGGGTTCATTTCCTGTCTGGTGACAACTTGCCTATCTGGCCACCTCCTCCCTGACCCTCCAACAGATGGTAAATTACAGGGCCCTGGGAGGGGTCAGGGCAGGACCAGGCCGCCATTGCTGTGGTGCAGCAGAGGAAGCAGCTGCTCGTGAATTTCGTAAACATGCGGCAGAGTCTTTCCTGGTTTTCCTCTCGTGGGGGGTGTGGCTCAGCCAGCCGTCGCTCTTTTGTGTGCTGCTGTCTTCCTCCAGGATGTAGGGAAGGGCAAGGGTGTTCTTTGTCTCTGCCCCAGAGAGGTGACCTTGAGGGAGGAGACAAACGAGGATGTGAATGGAAGAAAGATTCAGCGATGACAGCCCCCCCAGAGGAAACTGGGGTGCAGAGAGAGTGCCACACACCTGAGGACACACGGTGGCAGAGTAGGAACCAGATCCCGGCTCTCCTGATCTTATCTTAAAAGATTAAACTAGGAGACCCCAACCACGTGCAATCTATGCCATGAACTTGTGGGATGATCACCTTCTGTACCGGGAGATTTCCATCTGTTTCCACTGGATCTGTTCCGCTGCTGCCCAGGCACAGGGAATGGATGAAATAGCCTCCCGAATCTCTCTGACCCTGCAAAAGCCTTGCTGTTTGTCCAGAAGCTCTGGGATGACCTCGCCACTCTGGGCCCCCATTCTCAGATGGGCAAGGGTGGCAGGAATATAGGTGTGAGAGAGAGAAGAAAGCAGAGGCAGAGGTAAACTCTGCCCCTCAGTAGATAATGACAATTTGCAGAGTCATTCTTTTGGGTTGGCTAACATGTTCATTCAGGTTTTTCCATAAAATAAAATCTCCTTTCTTATTCCCCTGCTGAGATGAATGGGGTGGATGCAAGGCCGACTCAGAAGGGGGGAGTTGTATTCTCACCACGTAGTTAGATATATTGGCCAAGTTACTTCCTCTCGGCTGCCTCTTCCCATCCCACCAGGTAGGGATGATACGTCTTAATACATAACCTCATCTTTGGATTGAGGAGTCAGTGATTTAAAGATGCGTCATGCTGGCACATGCAGCACATTGATTGAATGTGTATTCTGTGTTAAGTATGATGCTTCGTTTTAAATATTCACAAGCTGAAAAGAGTTGGTCCTTAAATAGCTTATGGTTCAGTGGCTTCCCAACCACAGTCCATAATAAGAAATACACCACGCATCATAACCCATGAGAGGCAACTGTGCATGTGTGCTCAGCTCTGTGTCCAACTGTGACCCTATGGACTGTAGCCCACCAGGCTCCTCCGTCCATGGGATTTTCCAGGCAAGAGTACTGGAGTGGGGTGCCATTGCCTTCTCCGAAAATGCTGGTAGTGACCACCTAATAAATTGATGTCATGACTTATTAATGACTTGGACTGTGCAGTTTGAAAAACACTGCTCTAGTGGGAAGGACATAAAACACCCAGTGCAGTAGACGGGCAGAGCCATTAGGATGGGCTCTTCTCCTGGGGACAGTGGGGCCACGAGAAGGGGAGTGCTTCTTTTTCTTGAAGGTGGTGGAAGTCTGGAAAGAATTCCTAGAGTAGGAGAATATTGAGCAGTTGTATGGGTATTTTCTCCGAGATACAAAAGATAAGGAAGGGCATTTCATGTAGGAGGAATAACAGCAAGACATGGGGATGGATGTGTATATGGCATGACCTGTGACCCTAAAAGTTTCAGAATGATGGAACATGTGGGATGCTTGGGAGAAGTCAATTATAGTAGCCTCCTTTGCCCTTTCCACTTCAAGAGGCGGCATTTCTGGAAGTGGTCTCCTGCCTCCTCCAGTCTCTACAATTCTTGGGTACCAAATTCCTGAACTCTGGCTGATGCTGGATCTAGCATCCTAGTGATCAAGCGTCAGCTTTCCGGGTCCCCCTTGCTAACTACCCTCCTCCATATTAACTGAGAAGTGCCCTCCTGTGAGGCTCTTTACAGGGTTCAGATGCCTGTCTCCTTCAGAATTGCCTATGACTTTCTTCTGCTGCTCCAAACCCCCCTTCTTTTCATGGGACTAATTTCCTTCATGACCCTCAGTCTTGATGATGGTCATGAAGGACGATGACTGAGGATTTGAAGACCCTTTCATAGGTATGAAGGGTTTTTACGTGAATCCTTCCATTTAAGCCTTACAGAAACTGTGGGCAGGTAGATTTTTAAATAGCCATAGCACACAAATGAAGGGCAGACCCATCATCTGAAATCACAAACCTCTTTGTCTTGCACAAGAGTGTGCATTGGCCTGGGTCACAGAGCAGTAGCAATTTGGGGACTAGATCCCATAGCCTGACATCTTGTGTGACGCTCTTTCTACGTCATCAAGTTCCCACTCACATACACAAGGAAATTACTCAGTATGGACACTGGTAAGTTCCCAGGGCCAAAAAGTCACTGACACTGGCCTTGTTAAGGTCAGAAAGTAATTACTGTAATAAAGTATCTCCTATTTAGTCAAAAGACAGGGCTGCCAAAGATGGCTTTCTTTGCCTGTGAGCTCACTCACTGTCGTGTCAGATTCTTTTGTGACCCCATGGACTATGGCCCGTTAGACTCCTCTGTCCATGGGATTTTCCAAACAAGAATACTGGGATGGGTTGCCATTCCTCCTCCAGGGGAATTTCTGGACCCAGGGACCAAACCATATCCTGCATTGGCAGGTGGACTTCAGGTGTAAGGGTGAGCCAAGACCCAAGGCAAAGGAAAATTATTCTGTAATTGGTGCCATTATTTATTATGGTAGAGCAGGATGCTTGAAGGATATCCCAAGACCAAGGCATAGGGGGGTATGCAACAGGGACAGCCCATGGTTTCTAGCCTCACGAGGGGAGTGAGTGGACTAGATTTACTGAGGGTTACACATGCTGGGTTCTGAGCACAGCTCATTCCCTTGAGTAGCTTGTTGTCTAAAGGGAATCATGACATCACATTTAAAGCACTGCATCTGCACTGAAGTCTAGGCCTCATACTAAGATGAAGGTCATTAAAAGTTCAGTATGGTATGGGTACCGAAGAGAGCAGGTAAGAGCAGCTCAAGGAAGGGCTCATGGAGCCCCAGTGTACAGATAGGAAAGCTGCTCTCAAAGAGATTACAAGATGTCTAAGACACACAAGCCAGTGAATGGCAGGGCTAGCAGCCCATCTGATCATATGGAGCTTGGTGAGCTCTAGGCAGGAAGCCCCTCAACTGGTCTGGGCTGTGTGCTCTGGGGAGTGGCATATCAGAGCTGGTGAATGCCGGCAACGTGACACCGGAAGCGTCTTTCTTTTTGATTGGCTGACTCATTCCCTCCAAAAGCCCCAGAAATTATTAGACTTAGAGAGCAGATCCTATGTGTCCTATGGAAAACTCCCATTTCACATGGTCTTCGTGTCTGACTTGAATCGATACAGGCTTTCCCTTCATTCGTATTCTTGACCATTTCTATTTCCCTCTAATTTTTCTTGTTTCTACTGTCTTCTCTTGTTTCTTTTCTTTCTACCCAAGAGGCTGGGGAAGAGAGGTGACTGGACGTGGGCAGGCACTGAACGCATAAGCCGGTGATCTCGGCTGTTTGCTATCAAGCCCCACTTGGCGCCTTTTGTGACACCACGTATTCCTTAAGTAAGCCATTTAGGTATTTTGCTGAAAGTGGCAGAACTTGGATTTGAAGACAGATTTGCCCTACTCCCAAGAGCAAAGCCTGTCACCGGTGCTGCATGCATAGGATGAGGGGTGGGAGATGGTGACCCATTGGCACAGTAATAAGAGTCACCGTCTATACAAGGAGACTCCTGTACATTTCTCATCTCGTCACCTCCAGTGGGATTCCTCCAGCCTGGAGTTGTCATGTTTGTGTGTAGCCTTGCTCTGGATGGAAGGACTACATTGTCCTGAGTGCTTGCCTGAATCAGATCACCATACCCTCAGATTAAGATCCTCTATGACTCAGGAGGTCAAAACCATATCTCTAAGCCAATGTCAGAGGGAGCCAGAATATTAGAAGACAGAGGAAAGCAGAACTATAATTTTTTTTCCCCCTAGGATAGTCACCCAAACAGAGTTTTGATGGGAACAAGTGCAAGATTTCTAGAGTTGAAAACAAGACTAGAAAGAGAAACATAGGTCCCCCTGCACACACATCCACCCACATAAATATGCACACCTCTCTTAACCGCAGTTCTGGCCTCAACCTTTCAAAAACCCATCTCATCTTCTTTGGCTTCACTGCATGATGATTGCACAGGACTCATCGTCTCCTTTTTGCAACCGTGTCCTGACCAGTATCCCTGCTTTCAGGCTCCCAGCTCCCTTTCTGACGCCTTCTTCTTAGATAATCATGATCTTAATGCAGGTCTCCCCACCGTGCTGCTTTCCTGATTCAGCCCTGACCATGGCTCCTCAGGCTGTGTCATACTCCTTCTCAAGATCTGGCTCCCCCTCCAGCCCCCCTCACCGCTCGGCCCTCCGCACACTGAGCTTCCTGCAGCTCCTGGACTTGCTGGGCTCCCTCACTCCCTTTGCATGCGCTACTCCCTTTGCCTAGAACAACATTCCTAGCATTCACCACCTGGCTCCCTCCTACTTATCCTTCAAAGCTAAGCTCAAATAGACCACCTTTGGGGGAAGCTTTCTCAGCCCCTCTTCTCTCCCCTTCATCCTGGGTTAGATGCCGTGTTCTCTGTACTGCTTTAACACCCTGGCTTCCCTCTATCATAATCCTAAACCACACTATTGTATTGCTCTATTTACCTGGATCTCTCCCTCATTGACCTGTGAGCTCTTAGAGGGCCAAGAATTCTGTCTTCTGTATAATTATCTTTATCATCTCAGGGCTTGGAACAGAGCAGATGTTCAATAAGTGTTTACTGATTGTGCTTTTCAAAAAGGCAATTTATGAAACGCAGAGAAGAGGAGAATAGGAATTGAAAGTGTATGCTCAGGGTGAGAGATCTTAGAACTCTTAGTGGTGCTTGGCACATTGATTTTGTTTGCTGAGACTGTTGTCTGCTGGTACTTTCCCATGGCAGAGAAGTTCTGTGCAGTGGGCTATGGGCTGGGAGGGGGTTTGTCCCACACACCTGGGGTAGTCACCTAATTTGTACAGACCCTTCACAGCCTGGGCTTCTGGGTTTTTTTTTTTTTTCTGGATGGAAATCATCTTCTGTGGAAAATAGAACTGCTCCAGGACAAAAAGTTTTCAGTTTTTCTAGTCGTTTTTGTGTTCTGCTGTTCAAGCATGAAGAAGACAGAGCCCTGTTTGAGTCTCAACAGGATCATGTTTCATGATCTCCAAAAAAGTGTTTGTTGTAACTTCAAGCCACGCGGAAGGTGAAATATAGCTTACAGGGGGATCCTGCTGGACCAGTCTACTTTTCATCTTGCTGTGGGGCTGTGTGCAGTTGGTGTGGGAGGATTCGATCCCCCTGAGGTTTGTAAGAGTTCTACATGGTGAGAAGATCCAAGGCCAGAGTGCCTGCTTCCAGTAGGGAGAAGTGTAGAATTTCGACACCAAACATTTTATAAGCTCCTAGTATATGCAAGGTTCAATGCAGTGTGTAGGTGATGCAGGATGATTGGGATTGGACTCCATCCTTAAGAAGCCTCCCATCAGAAGAAAGGCTGATGAACAAAGTTTTGCAAACACAAGAGCACACGGCTTACTCTAGGCCCAGACATGACTTTGGTTCCCAGACAAGGTACACCTTTTATTGAACTATGTGCCAGACACAGGTTTAGAATTCTTATCAAGTACTTTCTCGCCTTTAACCTTCATTTCATTCTTATCTCGCAGTTAGGAAACGGAAACTCTTAATATGTATTGGGTATGAGTTCAGGAAATTAAATTGGGAAATCAGCCAGTAGACAGAGGTGGTGTCAGGATCTTGAAGGGAGGGATGTTTGTTTGAGGGTGTCATCTGCTCTCTTTGTCCTCAGTAGATGGCATGCAGGCTGGAAGAAAGATCTCTAAGAAATGAGATCAGTAAGAGCCTTTATTTGGTGAGGCTTGCTGCTGGGCTAGAAGAAGTGGAGTTGAGAGCCAGCAGTGGTGGGACTGACTGAAACTTCTTCCTTGGGGACAGAGAGAAGGAGGAAGGGAAGGTAATTTCCAGATAGCGATGAGAACATAGGTTCTACACCTGTCAGAGAAGAGTTGAAAAGTTTTATTGATCTCTACATTTAACTGTGTTTGTTAAGATTTCCTTATACTGAGGCATCTGAAAACCCCCTTCCCCACTTTTTGGTAAAGAGTTCCCAGGCAGGGCAGCCTCAGGCCTCCTGGCAGGACTGAACAAACCTTTTCTCTCCTGAGTCTCAACTTGTCCCTGGCTACGAGACAAACCTTCCTGTGCCACGGCTCTCACTGTTCACACCTCCTTAGAAAATGAGACAAAATGTTTAATTTTTTCCTTTGCAAAGGGTCCATTCAATTGCACTCAGAATGTAAATGTTTTCAAATGTTCCATTTCTTGACTAATATTTCGCTTTCTTTTTTCTTTTTCTTTTTCACTTTCTTATAACTTAAGAAATTGCCTGGCCCTTCTTATTTTTTTTCAACAAAGGAATAATAATAAAATGTTTGAGTAGGTCATCTATGAAATGGGTACAAAAGCTCAAAAGGTACAAAGGATTTTGTGGTGGCTAGTAAGCCACTGTTTCCTTTTTGGCCTTCTAGTCCCTGAGTTCTCCCAAGGTAACCAGTGTCCAGTGATAACCAGCATCCCCAGTGATTTTGGTTGCATTTTGCTGATGACTGTATCACTGGAGAGAACACTGTGGAAATTGGTTCAACAAAGGATACAAGTCCCTTCTGTGGCCAGGTTCCGGCTGTTAAAGCCTTGGTGTTGGTGCAGTCTTACTAAGAACTTCATTTTTTTTTTGCCTATAATGTGTCCAGAATGAAGTCATAGGGCTGTCCTCATTAGTGAGTGCATGACCATCTGCAGGACAAAGACTGTTCCATCCAGAAAGCTGTTAGACATAGGAACTTTGAAGTGTTTTAGTCCCCATTTCGATATGCAGCCATATGTTTCCTATTAAATTACATGACTGACAGCTGCCTCTTACAGTTACTTGGTACAAACTCCTGTTGCTAACTTGCTCAAATGGGGATCTATGTATTTATTTTCTCACCTAATACAAAGCATAAATTTCTCTTACTTGGGTAACTGAGCAAGCTCTTGAATCTTTCATCATAAGCTGATTAAGGCAGAAATTTTGCCTAAGCCATCCTTATACACTAGTGAGTAAGCACTCAGTAAATGTTTCTTAATGATTCTAAGACGACTCAGTGAGGTCATATGCTCAGAAGGAGGAAGGAGGTTGGGAATGAGTGATAGGAGAGTTTTCATTGACCTTTCCTCTGGGTTAGTTGCTGACTCCTTCAGCCAAGAGACCCTGGCTTCTTGACCTCCATCAGCTTGTTGACATCACTGGGCTTTCAGGAAAAAGTGATCGTGACTGCTTCCTTGCTCCAGTGCCTGCTAATAGGAATTCATATTGGCTGATCTCTTTGGGTTACACCCTAGATTCCTTTGTGAGGAAAGGGAAAGTATTGAGGACTAATGACGGTGACTAATGCTTCCTTTGTTTGAGAACTTATCTTTCACTGCTATTCATTTACCTTGAGAAAAAAGGAAGTGGGGCATGTAGATAGGGAGCACTGGACTCAGAGCCCATGGATATGAGGTCTGCTCCTACCCTGGCTGTGCAACTTTGGGCCTGTCGCTGCCCTTCTCTGGACCTCAGTTTCCCTCTCGGCACAATAAGAATTGGACTCTGTGGTCTTCATGCTGTGTGTTTAGTTGCTCAGTCATGCCTGACTCTTTGCAACCCTTTGGACTGTAGCCCCCTAGACTCCTCTGTCCATGGGATTTTTCAGGCAAGAATACTGGAATGGGTTGCCATTTCCTCCTCCAGGGAATCGTCCTGACTCAGGGATCCAACCCACGTCTCTGGTGTCTCCTGCGTTGCAGGCAGATTCTTTACCTGCTGAGCCTTTGGGGAAGCCTGTAGTCTTTGTGGTCCTTCCCTATTCAGAGTTTAGGGGCCCCTTTTCCTAAAGTCACACTCCTAGGCTCTTCCCTTTGCCTGTCCCCAAGGCCCAAATGTTAATGACTGATTGGGATCTCTGATTTTATGCTTCTAGGTTTTCTTCGTGTCTGACCTCTTCAAGACCAAGACAACACTCTCCCTGCCTCCCTCTGCCATCAGGAAGGATATGCTTTCACCTGTGGACATTATCGACAGGAGCAATCACCACAACATGGTGTAGGTGCCACCCACCTCCTGAGCTGTTTTTGGAAATGACTGCTGACAGCAAGTTTTGCTGCTCTCCAATCTCATCAGACAGTAGAATGTAGGGAAAAACTTTTTGCCCGACTGATTTTTAAAAAGGAAAAAAAAAGTCTTACCTTGTGGCCTTCCAAAATAGGTAGCGTTCACCAATACAGAAACAAAAGCAATCTAACAGCAAGTGTGGGAATCCTGGATGTGCAGTTGGTTTAAGTGTTCATGTTCTAGTGAACACGGGCTTGTTCTGGAACAAACACTAAGACAATTTCAGTAGAGTCTGCTGGTCACCTTTGTGACCTGAGGAATCCCAGGCCTGTTGGGAAAGCTCACTTTCACCTTGTAGCACATGATGCCAGAAATAGCACTGAATCAACAAACTAGCCATTGGGGACTCCCCTCTTGTGTCTCTGTCCACACCACTTGATTCTCTACTGTGACTTTGGTTTAGGAAGCTTATTTGTTTGTTTTTGCTTTTAAATATAAGGAAAGAGCAGGTTTGCTCAGTTCAGCGATCAAATCCTGAATCCAGATTCCCAGTCATGAGGCCACATCACTCACTTCCTCAGCCCATAGGCCAGCAACCACAGTCCCTCACTTATAGTGATTAGGTGACTCTTTGTGGATGAGTGAATTTCACAAATAGCACAATTTTGGAAGAGCTGGAGGGCTCAGGCCCTCCTGTGTCTTCTCTTGACGCACCATCCTGTGATGCTGAAATGTCGGTTACAGGATGCTGATGTTGTGTACAGCAATCACCCTGGCACTGGCACACTCAGTAGTGATGATTAGCTTCGGCTACTGCTTTCTCCCTGGAAACCCTTTCTGGGTGCCCACCGGGATGGCCTCTGAGGGCCTGGAGACGAGCACAGATGTGGTCTGCCATCAGCTGATGGAAAGCAGCCTTCCATGCAAGAGATGGAGGAATGAAGGGGGCAGAATGAAAAATGAAGCAACCCTTTGGCTACTCACAGTCTGAATGAGCCAGAGTAGCAGACGGTCTCATATCCCAGAGGCGGCCCTTCCAGATAACGGAGTTGACGGGAGCAGGGTCTCTGGAGGAGCCGTTCTTGCTAAGCTGTGTAAAGCACTATTGTCTTGGGGTTGATCTCTAGGGCAGTTCTTGGTAGGTTCTGCTGGGCAGAACACGTGGGTTAAATCTCCGTAGAGTTTCCTCATCCTCTCTCCATAAGTGTCCTTCCAAGCAGGGTCCCACTTGAGGCAGCAGTCAGGGACCGCTTCTACTGAACCTTTGAGGAAAAGAGGAAGGAAGAAATGCTTTCAGATCTCAGATGCACACCTTTCAAAGGGCTAAATGTAACCACATGGGTCAACCACATGCACAGCCTTACTACAGAAGCCGTCCTTTCATTTCAACTTATAGCAAGCTATGATTTTTATATATAAATATTATATAAATAATGTATAAAACATTAAAAGTTAACTATGTAAAATATTATTTCTGAAACAATTTTAGCTATATCCACTATTATTATAAACTGTGTCTCGACCTGTGTTATTTACATTAGCTGCTTAAAAAAGCATGGAGTTTAATTTTTTTTTAATATCAACTAAAATACCGTAGTTCTGTGGTAGATGTTTTTACAATGAGAAATAACTGCAACTAGAGAAAACTGTGTAAAAACATTAAATTGCCAGTATTTTTGTAAGGTTCCATTTTGTAAAGAGAATAATATTCAAAGACTTTTGTAGAATACAAAGTGAAAACTTGTATCTGCGAAACTATACGTGTATTAAATGTGCTTTTTAAATAAAAGCTCATAACAACTAAGGAGGGAGCTGGAGACTTGGAATGGTTGAAGGGGGCTGGTCTCGGTGCTTGGGGGCTGGGAGGAGGCCATACTCCTCCAGGGGCTCCCCTCCCCCGCAGGGCACCACTGTGGGAGTCTCTCCCTGGGAAATGCAGTGGCTGTGGTGTAGATATTGATGCCCTGAGCTCTTTCATCTCCAAGAGCCTGTTTGCAGAGTGACGCTCTGGTCCTGCTCTCCTCTCAGAAAGCCCTCCTCTTCTAAAGAGCTTTTGTATTCTAAAGGGGGTTTCCCCAGGGAGGGGGGAGTTGTGGGTCCCCCAAAGGCAGATAAGGAGCAGGCTGCCGATAAGTTGTGCTTGGGGAGTTCACTGAGGCAATCCTTTACACAGCCAGCGACATCAAAGGCAGGAGGGTGCACTGCTAAGAATGGCATTTGGCTCCTGCTTTTCCTCTCTGATCCCCTGAAGAAGGGAACAGCTACCCACTCCAGTATTTTTTGTCTGGAGAATTCCACAGACAGAGGAGCCTGGTGGGCCACAGTCCATGGGGTTGAAAAGAGTTGGACACAACTGAGTGACTTTCATTCACTCACTTTCTTCTCTGTGTTTCCTCAACCTGGAAGAGGAGGGGAAGCTGGACACTAACATCGTTTAAGCACCAGGGTGCCAGGCACTGCAGCCTGTTTGCCGCTTTTGATTCTTCCAGGAGTGCTGATTTTGAGAAATAAGGAATACGAAGGAATGCAAAGATGATGTTTAAGATTGTGGAGGAGTAAACCACAGGCCAGAACTTGGATTCCTTTCCTATTGCTGCTGTTAAAAAATTACCCACTAACTTGTGGCTTAAAACAGCGCAAGTGTATTACCTCCTAGTTCTGGAGGCGCTAGAGGCGCTGTTTCCTGGTCTTTTCCAACTTAGGGAGGTCATCCACTTTCTTTGGTTTGTTTCCTCTCTTCAAAGCCAGCAATGTTGGGCTGAGTCCTTCTTGTTCTGTCATCTCTCTGATTCTCTTCTGCCACCCCTTCCACATTTAGGGCCCTGAAGATGACATTGGATCCACTCAGATAGTCCAGGATAATCTACCCAAGTTACAGTCAGCTGATTAGTAACCTTAATTCCATCTGCTACCTTAATTGCTTAATTCCCCCTTTGTCATGTTACACAACATATTCACAGGTCCCAGGGATTAGGACGTGGACATCTTTGAGGGGACCATTATTCTGCCTACCTCTGGCTCCCGAACATTTACATCCATCCCGTATTCAAAGTATATTCACCCTATCCCAACATTCCCCAAAGTCTCAATAAATTATAACATCAGTTCAAAATCTCAAATCTCGTCATCCAAACTACATCTTCTAAGTAAGGTAAGAATGAGGCTCTGGGTTTAGTCTATCCTGAGGCACAATTGCTCTCCATCTATAAATCTATGAATTTGTGAAACTTAAGAGATAAGTTATCTGCTCCCAAAATTCTACAATGGGACAGGCATAGAATAACAGTTATAGATAGTCCTATTCAAAAGAGAAAATGGAAGGGAAAAAGGAGTCACTGGTCTCAAGCAATTTTAAAATCCAGCCTGGCAGACTCCATTTGTTATCCCCATTCAGATCCCTGTCCTAATTCAGCATTTTCTCGGCGTTTTCCTGTGAGTGGACATAACTTTGGATACCAGAATGCAGAGAGGGAGATTCTTAAGGCCAGAGTCTGAAGTTTTCCCTTCAAATCTAGGGGAACAAAGGTCCAGATAGATAAAATAACTTGCTAGCAGGAGGAGGGGGATACACAGCAAGTTAGTGGAGGAGCTGTGGATCAAGTCCCTGCATACTACTAGTCTCCCTGTCTTCCCGTTATACTTATCCAATAGTACTTGATGAATTAAACTAGTCTCAATAAGAGGTAGCACCATTTCATGGATACTTAAGGGAAAGATGGGCTTCCCTGATGGCTCAGTTGGTAGAGAATCCGCCTGCAATGGAGGAGACCTGGGTTCAATCTCTGGGTCGGGAAGATCCCCTGGAGCAGGGAATGGTTACCCTACCCAGTATTCTTGCCTGGAGAATTCCATGGGGTTGCAAAGACATGACTGAGTGAATAACACTTTCACTTTAGCAAAGATGGAACCATGCCATAATATAGGGCAGCTCTGGGATTCAGATTCAAATTATTTCAGTTATTTGTTGATTAATACTTATTAAGTACTCTGTATCAGGCACTGGTAAATCCATGAAGGACAGTGGGTAAAAGGGACGAGATCTCACCTTCAAGGGACTTGTGAGTTAGAGAAGGATGCAAAAAGTCAAATAATCATTTAACTAGGTAATTAAGAACTAAGACAAGTGTTACAAAGAAAGAACAGGAAGTTAAGAGAGATATCAGCTGGAGAACCTATCATGTCTGATGGTGGCTTTTCTGAGATCTATCTACCAATGGCCAAAGCCTGTTTACACTATGCGCATCAATGACATGAATGGAAAGGGCTCTGCAAGATGTAGGTCTAGGAGAAGAGACAAGTGAGTGCCTAAGTGATTATCAGTTCAGTTCTGTTCATTTCAGTTGTTCAGTTGTGTCCGACTCTGCGACCCCATGAATCGCAGCACACCAGGCCTCCCTATCCATCACCAACTCCTGGAATTCACCCAAACTCATGTCCATCGAGTCAGTGATGATATCCAGCCATCTCATCCTCTGTCATCCCCTTCTCCTCCTGCTCCCAGTCCCTCCCAGCACCAGGGTCTTTTCCAATGAGTCAACTCTTTGCATGAGGTGGCCAAAGTATTAGAGTTTCAGCTTTAGCATCAGTCCTTCCAATGAAGTGATTATGGTAGTATGATAATGGGCAGAGGAGCCTATGTGAAGTGTTGCAGGAGCATAATGAGTAGAATGAGTTAATTAGACTTTGGTGTCCTCCACGTGGACCCTCTCCCCATCTCTGGTAAGCATCCCTTCTAGAACATCCAACCTTGAAAAAAATTCCAGCTTCTGGATGAACCTTTCCAATGATGCTAACTTTGCCTTCAACAGCCCACTGCAGTCTTTGGAAAATTTGAATGCACACATCACACTTGGATTCTCTTCACCTCCTTTGAAGAGAAGACAAGGCATGAATGGCCCCAGATATAAGAGGGGAATGTTAGAATCAGCGAGGCTTTGGTAGTATTCTTTTGATATCAGAACGGTTTGTGAATAATGATGACTAAGAAGAAGAGAGACGGTCCATTTTTAGAACTTTCTAACAGAGGGTACCTCCTCAAAGTTGCTCCAGTGCTGCGTGGCCACCACTCCAGTGCCTCCCGTCTTGGTGGGGCTTCTCTGACCTTGAATGTGTGGTGTCTCCTCAAAGTCGCTCGAGTGCGGCACAGCCTCCGCTCCAGGGCTGTACACTGTACTTATTTAACTCTCTATGCAGAGTTTGTCATGAGAAACGCTGGGCTGGATGAAACATAAGCTGGAATCAAGATTGCCAGGAGAAATCTCAATAACCTCAGATATGCAGATGACACCACCCTAATGGCAGAAAGTGAAGAAAACCTAAAGAGCCTCTTGATGAAAGTGAAAGAGGAGAGTGGAAGTGTTGGCTTAAAACTCAACATTCAGAAAACTAACATCATGGCATCTAGTCCCATCACTTCATGGCAAATAGATGGGGAAACAGTGTCAGACTTTATTTTTGGGGGGCTCCAAAATCACTGCAGATGGTGACTGCAGCCTTGAAATTAAAAGAGGCTTACTCCTTGGAAGGAAAGTTATGACCAACCTAGATAGCATATTAAAAAAGCAGAGACATTACTTTGCCAACAAAGTTCCATCTAGTCAAAGTTTTGGTGTTTCCAGGGGTCATGTATGGATGTGAGAGTTGGACTATAAAGAAAGCTGAGTGCCAAAGAATTGATGCTTTTGAACTGTGGTGTTGGAGAAGATTCTTGTGGGGCCCTTGGACTGTAAGGACATCCAACCAGTCCATCCTAAAGAAAATCAGTCCTGAATATTCATTGGACCGGACTGATGCTGAAGCTGAAACTCCAACACTTTGGCCACCTGATTGAAGAACTGACTCATTTGAAAAGACCCTGATGCTGGGAAAGATTGAAGGTGGGAGGAGAAGGGCATGACAGAGGATGAGGTGGTTGGATGGCATCACCAACTCAATGAACATGAGTTTGAGTAAACTCCAGGAGTTGATGATGGACAGAGGGCCTGGCACGGTGCAGTCCACGAGGCTGCAAAGAGTTGGATGCTACTGAGTGACTGAACTGAACTGAACAGAGGGTATACAAATGGTAGATAAACATAGAAGTGTGCTCAGCTTTATTAAATCCAAATTAAAATCACAGATATTGCTTCATAATTGTGACACCCTTGTCTAATTAAAAAAAAAACCCAACAACTGGTAGTAGGAAGTGTTGTTGAAGAGGTAAAACAGCTGAATTCTCATTCACTGCAAGCAGGGATGTAAATTGGTTCAGACATTTTGGAAAATGTTGGGAGTATCTACTAAAGCCAATAATGTGCGTACCCCATCCTCCTGAAATTCCACTCCTACCTAAATATACACCCAACAGAGGGATATATATATTCTCACCAAAACTGGAAACAACTCAAATCCACATCAACAATTGAGCAGATCATTAAATAATGAAATTAAACATTCACATGAGGATACCATTTAGCAATGAAAATGAACAAACCCCTTCAATGCACAACAATACAAATAAATTTCACAGAAAGAATATTGAGTGAATGGAAACAGGCACAACAGAATACACACAGTATGAGTTTGTTTTTATGAAGTTAGAAATAAGCAAACTCACATCAAAAGAAATAATCAACAAAAAGTCTACTGAAAGGGAAGATAAATATCTGCAGACTTTATATCCAATAAGACGTTAAT
This sequence comes from Neotragus pygmaeus, assembly GCA_006410875.1. Taxonomy (NCBI): domain Eukaryota; kingdom Metazoa; phylum Chordata; class Mammalia; order Artiodactyla; family Bovidae; genus Neotragus; species Neotragus pygmaeus. The sequence continues at coordinate 390,373 of SJYV01017599.1, read as the reverse complement.
ACACCAAAAATATAAATAAATCATATGACTCAATAGCAAAAAACATATAATCCAATTTAAAAATGGATAATGGTCCTAGGTAGACATTTTTCCAAAGTATATGGATGACCAACAGGTACACGAAAAGATGCTCTACATTACTAATCACTATGGAAATGCTAATCAAAACCATAATGAGATATCACCTCATACCTATTAGAATGACTAATATCAAAAAACAAGATATAATAATTGCTAGTGAAAATGTGAAGTACAGGGAATCCTTGTGCAAGTGGTGGGATGTAAGCTGATAAAGCCACTATGGAAAAACAATAAGGAGGTTCCTAAAAAAAAAAGTGGGATTACTATATGATCCAGCCATTCCACCTCTGGGTGTATATCTGAAGAGACTGAAAACTTTGTGTTGAGATATCTGCACCAACCCCTCATGTTTTTAACAGCAGTATTTACAAAAGCCAATTTATGGAGACAACCTAAGTGTTCATCAACAGACGAGTGGATAAAGTAGTTATGGAATATATTACACATGTGATGGACAATTATTCCAGTATAAAAAAGAAATTTTAACATTTGCAACTGTGTATGTAACTGAAAGGCATTATACTAAGTGAAATAAGTCAGACAGAAGAAGGCAAATGTTGAGTGATCTCACTTATATGTGAAACATAAAAAACAAAACCCAAACTCTTACGTGCCAAGAGGGAAAATGATGTGAGATAAGCAGTTGGTGACTAATAGAACATAGTAGAGTCAAAATAGCTAAATTTAGGTTGTTTGTGCTCAGTTGCGTCTGACTCCTTGTGACCCTGTGGTTGTGGCCCACCAGGCTTCTCTGTCCATGGGATTTTCCAGGCAGGAATTTTGGAGTGGGTTGCCATTACCTTCTCCAGAGCATCTTCTCAACCCAGGGATCAAACGCATGTCTCTTTCACCTCCTGCATTGGCAGGCCAATACTTTACCGCTGTGCCACCTGGGAAGCCCAACTAAATCTAGGTTACTAAATCCCAAAAGAACAAACACGTCATGAGGGACACCAAAAGGGATTGTTATAAGCTTTCTCCAGTTCCTTTCATCACCTACTAGAAGATCCCTCCAAATATTGGGCTCTAATCCCTCTTCTTTACATTTTATATCCTCTAAGTCTGGGTTATCTAGGAATGAGTATAATTGTGAAAATGGTAAACTATATGAAAAGTCAGAGTTTCTTTCACTGGGGGTTTCAGGTCTAGACTCCTCCATTGGTCACTGATAAATACATTTTCAAGAGTGGCTATTTGCTTGTTTTGATTTCTTTTATGTCCCAACAAACCAATTTATTTTTAAGATATACATCTTTTATAAATGAAAGAACATATGACAAACAGAGTTATAAATTACCAAAACAATGTGGGTTTAGGATGATGCTAAGAGGTAGTTTAGTTAAATTGACATTTTCATTTTTAGAACTAAGTTATTTTGGCAAGAACTAACATGACCCTTTCAACATGATATTCACATTTTATGGCAAATTTAAGAATGATTATCACTACTTTACCAGAAAAGATAATCTTTAGAGAAATATTAATGTTTGTCCATTCTTTGCTAATATTTATTATATCCTGGGAATTTTAAATTTTATAGCAGAAATCAGGGGTAACAAGGATTTTAATATACATAATTTTTGTTTAAGGATAATTTCCCTCTCAAATATGTTGGCTGGAAAATGTATATAAAATTTTAAATTTAACTGTCACCCTTATTTTATTATATACTCCAACGCCATAGACATTGTAAGTTCATTTGTTTAAAACAGGTCATGAGTGATTTTCTGGTGGAATCGCCAGTCTATGTTCGATACAGGATACAGGATGCTTGGGGCTGGTAGACGGGGATGATCCAGAGAGATGATATGGGTGGGAGGGGGGTTCAGGATTGGGAACTCATTTACACCCGTGGCTGATTCATGTCAATGTATGGCAAAACCAATACAGTATTAAAGCAAAATAAAGTAAAAAAAAAAAAAAAAAAAAAGATCGTGNATGATCCAGAGAGATGATATGGGTGGGAGGGGGGTTCAGGATTGGGAACTCATTTACACCCGTGGCTGATTCATGTCAATGTATGGCAAAACCAATACAGTATTAAAGCAAAATAAAGTAAAAAAAAAAAAAAAAAAAAGGTCGTGATCTTATCTTTAAAAAAAAAAAAAGGAAATCAAACTCAAAGAAAAAGAGATTAGATTTGTGGTTACTGGAGTCAGGGGCTGAAGGGAGGTGGAAGTGAATGAAGGTGGTCAAAAGGTACAAACTTCCAGTTACAAGATAAGAACTAGGATGTAATGTACAACATGATGATGTAATTAATGGTGCTCTATGGTATACATGGAAGTTGTTGAGAGTAAATCCTAAGAGCTCTTATCACAAGGAAAAAATATTTTTCTTAATCTTTTTTTTTTTTTTTTGGTATTTCAAGAGATGATGAATATTGGCTAAACTCACTGTGGTAAACTTTTCACAATATATGTAAGTCAAACATACTTTACACCTTAAATGTATACAGTGCTGTATGTCAATTATATCTCAATAAAACTGAATAAAAAGAAAAAAACAACAAGCAAGTAAAATCAAGGAGTTAGGTAAGAAAATTCCAAAGCAATGATGACACATTAGTCGAAAAACTTTATACTTGAACCAAAAAATAAATATCTTTACTACTTGATTCCTGGTATTGGCTGCTCCTGGTAGGAAACCAAGGGTATTATTTGACTGTCATGATGATACCCAATCTTGTTTTTTCTACTCATCTCCCATCACAGATTCTCAAAACAGGGATCACTGACTTTTCCAGCCTCCGGGAAGCTGATCATCTTCTACGTATTTGAGAAAACAGGAAAGCACTTGAGATGTCTCAGTAGCCTGGTTATCGCTGCCTCCTTGCTTCAGCATTTTGCTGTGAGGGTGTAATGTTTGGGGCTGTGGCAGCCATTTGCCAGCCATAAAGGAAAAGTCAGAACCTCACAGAGTCACTGACCCAGCGCCCTGGGTGAGTCAGCTCTGGAACCAACTGGCATCTAGACGACTCATTGTGTATGATAACTACTGTGTGTGTGTGTGAGGTCTGTCATGTCCAGCTCCTTGTGAACCCAATGATTGTAGCCTGCCAGGTTCCTCTGTTCATTGGATTCTCCAGGCAAGAATACTGGAGCGGGTTGCCATTTTCTCCTCCAGGGGATCTTCCCAATCCAGGGATCGAACCTGCATCTCCTGAGTCTCCTGCATTGGCAGGTGGATTCTTTACCACTCTGCCACCTGGGAAGCTGTGATAACTAAATACCTCTGTTATTTCAATAAATTCAAATCAATATTTTCAACACAATATTTTCAATCAATATTTATCTATAATGATAAATGTCAGGTTTGTGATCACCTTTAGGTGCATATTGACTGGGAGAAGACTTAATATGGGTTCTGGTCACTTTGTGAAAATTTATTAAGCAATGTACTTGGATTCATGTATTTGTCTATTGCTATGTCATACTTCAACNTCAGCATGGAATTCCTTTCATGAGTTCGTATTTCCTTATCCCTCTACCCCTATTTTTTGTGATTCATCTACCTTTCCCTGTGTCCTCTAAAATCCAGCTATGCTGAACTGCTTGCAATTCTCCCAAACTCATATCACTTAGCTTTTGTATATGTAGCTAACTTTTCCTAGTCATTGTCAAGGATCACATCTGTCTCTACCTCCCTGGAAAAACTCTGAGCTCAGAGGTTGAGCTGGATGACTTTGCTGGACTTCCACTCTCATCTGGCTCTGCAATTGACTAGATGTCTATCTATTTCATTTATTGACTGTGAACTTCTGCAGGCAATGACAGTGTCTTATCTTTCTTTTCTTTAGGATGGAGCATAGTGGTTACTACAGAGTAAATACTTAATTAATTATTTTTTGACTAAATATATGCCCAGAGGGTGCCTTTTTTAGTAAATGTGAAAACATGGTTATGTGTTAATTATATGCAAGGATGTACATATAATTGCAAACACACGGTTGTGTATCTCTGGATATGCATGCAAGTGTGTGTGAGTCTGAGTATATGCATGTATGCAGATATTTGCTCTGCTACTTCTGATTGGGTGACACAAACTCTTAGGTGGCATTTGTGGGGATGCTAAGATGTTTGCGGTGACAGTGGAAAGAGAAAATAAAGGATAATTGCCACTTGGGAGACCAAACTGTGGAATATGTGGTCCAAGCAGCTCTCAGAAACTCACCCCATGGAGGGTGCCTTTTATGGGGCTGGGGGTGGAACTCAATGTACCTAAGTAAACATTACATTGCTGTTGAAATCAGAGGTTTGAGAGGAAGTGTTGGAAGGAGTTTTGACATCAGTGGGACAGCCTCAGTGGACAACTCCTATGGACATGATCTCTTTGATTTCAACTGAAGTTTTGTGCCAAATTTTCAATTTTCCTTTTCTTTTTAACCTTTTAGGGACAGTGCCTGCCTCACACTGGAGCCTCTTTCCATCCCATTAAGCCTCTGCTTTCTATTTCTATGTTTCCTTTCCTCTCATTACTCTGGCATGTGTGGGCAAACAAACTTTCTACCGGCACTCCCAATTGACATCTTTCTTTCTCTGCTGGATTCACAGGGTGCTGTCTGGGGATCCACCTTGATTGGCAGAGGAGTTCTATGACCATGATGTCACCTCTGCNCTCATTACTCTGGCATGTGTGGGCAAACAAACTTTCTACCGGCACTCCCAATTGACATCTTTCTTTCTCTGCTGGATTCACAGGGTGCTGTCTGGGGATCCACCTTGATTGGCAGAGGAGTTCTATGACCATGATGTCACCTCTGCTCAGTTGGTGAACCCCAGCATGAATTAAGACATCAGAGGAAATGAGTGGCGATCCCCCAAGGAGACAAGTTCATAAAGTCATCAACAGTGACAGCAAAGGAAATTAATGAAAACTGAGGTCAGAGTTATAAGAGTACAACCAGTGTTTGCTTATTCATTCCTCATTCATTCAGTGACTATTCACTTTGTTCCTACACTGTGAATTAGACATAGTTCCTGCCCTCAAGGAATTTCCAGTCTAATGAGGGAGGCTGATTGGATGGACAAACAGAAAGACAAAGGCAAGCCCAGGGTATTCCGAAAATCTATAAAAGAGAAATCTGAATGGCAGGATGGGGAAACAGTGGAAATAGTGACAGACTACTTTGGGGGACCTCCAAAATCACTGTAGATGGTGATTGCAGCCATGACATTAAAAGACGCTTACTCCTTGGAAGAAAAATTATGACCATCCTAGACAGCATATTAGAAAGCAGAGACATTGCTTTGCCAACAAAGGTCTGTCTAGTCAAAGCTATGGTTTTTCCAGTAGTCATGTNTAACTGTCTCATGACTGGTCTACGCCAAGTAAGTGCTCCCTGGGCTTGTGAAGTCCTTTCTCCACTCCTCTCTACAGGGAAAGGCGCGGTTTCCTTATCAGATGCCAGGTGTTCATCGCCGTGGCCTAACAGCAGGAGTGCTGGGGGACGGGAGTCGTGGAAAGGGTCCTTGCTGCGTCCCCAGATTCTCTCTCTCTCCCTCCTCCCTTCTGCCTGTCCTGCCGTTTTCCCCTCCCTAACACATTTTAACAGCTGAACGTGTACCAGGTGCACGCATGAATGCTCAGTCACTCTCCTCCGCCCACGGGATTCTCTAGGCAAGAGCACTGGAGGGGGTCGCCTCTTCCTTCTCCAGGCAACTTCCCGACCCAGGGATCGAACCCGGGTCTCCCGCAGTGTAGACAGACGCTTTACCATCTGAGCCACCAGGGAAGTCGCTCAGTCACTCGGCCACGTCCAGTTCTTTGCCCACCAGGCTCCTCTGTCCATGGGATTCTCCAGGCAAGAATACTGGAGTGGGTTGCTGTTTCCTCCTCCAGGGCATCTTCCTGGCCCAGAGACTGAACTTGAGTCTCTTCCACCTTCCACACTNTGCCCACCAGGCTCCTCTGTCCATGGGATTCTCCAGGCAAGAATACTGGAGTGGGTTGCTGTTTCCTCCTCCAGGGCATCTTCCTGGCCCAGAGACTGAACTTGAGTCTCTTCCACCTTCCACACTGGCAGGCGAATTCTTTACTACTGCGCCACCTGGGAAGCCAATGTATGCCAGGCACTATCGCTTTATATGCTGGAGTAAAAATCACCCTATTTGTCTCACTAACCTCCACTACCTCACATGTATGTATGTTTAGTTGCTTCAGTTGTGTCTGACTCTGCACCCTCTGGATGGCAGCCCACCATGCTTCTCTGTCCATGGGCTTCTCAAGGCAAGAATACTGGAGTGGGTTGCCATGCCCTCCTCCAGGGGATCTTCCTGACTCAGAGATCAAACTTGAGTCTCTTATGTCTCCTGCATTGACAGGGGGATTCTTTACCACTAGAACCACCTGGGAAGCCCTGCAGGTACTGCACAATCAGCCTTAAATGCCCGACCTCCCTGCTTACTGCAAGGAGAAGCCACGTCTTATTCCTCTGAGGCTTCTCCTAGTCCCTGCATGATGTCTTGGGCTGGTGTCAGCGTGCAGCAGAAAAGCCGACGGAGTGTTAGATAACCTGATTTCCAGCTCCAGCACTGACAAGGTAACCTGGGGCCAGTCCCACAACCCTGGCATTTCCATTTCCTCCTGTACAAAAGGGGAATTATAACAGCTGTGCACTCACCCACAAAGGGGTGACCTGGAGACAAGTCATAATGCATGTGAAGCCCCTCTACAAACCTAAGTCCTGCTCAGGGAGGAGCCCCCAAGTATAGATCAGGATCAGGTGCCCACCCCAGGGCGGCTGGGTGGGCGCAGGGGGCCACTCACCTCACTGGTCTTGCCAACTTCATGCTAGAAGCATGCTTGAGGGAGTGAGCTTCTGGAAATATGAAACCAAGTTGACATTTCCCTGCCTCAAACACTTCACCCTCAGAATGAAATCCAACTCTAAGAAGCCCTACCGGCCTTGACCCTGCTCGATCGTCTCGTCTTTTCTCACTCCTGCCCCTCAGCAAGGTCTAAAGGGTACATTCTTCCCACTCACACTCAGCTGCAGCTGACGGCCAAGCTCTCTTTCGGGCTGAGGCACTGGCCTTCCGCTAACCCAGGAGGGGTTCAGCTTCCCTTCCAGGGGTGAGCACTGCAGCCCATAAAGCCCTGTGAAGTTCAAATTTCGGTCCAGCTCTGAGGCCACACGCCAGCAAACTCGCTACCCTTCACCTGCNTGGCATCACCGACTCAATGGACATGAGTTTGAGTAAACTCCGGGAGTTTGTGATGGACAGGGAGGCCTGGAGGGCTCCAGTCCATGGGGTCACAAAGAATCAGACATGACAGAGTAACTGACCTGAACTGAAATGGCAGGAAGATCAGAGAGGAGACAAATTTTACAAACATTGATCAAGAACACGGGCTCAGAGTCAGATAGACTTGGGTTTAAGTCTCCACTCTGCCACTTAACTATAGAACCCTGTCATTCCTCGAGCCTGTTTCTTCAGTTGATGTTGGAAATAAATACTTAGATAAAACGGTTGTGATTATTAAATGAAATGAATTTTTTCCTTTAGTTTAGAGCCTGACTCACAGCAAGAATTTAAATGGAAGATATTTTCTATCTTATATAGATGATGCTTAAAGTTAAATTTTGAATCAACAAATAGGAGATGGCTAGATGAAGAAAAGGGAACATGATGTTCTGGGCAGAGAGCACAACCATGTCCAAAGGACAGACATATTTCATGAGCTGATATTAATATAGCATGTTGTGGTTGAAATAAAGGGGTTACATGTGGGAGCAGTGGCAGATGAAGTCAGAGAGGTAAGTTGAGGCCAAACCATGTAGTCTTATAAATCTACCCAAGAAGTTTGAACTAGTTTCTGAGTTCTGTCTTTAGAGATTTTCAAAAGGGAATAACATGATTAAATTCACATTTTAAAAAAGTTTCTCTGATGTAACTTGACAAAAGTCTAGGAGCCTTAAGCATGGCCATATAATTTGCTCTAATAATTTTATTTCTAGGAATTTGTCATAAGGAAAAAATTTATGTCCAAGAATGTGCACTGACGACACATTAGTGAAACTGGAAAGAATCTAAATGCTGAATAATTAGAAAATGATTAAACAAATTATACTACATGCAACTGATGTGATATTTAAAGCATTCAAATCATTTGGCAATATTTCAAGGTATAGGGACACATGCATAATAAAATGCCAAGACAAAAAGAAGAATGCATGATTCAGGTTTTGATTTAAAATAGATAAATAAATATGTGTACAGTAAAACCAGGAGGAACAGTACCAAAACCAAAAAATAACTATAGTTATCTCTGCATAGTGGAATTGTTGGTGATTTCTGTTCTCTTTTTCAAGTTTTTCTGCACTTTCCATATCTTTAGAATGAAAATGCAGCTTTTACAATTTAAAAGATATTTTTAAATGATCACTTATAGAACAGAGTCTTATGTAGGAGAGACAGAAAGAAATGAGATAATTAGTTGACTACTACAATAATTCAGGAGAGAAATGATAAGATTTTCAACCAAGGCAAACTCAGAAAGAATGTAGAAGTAGGGGGACAAATTCTAGAACTATAAAGAGTTAGAATTGAGAAGACTTCATTGCCTATTCAGTTCAGTTCAGTTCAGTTCAGTTCAGTCACTCAGTTGTATCCGACTCTTTGCAACCCCATGAATCGCAGCACACCAGGCCTCCCTGTCCATCACCAACTCCCGGAGTTCACTCAGACTAACGTCCATCGAGTCCGTGATGCCATCCAGCCATCTCATCCTCTGTTGTCCCCTTCTCCTCCTGCCCCCAAAACCTCCCAGCATCAGAGTCTTTTCCAATGAGTCAACTCTTCTCATGAGGTGGCCAAAGTACTGGAATTTCAGCTTTAGCATCATTCCTTCCAAAGAAATCCCAGGGCTGATCTCCTTCAGAATGGACTGGTTGGACTTCCTTGCAGTCCAATTAGACAATGGGTAAAAATGGAGAAAGGAAATCAAACATGGTGCACCGACCTTAGAGGGAGAGGAAACGTGGAAAGGGTAGTTGGGAGGAAGAGAGTAGCAGAGATGAGGAATTCTGGGATACACTGAATTTCAGGTGTTTGTGAGATGTTGAGATGGATGTGTCCAGTTAATAGTTGGATAGACAGTTCATTTAGTTGCTCATTCATTTATTCAACAAATATTTATTCAGTAACTACTGTGTGTAAGACAATGCTTTGGTTTTGGAGAGCTTGCATTCCAGTTGGGGACAAGGATCTGTAGCTCAGAATAGACATAACAGACATCTGGTCTGGAGGTAGACTTTTAGAAGTTAACAACCTGGACATGATAGGTGGAGAAAGACACAAGAAGAGGATGAGATAGATGACTCAGTGGGAGAGTGTCAAATGAGAAGCGTGGCTTATTTTGGACCAAGTTCAGTCAGGATATTTCTTTTCTATGGCATAGAGGATTGAACTGCTTTGGAAAATGCCTGCACACCACTTCAATATGATTACTTTCTGACTGTACCTAATTTCCAGTCTAGCTACCACTTCTGTGAGTGGTGGACCAGTCCCTGAATCTTAGATCTGATGGTCTTATCTCTAAATTAGAAAGAACATAGCTTTAACCTGCATCAGTATAACTTTCTTGCTTTAGGACCTCTGTGGTCTCTTTCGTTCTGTACAGAATGTTCTTCCCCATGATCTTTCCCTGCTGGGCTCCTGCTTCTCATCAGATCTCTGACCCACTAACACCCTTGCAGAAAAGATGCCCCTGACCCTCCAGGATAAAGCAGTGTAAACCCTGGCCCTTGTCTGCTATTTCTTTCACTGTGCTTCACTCACTGTTGATTCTCTCACTCTCTAACCAGAATGTGTTAGGAGAGTGTGAATAAAGTTTCCCTTGTTCTTCGCCATAGTCCTATCTCCTAGAACAGACTCTGGCACATAGCAAGCAAGCAGTACTTTGTGAACTATTTTTTTTTCCCTCAATAAAAATGGGTTTATATGCGATCAGGCAAGAATTGCACTCCAGAGTCTGCAACCATGGTGAGACTCAGGCAAGTCTCCCTGAATTATTTTGAATTTGAATTATTTGAATAATTTAGAACAAATAAAGGATTTTCCAGCTTTATCAGTACATTTTAAAAAACAACTATTGAACATTTCTATGTGCAAAGACTTCATTAAAGTCCTGGGGATACGTAACTAAAGCTTCAGTTCACTTCAGTTCAGTCGCTCAGTTGGGTCCGACTCTTTGCGACCCCATGAATCGCAGCACACCAGGCCTCCCTNAGGGGGACCCGGGGCCATCTCTCCATCAGCTGCTGCTTCTAGATGGTGTCGCTGCTTCGAGTGGACTGCCTCCAGTTCACTTCCTGTTTTGTTAAGAACTGAATGAAGTCTCTAAGGAGTACTAGGAAGAAGGAAGACCACATTTTTTTTTTCCCCTGATACTTTTTCTACAACCAGCACAGCATATTGCTGACTTATTCTGAGTTACAGTGGCCAGTTAGGAATTCTGGGTGAGTGTGGGGGGCTGCACCTTCAGGCAGAGAAAGCCGCGAGGCAAGGCAGGCGTGGCCCGCCGCCGCCTGGTGGGAACCCAGGGCTGCTTGGCCAGGCGTGGCTCCTGCCTCTGGCACCCAGCAGCGGCCATCAGGAGCAGTCGCTGCCTTGTGGGGAGGATGCGAGGAGGAGCGAGGCTGGAAGCAGGTGGCTGAGCCCTGCTGGGCATGAGGCGGGCGCGAGGCGCCGTGGGCTGAGGGGTCTCGCGACGGGGAGGCCACCCTGCAGAGCCTGTCCGTGTCACAGTTTCTGCTGTGGGCATCTAAACTGGGCGTTTCGTAGAGATTAAAGCTGTTTCACCAGTCTGAAAGGGCGTTGCCTTGTTGACTGAAGTCAGGATCCTGTTACGTGACATGTGAAATAGGCAGTCGCTTTCTCTTGTTCCAGAAATGAGTTTTTGTTCGCCTGCCTGTAAGCCCTCGCAGGTTCCTTTTCCTGTAAGCTTGTATTCCAGGAGCCTGCTGGTCATTTCTAGTGCTGCTGTGATATACTTTCTGACTTTTCTTCAGATTTCTAGGTGGACAGGGAAACAGTGGAGGCTTGGCTAGCCACTGCCCCGACCAGCTCTTTTAGGGACCAAAGGTCTCGGCCGCTCATTCACCAGCTCTTTTAGGGACCAAAGGTCTCGGCCGCTCATTCACGGGCTCTGCCTCACCCCGCCTGTCTAGCTGCAGGTGCCGTGGCTTCTCCCCCGGGTTACCTGCCCTCTTGTTGGGTCGTCTCCCCTTCCACCCTCCCACGTGCCGTCACCCTCACCTCCTGCCCAGCCCGCTCCGGCCCGGCTCCCCTCCTGCCAGTCTGGTCTGCGCACCGGGCAGCCAGGGGAAGCTACGAGCAGAGTGGAGCCCAGAGCCCCCCAGGGCCTGGCCGCCCCTGCGCGCGCCTCGCTCACTGGCCCCTTTCTCTCAGACCCTTTGTCTGTCAGGCAGCCCCGGCAGGGCCGGCTCCCTCCTGCCCTCAGAGCCCTGCCCCCAGGGTCCACAGGGGGCTCCCTGTGCAGTAGCCACCGGTTGGGCCCTCCGACACCTCCGGTTGGGTTTTTTCCTGGCCGGTCACTCTGAATTCCTGTGTTCCCCTCCCTCCGTGTGAAGCCAGCCCCATGAGGGACCTGTGGGGCACCCGAGCAGGTGCCAACAAGTCTGTCACTGAGACAGGGAGTGAGCGGACGTTATTCTGGTCTTTTTGTCACAGTCAGGGAGTTTGTCCCCTCCAAGTACTTTTTCTCCTGAAATGTCTCCTGCCTGTGCTGGTTTGCGTGTGCCTCTCAACACTATCTGTAAAGTCCTTCTAATTGGAGGGGGAGGATTTCTCACAAAATGTTTCCTCTAGGAAGTTGTCATTCTAGCATATCTTCTGAAGAAGGTAGTATTTTTTCATAGTCACAGAAGTTTGTTATTTGTACATCTTTAAACAATGAATAACTCTTATGATTATACAGTGGAAGTAAGAAATAGATTTAAGGGCCTAGATCTGATAGAGTGCCCGATGAACTATGGAATGAGGTTCGTGACATTGNCTTCTTCCAGCCCAGTGTTTCTTATGACGTACTCTGCATAGACGTTAAATAAGCAGGATGACAATATACAGCCTTGACATACTCCTTTTCCTATTTGGAACCAGTCTGTTGTTCTATGTCCAGGTCTAACTGTTGCTTCCTGACCTGCATATAGGTTTCTCAAGAGGCATGTACTTGCTTCTTATTTGCAAACAGGTTTATAATCTCATCAGAGATACAGCGCTTACAGAGCTATTATAAGGGAGTGAATAAAGATGGGGCAGAGGTTTGGGTTGGTGTGAGGAAAGGTCTGGAGATGTGCTGTATGTGTGGAGGATGGAACTAGGTGGTCTCAGGGCTCCAAATTGGCATACTGGCATCATGATGCCACCTTGATATTTTGACCCAAAAGCTTTATTCATGGATTAAAAGATAGGACAGGAGACTGAATCCATTTTCATCTACACTAGACTATGAAAGTGAAAGTATTAGTCACCTAGTCATAATATCTGTTTGACTCACATGTACAATACATCTAGATGTATATACACAAATATAGTAGGTACTCAATAAATATTTGTGAATAAACAGAAGTCTCATTTCAATGTGGAATATAATTCACAGTTGGGGAATATGGAAATGGAATCTCATTCAGCCTAGCAAGGAAGGAAATTCCAACACATGCTGCAACATAGATGAATATTGAGGACATTTTACGAAATGAAATAAGCCAGTCACAAAAAGACAAATACTGAACAACTTCACATATATGAGGTACCTGGAATAGTTAAAGAAATAAAAGTAGGAAGTAGAATAGTGGCTGCCAGGGACTACAGGGAGCGGGGAATGAATAGTTGTTTAATGGGTATAGAATTTCAGTTTTGCAAGATGAAAAAGTTCCGGCAATTGGTTACACAAGAATGTGACTATATTTAATACTACTGAACTGTACACTGATAGAACTGGTTAAGATGGTAAATTTTATGTTTTCTGTATTTTATTGCATTAAAAAAAAAGAACAGATAAAAATCAGAGTGTGACTAGTGATTCAGTCTCATATGAATCTGTTATTCCCCTAAGTTAAAGAATTCATCGAATTCTTTAGGAACGTCAAATGGGTTCCTAGTGAGAGTTCCTCCTGCTTTCAGAATCTGTGGACAGTATGAAAAGCGCAATGAGACACTGAAGCTCAGAAAGAGCTTATTTATCATTTGTCCCAGGTCACACTGTCAGCAGCGCTGGTCCCGTCATTAGAACCCAAGTCATTGACTCGAGTGCAGTGTTCTCCCCATTCTACTTGTCAGGGTCAGGGGCAGTCTCTGCAGCCACCTCTCACATCCTGATCCTTCCTGGGGCACCCCCATTCTTTCCCCAGGACATATGTATCTTGACATTTCTGCATGAAAGTCTAATAGGCACCTTGCAAATAGCCATGTGGAGCTCCGATCTAGTAGTTATCAGCTTCATTGATTTTTGGCAGTGCTGGCTCTCTATTGCTGTGTGAGGGCTTCTCTCGAGGTACAGTCAGTGGGGGCCACTCATTAGTTGCAGTGCTCGGGCTTCTCGCGTCCGTGGCCTCTCTTCTGGTGGAGCACCAGCTCTCGGGCCCACAGACTTCAGTAGCTGCAGTCCCTGGTCTCTAGAGTACAGGCTCAGTAGGGTGACTCATGGGCGTAGTGGTTCTGCAGCATGTGGGATCTTCCTGAACCAGGCATCAGGCCTGCATTTTCTGCATTGGCAGGCAGATTCTTCACCACTGAGCCACCGGGGAAGCCCCCTTAAAAATAACTTTTGATGACAGTTCACTATGTGATTTTTGGCATATAACTTAGAAGGAGTTCAAAGAATGAAGTCACATTTCTATAAACAAAACTCTTTTCCAGTGAACTGATTTTTGACACTAATTGCTCTCAGTGCTAACATCTGTAAATAAGAAAAATAGGACTAGAATTGACGCTTAATCCTCTGTCACTGCAGCAATAAATATTATATACCAGTGGATGTTGCGTATTGTTTAGTCGCTAAGTCGTGTCTGACTCTTTTTCGACTCCATGAACTGCAGCCTGCCAGGCTCCTCTGTACATGGGATTTTCCAGGCAAGAATATTGGAATGAGTTGCCATTTCCTTCTCTAGGGAATCTTCCCAACCCAGAGATCAAACTCACATCTTTTTACCACTGAGCCACCAGGGAAGCCCATATCAATGGATACATAAACTAATTAAAGAAAAATTTCAGATATCTCATGAGATAATTTCCTATAACACTTTATATGTTTAGGAATTATTTCTTAAAAACCATATTTGCTATTTTCATCAGTTGTGTACTATTAATCATTATGATAACTCAATGCAGATGGAATTTTTTAATGTTTACAACCATATGGTTAGAGTAAAGAAAACATTTTACATTTCTATTTATATACATTTTTTAAGAGATATATGACATGATCAATTAGAGACTCTCAATCTTACAAACTGTTAGGTTAAGATTTTAGAGGAGAGGTAAATAGAATGAAAACGAGTTCAAGAAAGAAAGAAACTAAAATTTCTGATTGTTAAAAGGAGCTCTTTCATATACTAATACTTTTTAGGTAAATGTAAACATTAGAATGCTATGATATTCACAAACTAGATCTTTTAAAAGAGTGACTTAGTATCTTCATTTCACATTTTCAGTATTTACAAATTGTCCTAAATTACCTCTTTACAACGATTAAACTTACAATGAACAATTTCAGATGTCAGTTTGAAATATGGGTTAGAGTACATAGTTTTCAAAATTCTTTTGTGGGTATGCAAACCAAACCAGTTTGAAAACCGCTGGTACAGACTGTCCTTGGTAAGTTGTACTGTAAAGGATACTCAGAAATGGGTAGGTAGCCAGAGGAAAATACGCAACCTAAAGAGACGCTTGATTTGGGTTTGCTCTTGTTTCTAAAGATGAGAGCAAATGCAGAATGTTTGTGCGCGGAGGAAAATGATTTCGACAGGAAGGGAAAAGTGAGGGTGCCGGAAGGTGGTTTGGGGCAGTGAAAGACGTGGGCAAGGAGTACCAAAAGAGGTGAGGCCCTTGAAAGGGCAAGGCAGAGGGACAAGGCAGCCTCGTCGCGGGGGCAGAGAGGAAGCGCGAAGGGCAAGCGCGGATATCCATATGGGCTGGCGGGGAGCGGGTGGTGGCTGGAGGGAGCTCTGTTGGGATCGAGTCCATTTCCTCAATAAAACCGAAGCAAGATTAGCAGCTGTGAGGAAGGGTGGGGGAGGAGGTGTTGGGGATGACACGAGAGAGACGTCGAATGGTCGTTTAAAGAAGTGGGATGGAATCCACTCGGGAAGTGTATTAGGACTTCGGCTGGGTTTCTGGAATTTGCTGAGGAGTCAGCCAGGCGACGTGCGCCGGGTGGTCGCACGTGAAGACGGACGGGAAAATTGCATGTAACTGGCTTGGCAGGTGCTCACACTGATGCGTGAGAGTGCAAGGGAGCTGAGGCCGAGGCATTAAAATGATGGGAGTCTGGACTTGAAGTTGCGGAAGGAGAGAAGCGACGGCATAGAGATGGGGGGTAAAGGGGGCTCAACTGCTGCGTTTAGAGTTAGGACTCTGTAACATGTGAGCCGTCTTATTTCCTTTTTCCTAAGTGCACTGACTCTCCGATTCTCCTCTTCCTTCCTCAGTACTTCTGCCGCCGTTTTCACAGGTGGAATATCTTCTAACATCTTGAAAGAAGTCAGTTGCGGTTTTCTTCTGCTGCCCAATTGGCCCGCTTTGTGCGTTATCTCGGAGCTCAGTTTTCACTCTGTTTTAATCCGGGGCTTTCTTCCCGCCGCAGCGCAACGGGGCGGTCCCTTCAGGCTCTGGGAAAGAAAGAAGCGCTGATTGGTTACCCTGCGAACCGGGGCGGGGCTTGTCGTCCGGGGCAGAGAAGGCGGCCTAGAGAAGAGGCAGCCCGGGTGCCTCCTCGGCCGCTGGTCTCTTGCAATCCCCGGGTCCCGTGTCAGCGAGACGGGCGCCAAGGACGGGACTGCACGGGCCGCCTGGGACCCGATTCCTTGTTTTCTGCCCAGCTGGACGTTTTGGCATGCAATGCAGATACTTTGGTAGCTGGGCATTTATCTGGGAGAGAGTTTGCGATGACATCACAGTTAAGGGTTTTTTGTTTGGCCGGCACCCTTCTCCGCCAGCTTCTTTGGGTGGGCAGGCACGGGCCCAGTGGGGGCAGCCCAGGGCTTCCCGCCAGTACTCCTTTTGAAGGACACAGGGTCAGAAGGGCAGTTGAACGTTAACTCTTTGTGGCGGCAGTTTATCTGTTGGGAGGCCTGGCGGCTAGCCGATTTGGACTTCAAGCAGCTCTATACAGAGTGCCATCCACCAACACTTTAGTTCCTGCTTCCTTTGTGCCACATCCTGGGGATGTTTCCAAAGAGAAAGGCAACTTCCAGCTCATTCCAGTGACTCTCTCTCGTTCTCAAGTCCCAGCTCTTGGTGGTCCCTGCACTGAATTCTGACAGCCTGTAATGTCGACATTAGTCTCCTATTTTTCAGATGAGGCAGTTGGGTCTTAGAGAGTTGAAGTGACTCACCAATATCATTAGATAGGCGGTTGGGACAGAATTTGGTTTGCCCTGGATCTGCCTTTAAAGCCCAGGTACTATCTATTATTCTGCTGGAGCCATGTCCTCCAGGGCTACTGGGTTTGCTGAGTGGGAGGAAAAAAGAGGACTAAGTTGGTTGTGCTGAATCCAGGTGACTGTTAAAAGCAGGAAAAAAAAGATGATTTTCATCTTCCCTTCAAACAACACGGGACAATATGACTTTCCCAATCCTTTCACACTAGAGAGTAATCTGGGATGTTGTCAGTATGACACAGTAGAAATATTAATAGTAGGGGTTAAGAGGGTTTGGGACTAGACCTGCCTTTACCATAACTAAATGTGTTATGAAGGGCAAGATACTTATTGCTATATCTCAGTGCCGCCATGTACAGTGGGGTGATATGTTGTGGCACAAAATTAATGGAGATAATAAAAAAGTCACTATATAAACACGAGAAAAAAATAAAAGCAGGCAAAGTACCATGACTTACTTTGATTGTTTGCTTTTTTCTGTGCCTGTCACGGAAGTATGCTCAGAGGAAGTCTGTTTAACCTGGCCCAACATGATGAGCAGGAAGTTCCACAGGCGGACAATGGACATTTCAGACCCTGAAGAGTTCAAAGGGGCAGAGATTCAGGTAACCACAGAATGTAATGAGAGAAAGCCCTTAGGGAGGCCCCATCCCTTCATTTTACTGAGGGAATAAATGGGGGACCAGAGAGAGTATTTAATTATCTAAGATCAGGAAACAGGAGTGCCCAAACTGGAGCTCCCTGGGTCATTGTTGTTTAGTCGCTCAGTCATGTCCGACTCTGTGACACTACAGACTGTAGCCCGGCAGGCTCCTCTATTGGCATTTCCCAGGCAAGAATACTAGAGTGGGTTGCCGTCTCCTCCAGGTAAATCTTCTCAACCCAGAGATCAAACCCACATGTCCTGCATTGGCAGGTGGATTCTTTACCACTGAACTAATCTATGGTCTGTTTTTATTAGTAACTTAGTAGTCTGGCTTATAGTCAGACTATAACTCTTAGTAGTAAGAGTTATTCAAACTTGTTTGCTGCTGCTGCTGCTGCTGCTAAGTCCGCTTCAGTTGTGTCCGACTCTGTGCGACCCCACAGATGGCAGCCCACCAGGTTCCCCGGTCGCTGGGATCCTCTAGGCAAGAACACTGGAGTGGGTTGCCATTTCCTTCTCCAATGCATGAACGTGAAAAGTGAAAGTGAAGTCGCTCAGTCGTGTCTGACTCTTAGCGACCCCATGGACTGCAGCCCACCAGGCTCCTCCACCCATGGGATTTTCCAGGTAAGAGTGCTGGAGTGGGGTGCCATTGCCTTCTCCAACACTTGTTTAGCAGTTACTAAATGAGTATATTATATGCATTCCTTTCTTTTAACCTTTGGGACAACTCTGTGAGGTAGACAGTATTTTACAAGAAAGAAAACTGTGACTGAGAGAAGTAACTTGCCCAGGGTCACACTGCAAATCTCAGCCGGGAGCCCAGGCTCTAGTAGTGATAAGCAGATAAAGAAAGAAGGGTGTGACCCAAAAAACCCCTTTCAATGTACATATTTTTATCTTCTTTATTCAGATGAGGAAACCAAGGTTCAAAAACAGTCAATGACTTGCCCAAGGTCACAGAGCAATAAAGCGGTGGAGTAGGCAGTGGTCTGGATCACATTATACCCAAAGACCAGAGTGTGAGACCATTCCTGGGTTCTCTACTCCTAGCAGAGCCCCCTTCTTGCATAGAGAAGCAGTCAAAGCCCCTTGTCTCTTGCTTATCTTTCAAATCTTCGAGACAGCTCTGCCTTGGGAATGTTGTCCTCTGCAGGCAAAGTGGCTTTAGTCAAGTCTCACTTTCCAATGAGGAGTTATTAATATTATCCTAACAAGACAGTGAGTAGTTCTCCCAGCTGCCAACGTGGTGATTTTCTGCATTCCTCCTCACTTTTTCTTGCACAGCTTTGTTATCAGGGGGTCTGGATCACATTATACCCCAAATACCAAAGTGTGAGATACTTTTAGCTCCATGACCCTTTGCAGAAGCCACTTGGTCAAGCCCCTTTGGTTTACATTTGCAGGATAAGCGTCAAGGGGCAAAGCCTCGTCAGGATAGTGGTGCTGGAGGCACAGGGCCTACTTGAAGTTCACTAGCACCTCTTAAATCTGGGTGAAGAGTGACGAGTAGACAGAATTATGAATTGGGGGTGGAAAAATGAGTCTTCTCAAATATTTCTGTTCATGAGTAACCCTCACTGACTGAGTGAACAAGCTGCATGCAAGGGTTCAAAATTAATTAGGCTCATCTGGCTTGTCTTTACTGCTAAATAAAGTATCTCTGAGGGCTTGGCTTCCAGAAGCGGTGTTTGGAAGGAGGGTTTCTACTGTGGAAGGAAGCTCTAGACCAGACCCCAGGAGGCCTGGGGGGCTCGAGCCAGCTCTGCTAATGGCTGACCGTGTCACCCTGGAAAAGGCAATTCACCTCTCTAGGCCCATCATTATTCGTTCCCATTTCTAGAAGTGCTCCTGTGGGCCTGGCACTGTTGTAACGGTTGAGACAACTTCTAACAAGACAGCTGCTATAGTGGAAGACCTCATGGCTTCTGTGGGGAAATGAGCAAGGCCAGAGATTGTGGATTCTATGCTGCTCTGGGGTATGGCCAAAGGAGCCCTGGAAGACCTGATATCAATAGGACTCTAGCCTTATGGAAGCTGTGTGATAATTTAAAAAGTTCCCCCTTTTACTGGGTAAATGCAGCCCCTAACCTGGTTGCACAGCTTGATAAGCAGAGCCCAGGCAGATCTTTGTGTCCCCAGTTGCCTCCTGGGCTGATCACTCTTTTTTTTTTTTTTTAAATTTAATTTAATTTTTGTTTTATCTTGGAATGTAGTCACTTTATAATATTGTGTTAGTTTCCAGATCACTCTTGCCTGATGAGCAACTTGCTTATCTGAACACAGCAGCCCTGAATGTTGACCGAGATAGAACGGTCCAGTAGAGGAAAAGTTGGCAGAGGCCATTTCAGGCTGAGGAAAGAGAATGCATAAACCCTGCAGGCTGGAGAGAGAGCTGCCTTAGCTTGGGGACTTGCCTGTGGTTCACTGACTGGAAGACTGAGTAGGTTGTGTCTTATTAGGGGGGTGTTGAAGAGAGATGAAGTTGGGAAGATTGGCAGAGGCTGTTTCTTTTGAAGCAAATAGTGGGCATCAGTTCAAGTGTAGTATTTAAACACTAGGGAAATAGTAGACAAAAATCAACCTAATCCCCTTCCCTAGGGGAATTCATATTCTAGTGAGACCCTGATGGGGCTCCAGTGTCTCTGACGGTATCAGGAAGCCATATTGATTTCTGACCCACTTCCCCTCTAGCACTGTAAGAACCACCAACTGAGATAATGTATGTAAACGGCCTTTGGGAAGTGGGAACTTCTGGATCATTCCAATGAATAATCACTTTTAATGTTGTTGTTGTTGTTTTTGTGCTGCACACCGTGTAGGACCTTAATTCTCTGATTCTCTGACCAGGAATTGAACCCAGGCCATGGCAGTGAAAGCATCAAATCCTAACCACTAGACGACCAGGGAATTTCCAGTCACTTCTCCCCGCTACCCCATGTTAAAAGTCTCTATTGACTTTGTTACAGTATTATTCTATTTCATGTTTTGTGTGGGTTTTTTTTTTT
>SJYV01017599.1:257483-369917 GCA_006410875.1 Neotragus pygmaeus | reverse complement strand
TTTTTTTTTTTTTTAAATTTAATTTAATTTTTGTTTTATCTTGGAATGTAGTCACTTTATAATATTGTGTTAGTTTCCAGATCACTCTTGCCTGATGAGCAACTTGCTTATCTGAACACAGCAGCCCTGAATGTTGACCGAGATAGAACGGTCCAGTAGAGGAAAAGTTGGCAGAGGCCATTTCAGGCTGAGGAAAGAGAATGCATAAACCCTGCAGGCTGGAGAGAGAGCTGCCTTAGCTTGGGGACTTGCCTGTGGTTCACTGACTGGAAGACTGAGTAGGTTGTGTCTTATTAGGGGGGTGTTGAAGAGAGATGAAGTTGGGAAGATTGGCAGAGGCTGTTTCTTTTGAAGCAAATAGTGGGCATCAGTTCAAGTGTAGTATTTAAACACTAGGGAAATAGTAGACAAAAATCAACCTAATCCCCTTCCCTAGGGGAATTCATATTCTAGTGAGACCCTGATGGGGCTCCAGTGTCTCTGACGGTATCAGGAAGCCATATTGATTTCTGACCCACTTCCCCTCTAGCACTGTAAGAACCACCAACTGAGATAATGTATGTAAACGGCCTTTGGGAAGTGGGAACTTCTGGATCATTCCAATGAATAATCACTTTTAATGTTGTTGTTGTTGTTTTTGTGCTGCACACCGTGTAGGACCTTAATTCTCTGATTCTCTGACCAGGAATTGAACCCAGGCCATGGCAGTGAAAGCATCAAATCCTAACCACTAGACGACCAGGGAATTTCCAGTCACTTCTCCCCGCTACCCCATGTTAAAAGTCTCTATTGACTTTGTTACAGTATTATTCTATTTCATGTTTTGTGTGGGTTTTTTTTTTTTAGCCAAGATGCATGTGAGGTCTTAGCTCCCACCAGGGATTGAATCTGCACTCCTGGATCACCAAAGAAGTCCCCCCAGGCACTTTTAATATTAATCTGATTGACCGATACTGGTGCTCAGGGATTTGGGGACCTTTCCTGGCACCCACCTGATCCTCCCTTCTGGGAAGAAGACATCTTTGGTTGAGGTCATGATGCTACAGGAAATGTAATGCCTTCCTTTGCTGTGCTCTCAAGACCCATTCTGACCAGGAGAGATCCTTCCTTCTCTGGGTCAGCTGAGCAGGCTGGACAGGATGTGACATCCTGCTGCCAGTGTAAGGATTCACTGGCTCGTTCTCAGGCTGTGAGCACCTGCTGTGGTCAAAGGTTCTTTCCCTTCTGGCTGAAGCACCCATGCGAATGAGAGTCACTTAACAATCACCAACAAAAGGGAAACTCTGTCTCTGTGGTAAGAGAGGGTTGTCCCCGGGCTAGCAGTTGTGTCTATCCTGATCAATAAATAGGTCTGGTTCGGTGAAAGAGGCTGATTCCTAGGCCTGGGAACTTGTCCTCTCCCTCACTGTGTGACTGTAGGCAAGTCAATTCCCCTTTCTGGGTGCTAGTTCTTTCCTCTGTTAACCAGGAAGTTGGACTTACTCAGGCTTGACCGCAGAATCATTTCAACTTTTCTGGGGAACCTCGATACATAAAGCAGA
Organism: Neotragus pygmaeus; assembly: GCA_006410875.1. Taxonomy (NCBI): domain Eukaryota; kingdom Metazoa; phylum Chordata; class Mammalia; order Artiodactyla; family Bovidae; genus Neotragus; species Neotragus pygmaeus. The sequence continues at coordinate 368,376 of SJYV01017599.1, read as the reverse complement.
TAAGAGAAATGAAGGTGCAGTTGAGGCAGGTTCCTGGAGATCTGTTGATCTCACCTCATCCTGTCTCATCCTACCTGGACAGACTTCTCCCACTATTACCCTGCAGTCATTGTGGAATTTGGTTTTAAAATAAATGGATTATATAATTTTCATTCTAACTGGGTCTTCTGGCCTCTAGGCTCATGGTAGGGGGTGAGGGTAATTAAAAAGTCTTGTAATAGCTTCTACAATTTTGTGTATACATGCAAATGATTATCCAACCCACTTTCTATTCGATATATATATAATTTGGATTATCTAGGGGACCCTCTATTTCCATGCATAGACATGAAGTTTCATTGGCCCCATTTGCCTTTGCATTTATGACTGTGACAATACCATGAACGTGTCTAAAATGTTTCCCACTTCACTTTCCATGCAGTATGTTTCCCAAATTGGAAAATCTGTGATTTTTTTTTCCATACTGCTACTGCTGCTAAGTCACTTCAGTCATGTCTGACTCTGTGCGACCCCATAGGCGGCACCCACCAGGCTCCCCCGTCCCTGGGATTCTCCAGGCAAGAACACTGGACTGGGTTGCCATTTCCTTCTCCAATGCCAGGGATATATTTGCTAGAGGCCAGCAGCATAAATAAGATAGGCATTTATTTCTCTCTCGCATGTGAAGTTCAGGTAGATTATTGAGGGATAGAATGATGGCTTCTTTATTTCTCACTTTATTTTTTAATTGAGGGATAATTGCTTTACAGAATTTTGTGGTTTTCCATCTGTCATTCAGCAACAAGAAGCAGCTGCTGCTGCTAAGTCGCTTCAGTCGTGTCCGACTCTGTGCGACCCCATAGACAGCAGCCCACCAGGCTCCAACGTCCCTGGGATTCTCCAGGCAAGAACACTGGAGTGGGTTGCCATTTCCTTCTCCAATGCATGAAAGTGAAAAGTAAAGTTGCTCAGTCTCAGTCCTGTCCAACCCTCAGCGACCCCATGGACTGCAGCCTTCCAGGCTCCTCTGTCCATGGGATTTTCCGGACAAGAGTACTGGAGTGGGGTGCCATTGCCTTCTCCACACCCATATCTCCTCCCTCCCAAACCTCCCTCCCATCTCCCACCCCCTCCCACCCTTCTAGATTGTGACAGAGCCCCTGTTTGAGTTCCCTGAGTCATACAGCAAATTCCCATTGGCTATCTATTCTGTATATGGTGTTGTAAGTTTCCTTGTTAGTTCTCCATACACATACATCTCACCCTCTCCCTCCTTCCCTCCCCCACACCCGTGTCCATAGGTCTGTTCTCTATGTTTCTTCACTGCTGCCCTGCAAGTTAATTCATCAGTACCACTATTCTAGATTCCATATAGAATGATAGAAGAACCCAAGTTCTTCCCATCATGCTGCCTTATGATCCTCAGCATGAGCCTTCCACCCTATGATCGAGGATGGCAGTTCCTGCCATCAAGTATGTGTTTCATCCAACAGGAAGAGGGAAAGAGGGATTGGGGAGAGCTTACCATTTCTTTTTCAGGGAAGAAGTTGCACATATTACTTTTTTTCATATTCCACTACCTATAATTTGATCATATGGCCACCCTTACCTTTAAGTAAGGCCAAGAAATCACTTTACCTGGGTAGTCTTTTGACTAGATAAAAATTCTATCATTATGCAAAAGAAGAGAACAGACAAATGGGCCAAGTGGAAATCTCTACCAAGAGTCTAGCCATTTCTTGGGCATGAATTTTTACACTTTTATTAGATGTGAAATTCTGTGATGCGAGTGGCATCTAAAAACTTCAACCTGGACAGGTGCTCAAGATTTCAGCTCATCCAGTCTCTTTCATCAAATGATGATGATGTTATGAACCCATTTTACAGATAAGGCAGCAGAGAGATTAGGTGACCTGCCCAGGGTTAACTTTGTCAGTAGCCCAAGGAGAAATTCATGTTGTAGAGATAATCACAGAAACGGTGGGATTCCATGAGCACCTGAAAGGGCCCATTTCTCTGTGTTTTTTATTCCTCTTCCCATGACATCCTAGCTCTTCAGACCATACCTTACCACTGATACTATAATTTGGGGATGATGTGGACTCTGATCGGGGGACTGGGATGTCCTGAGGGAGCCCGAGCTTTGCAGTTACACATAGCTGGCTTTCAATAGTAGTTCTTCATTTTATGACTGTGTTGCTGTGGGCAAGGCATTTTCTCTTGACTTTAGTTTCCTCTTGTTTAAAAAGAAGAGAGTATCCATCTCCAAGTTTTCTACCCACCCTTCCTTCTTCCTTCCACCCTTCCTCGCTGCCCCTGTCTCCTTTCCTCCTTTCTTTTTTTCACTCATAGAATGAATATATAAAGGAATCTGGTCTGGGGCTTAGTACTGATCAGTGAAAACCAGTGGTAGTTTGCTTCCTTTCTTCCTTCTTCTTTCCTCTTCTCCTTTCATTTTCATTCTCTCGTTTCAGTTTCATGTAATTTTAAGATATTTTTTTCCCACCAGGTTCATTAGTCACAGGACCCAGAGGACTTAGATTCTCTGGTGCCCAGAAATAGTTGCCCCAATGGGTGAACTTCCATTTCCCTTTACCAGTTTTTTTTTTTTTTTTTTTTTTTGAATCAGACAAAGAGAACTTTAGTACCTCTTGGGTTTCTCCCTCTGATACCTTATCACTGTACCCTAACTTACTTTCTTCCCTTCTTCTATGTGTAAAATTTTTTGAATGCTTGAAAATATCTCGTGCTTCCTGTGGGGTTTTCTCTCCCTTGTAAGTAGCTCTGGTTTTCTGTAAGCTCCTTGAGGACAGGGAATGACTGCTGTGTATTCTCACCTTTACATGTCCCAGAAGTGAAAACAGAAGCCTGATTGGAGAGGAACTTCCTCTGAGCAAGGACCCTGGGTTCTACTTCTTTGCATTCATCATTTGTATGAAAAGAACAAAGGAAGAAAAGAGGGGTGAAGGGAAAGGGAAAGAAGGAGGGCTGGGGGAGAAAGGGAGAAGATTGGAAAGTGAAAATGTTAGTCGCTCAGTTAGTGTCCTACTCTGTGACCCCATGGACTGTAGCCCACCAGGCTCCTCTGACCATGGAATTCTCCAGGCAAGAATACTGGGTTGGGTAGCCTCTCCCTTCTCCAGGGAATCTTCCTGATCTAGGGATTGAACTCGAGTCTCCTGCATTGTAGGCAGATTCTTTACTGTCTGAACCACCAGGGAAGCCAGAAGGAGGAAGGGAGAAGGTGGGAAATCAGCATTTATTAAGCACAAAAAGTACCAGCTTTTAAAACATGCAGTCTTACTTAATCTTGACAGCACATATGTGAGACAAATTGCAAAGGATAAGATTGAGGCCCAGAAAGGTGCTGTCACTTGTCCAAGTTCCCATAGCACACAGGAAGCAAAATGAGAAGCGGAAACAAGGTCTGTGAAGCTGAGGTCAGACTCATAAGAGCCTTGAACCTTGAACCACGAGTCAGAGTTACTGACACAGTCAAGTGTGAGAATTAAATGGACTGTGTAGGAAGCCAGATCTGTCTCAGGGATTCCTTTTAACAATAGTAATAAAAAGTTCTGTGACTTTGGCAAAAGTCACTGGCTGTCTTGGAACCTCAGTTTCCCCATCTGTCATGAAGGGGGCCCTCTGTAAGTGTGGAGGTCCCTCTCAGCTCTAGTGTGTGGGTTACAGCCTCTCTCCCTGAATTCCTAACCATCAGTGTGAGCCATTTAAACATGATAGATTCTTCCAGGAGGAACCATGCCTCTTTAGCTAGGTCAGGCCAACCAAACTTATTTGGGGTTTTTGATGAGATTTCTCTTAATTGATTGGGGTGAGGAGTTCAGAGCTAAATTGAAAGACTGGCTTTTCAGCTCCAAGATGGAAGAGACTGGGGCCTGACATGACTTGAGGTTGTCTGCCCTTTTTGAAGTCTGATGAGAGAGCATTCTGCACCCAGCCACACTCCCTCCTCCCTGGAGAGCACAAGGGGAGCTGATGAACAATGAATAATAAATAAGCTGTCTTGGTCCTGGAAGAAACGATGTCAAATTTCTGGGGCTTTCCTTTTTGCCTCTCTCTATTGCCTGGACAGTTTTAAATGTTCTTTTGTTTTGTTTTGTCTATCTCTTTTTCTTTTCTTCTCTGCCTCTTCTCCTCCTTCTCTCCTTCCCTCTCTCAACTTTCTTCCTTCCTTCCAGTTATTTTCTTATTCTAAGTTTCAAAACATTTAGGAGAATAAGAGATTTGGAATGATAATGCTCTCCAGAGTCTAGTTTACAGTGATTTTTATGTCTTCTGATCATTAGTATTTTATGTCTCTTCTTTATTCATAAAACTAAAGATTCATTAATAGTAGTGATAGTTACAACTGGGAGAACTTAACAATGGATACCAAGCACCATTCTTTCAGGTCCTACAAGGCACTACATTCTTTCACTCAACAAATATTTATGAAGCATCCAACCATTTCCAGGCACCATCATGGAAAAGATTCAGTCACGACCAAGGCAGAGTCTCTTTTCCTAATGGAGCTTACATTGTAGTTGGAAGCAGACAATGAGCAAGTAAACAAATATTTAATGTATTTTCAGGTTATTTAATTACATCTTCAAAACAACCTCATGGCAGGTATTGTAAGTTCACTTTACACATGCATAAACACTGAGGTGTGGATAATGAAATTATCTGTCCAAAATCAGATGAGAAGTTTGAATGCACCCCAGCCCAGTGGTCTTTGTAGGACGCAATGAAGCTTTTTATTATGAGTCCAGAGGCAGTAAAACTGTGAGATTATGAAACTGAAGCTCCAGAGCTCTTCACTTGCATGGGCCCTTCCTCAAGCCATTCAGGACCTAAGTTTTAATCCCTTCCTTAGTGCAGGCCCATCATATTTTTTAAGCCCTGGGCTTCACAAAACCTGGACCAGTCTTCACTGACATGAGGATTCACAGACTTCTAGTTTTCCTCAAGAACTCAGAAGCCAATGGAGGAGAAAGATGTGAAAATAAAACATTGTTATACATAGAGATGAGCGCTATAATGGAGGTGTTATGGACTAAATTGTGCCCTTCAAATTCATATGTTGGGACTCTAACCCTCAATGTGTGATTGTATTTAGAGATGGGGCTTTTAGGGAGGCAATTAAAGGAGGTAGTAAGGGTGGGACTTTTTATAAGGTGAAGAGACAGCAGAGAGCTATCTCTTGGTGTGCACACACAGAGCAAAGCCTGTGTGAATACACAGAGAGAAGGCAGCTATCTGTAAGCCAGAAAGATAGCTCTAACCAGAAGCTGAGTTTGCTGACATCTTGGTCATGGACTCTAGCATCCAGAACTCTGAGGAAATACATTTTTGTTGTTTACACCACCCAGTCTGTGGAATTTTGCTGTGGTATCCCCAAGCAGACTTGTATAGGATGGATGTACAAGGGTGATGGATTTGAGGATGGGAAAGCATTCCAGGCAAAGAAAACAGCTTAGTAAAGGTGTGGAGACCTGAGATAGCGCAGCATACCTGTCCCCAAGGCATGCACGTGTGCCTGTGTATTCAGTCACTAAGTCATGTCTGACTCTTTGTGATCCCATGAACTGTAGCCCATCAGGCTCCTCTGTCCATGGGATTTCCCAGGCTAGAGTATTGGAGTGGGTAGCCATTTCCTCCTCCAGGGGATCCTCCCAACCCAGGGATTGAACTGGCCTCTCCTGTGTCTCCTGTATTGGCAGGTGGAGTCTTTACCACTGAGCCACCTGGGAAGCCCCAACATGCCTGTAGAATAATAAGTAATAATTATGCATATTTATGGAGTACAGAGGCACAGATAAACAATGGCAGGTGGGTGGGGGAAGATCGAAAACATGTAAGATGCCAGGCTCAAGACTGGGTTTTACTGATAGATGTGGGAGTGCCCCTGGTTTGCCCTTGAGCAGGGCAGAGTCAAAATCATCATGGTGGCAGGAGGAGGGAGACGGATGGGAGGGCGGGACACTAGTCAGGTGACTTCTGTAATAGCTCTGGTAAGAAAGGGTATAGCCCTGAAGTAGGTCAGTGGAGTTGGAGACAAGGACATGTTTTGGAACTGGGAAGAGGGAATGGTAGAGAGGAGGAGGAGCAAGAATCACACTTGAGTTTCTCACTTGGATGTCTGGTGCTTGGAATATTTTGGCCACATCAAAAGTGACTTGTGTGTATATCTAGATTTAATTTAATTATGAGGGAAAGCATTTGGAGTTTTTATATTTCAAAGAAATATCAGGTGGAGGTGTGCTATGGTCCTAGATTTGCAGATTTGGTCAGCTGGATGCTTTGCTGTTTGGAAGCCAGCAGAGTGGGAATAGGGTGTCCAGGAGGCATGTGAGTGGATCTGCAGGCAGCCTTCATTAGCAGCATTATGCTTCTTGGTAGGATGATGGTTACCCCCCCCCTTTTTTTTTTTTTGAATAAACATAAAACAAGCCAAGGAGGTTGCAATGTCATAGAATTAGTCAGTGTCAAACTTGGTAACTGCTTGGCTTGGGACAAAGAGTCTGATAGAGTTCTGATCTTGAGCTAACTTACTGTATGCCTTTGGGTGGATCATTTACTGTCTCTAGGTCTCAGTTTTATCTTCTAAATAATGAACCACTTGGGTTAAATGATCTTCAAATTCTGTTTTAGTGCTCACATTCTATATATCACTGTTTAACCAACATTATGTTAAATCAAGAGTTTAGGGGAAGATTAGGGTTTTATTTCTGAGGACAATACCTAATTCAGTCCCAAAACAACAAGCTTTAACTCCTTTGTCATTTCATCTCAGGCTGGACTCATAGAGGACTCTGGGGAGAAGAGATTATTTGGATATCATCCAGTTCAGTTTCTTTATTCCATACTTGAAAGGAATGAGGAACAGCAAGAGCATCACCCAAGGTCATACAGCTGGTGAATAGCAGAGACAGGAACTGAACCCAAGTCTCCCAAAAAGGGCCATGAGGGGGTATAACCACCAGGTTATGCACTGCATGACTTTGTAGACTCTTATGTGAGTGGTACCCCTGAAATTATGGAGGCAGAGATCCTGCTCTTGACCCCTACTTTGCACTCCTCTCATTCTATGTATCTAGTTGTGAAGTGACTTAGAAGCAGCAGCAGCAGCAGCAGCAGCAGTTGTTTAAAATGCCTCCTCAATCCACTGGATACCCAGCACCTCTCTTCCCTTTTCCTTCCAGTTGAAATCCTCTTCATCCTTCAAAACTCAGTACAAATATGACCTCTGTGTCCCCTTTCTTCACTTTGTACATACCCCTATGGCCATATATGGGATTTCCAGGTGGTTCACTGGCAAAGAATCTGCCTGCCAATGCTGGAGATGCAAGAGACATGGGTTTGATTCCTGGGTCAGGAAGATCCCTTGGAGAAGGAAGAGGCAATCCACTCCAGTATTCTTGCTTGGAAAATTCCATGGACAGAGGATCCTGGTAGGCTGCTGTCCATAGGGTCGCAAAGAATTGGACAAACCTAAGTGAATGAGCGCTCATGCATGCAGTTGCCACATATACGTAACACATTACATGGGAATGGTTTCTTGTTTGTCTACAATTAACCCTAACGGGTAGGAATTGTGCCTTACTCATCTCTGTACTTCTAACGTCTAGCCCACGTGCTCAATGAATATCCATGAAATGAATGAATACAAAGGATAAATGACAGGATGAGTGTAAAATGAGGTTTGCTGGAGAATATAGAATCAAACAGAGAAGCTTAGGAAGCCATGTCCCATGAGGTGTAAATGAGACTGTGGTTTTCCTCTCATCTGGCTATTTCTTGGACCTACAGGTCATCACCCTCATTAATGACAGCTCCCCTAAGCTGTAAGCAGGAAATGCTTTGGTATCAGGCCTGATGGCCCATATTGAAGACATAATCCTTTGGCCCGTGACTCACCAATGGATTCCAGAAGGCTCAGTGTGGGTGGCCTTCCTCAATCAATCAATGGTTGGGCGTCCCAGCCTGTGATTGGATCCAAGCCACCCAAGTGTAGAGGTCTCTCAGGTGCAGCCTGTATGGAGCCCTCTGGCCATCAGGCCTGTGTAAGTTGTAGCCACCCACCAGGAGATGCAGACAAGCATCCATAAAAGCCAGTTTTTATAACCACTGACACCCCCTTGAGCATGGTCATTATGATTATTTAACATTTATGAGACACCCTTGGTGCAGTGGGGCTAGGGGAAAGCCAGTTTGGCAGTCTCAACACAAACGGATGTTTCTATATAACCGTACAGAGGTGATCCCTCCCACCCAGATTAGTTCATTTGCAACTACATTCAGGAGCTCGTATAGGCCAGGGCAAACCTGAATGTATTCTGTATAGTATCAATCCAGGCATTAACCCAAGGAAACCTCAGTTAATCAAAACTCAGCAAAGGAAAATTCTCAATTAACTCTATTTTGATTTTTACACTGCCATTGATTTGTTCTCTGAGTGATGTTGATATGAAAAGTCTTTTGTTCACTCTTTCTCATTCAATAAAACATATAAACTGCTGACCATGCCACATCATGTGTCTGCTCTTGACTTTGTAGAAATAAATAGACGGCCTGGGGCCCCTAGATAAGGCAATCTTATGGGGAAGAGAGGCATGGAAATAGAGATATAGTCTTGCAGGTGATGTGTATGAGCCAAGTTGATAGAAAAGTGGAGGGCTAGAGGAAGGAGTGGTTAATAGGTTAGACAAGTTTTATAGGAGAAAAAGCTCAAGATGGCATTTGATTGATGATGACAATTTCTGGTGGGTTGTGTGGAATCACACAGGAATGTGTGGACCTTACTGGAGAGGAAATGAATGAACAAATGAAGGGGAAGGTAGAATTTCACAGAAGATTGAGAGAACCCTAAGATATACAGAAGGGCTGAAATCTACAGTGTGAGGGGATGAGGCAGAAAATCTAGGCAAGGACTGGATTATAAAGGCCTTGCTCATTGTTTAAGAAGTGGCTGCTGGAGGACTTCCTTGGTGGTCCAGTGGTTAAGACTCTGCACCCTAATGCAGGGAGCCCAGGTTCTATCCCTGGTTGGGGAATTGATCCTACATGCTGCAACTAAGAGTTCCCATACCACAGCTAAGACCCAGCACAGCCAAGTAAACAAATAAAAGAAGTGACTGCTGCATTTGGAAACACTGGTCCCCTTGGAGTGCTCTCATCCCTTGATTCAGGTGGCATCACATTCCGATGGAGCAGCTCCTACTTCTTTGGCCACGTCCCCTCTGTTATTTCAGAGAAGGCACTGGCAACCAACTTCAGTACTCTTGCCTGTTAAATCCCACTGATGGAGGAGCCTGGAAGGCTACAGTCCGTGGGGTCGCTAAGAGTTGGACATGACTGAGAGACTTCACTTTCACTTTACACTTTCATGCACTAGAGAAGAAAATGGCAACCCACTCCAGTGTTCCTGCCTGGAGAATCCCAGGGACGGAGGAGCCTGGTGGGCTGCCGTCTATGGGGTCACACAGAGTCGGACACGACTGAAGCGACTTAGCAGCAGCAGCCGCCTTTGTTATTCACATGGAACTATCTTCCTCTGCCTGTGCTTTAATGACAGTATTCCTCAGGGTTCCCACCCCTGTTTTTCTTACTCTAGATCCTTCTCTGAACAATTTTCCTACTACAGTGATTTCCCAAATGATATCCCTCATCCAGATATAGTCTTTTCTGAACTCCATATATGTACATAGATCTAACTGCCTATGGGACATCTCTACCCAACGGGCAGCCATCTGCCCCCTAAACCTTCATTTGTTGTGTGTTTCCAGTCTTACGNCCTTTGTTATTCACATGGAACTATCTTCCTCTGCCTGTGCTTTAATGACAGTATTCCTCAGGGTTCCCACCCCTGTTTTTCTTACTCTAGATCCTTCTCTGAACAATTTTCCTACTACAGTGATTTCCCAAATGATATCCCTCATCCAGATATAGTCTTTTCTGAACTCCATATATGTACATAGATCTAACTGCCTATGGGACATCTCTACCCAACGGGCAGCCATCTGCCCCCTAAACCTTCATTTGTTGTGTGTTTCCAGTCTTACGAAAAGTGTCAATACCTGGAACTCTCCTAGACTCTCTACTTTCCCTCATTTGTTGTTGTTCAGTCACTCCGTTGTGTCTGACTCTTCAAATCAATTCCACCAACCATGCATTCATTCACCCATTAGACATTTATGGAGTTCTTACGTTTTTTCAGAGATTTGACCAGCATCTGGGGATGTGGAAATGAGTAACACAGAGCTCTGACCCTTGAGGAGGAGTCAGAAGAAAAGGACATGATTAGGTGGCTGTCACTGTGGGTGTAGCAAGACAGGGCTGTGGGTGCAAGGTGAAGGCCCCTGTCCCAGCTGGGTGGCTGGGCTGCTATGAAGGAGACCTGGCAAAACCTTTTCAGGAGATGATGCCTGTGCTGGTCTCAAAGACTGAGTAGCATTTGGGCAGTGCAATAAGAGGTGGGAGATGGTGAGGGGAGGGAGTTGCTCCAGGAAGAAGTTTCACAAGAGGAAGAGAATGGAGATGATACATGGCACAATGTGGCTGTAACTGCAAGCAGCTGAGAGCTGCTGGGGAGAAGAATGGGAGCCAGGGGTGGTAAGAGAGAAGGAGCTAAGGTTGGGTTATATAGAGCCTGATGAAGAACTTGGACATATCTCAAGGGAAACTATTGAGAGTCCCTTGAACAGCAAAGAGATCAAACCAGTCAGTCCTAAAGGAAATCAACCTTGAATATTCATTGGAAGGACTGATACTAAAGCTCCAAATACTTGGTCCACCTGATCGGAAGAGCTGACTTGTTGGAAAAGACCTTGATGCTGGGAAAGATTGAATGCAGGAGGAGAAGGGGGCAACAGAGGATGAGATGTTTGGATGGCATCATTGACTCAATGGGCATGAGTTTGGGCAAACTCTGGGAGATAATGAAGAACAAGGAAGCCTGGTGTGCTGCACTCCATGGGGTCACAAAGAGTCAGACATGACTTAGTAATTGAACAACAACAAGGGAAACAGAAACCTGGTATTTGGAGCTGGGAACTAACCTGATCAGGTTAATTGTGCAGGAGGAGCATGTCAACAGTTGGGGTAGGTTGTCAGGGGAGGGAGGGTCTGCTACAGTAAGGTCATGCAAGAGGTGATGAAGTCAGACCTGAGGTAGGTGCTCTAGGAATGGAGAGACAGTGCTGCTGGGGAGACAGCTCTCAAGTAGGGTGAGCTGCCTTGCTCATCGTTTGACTGTGAGTACGATCCCAGGGTAGAAGGAAGCGACTGAGGTTTTTTACTTGAATGAGAGGTGAATATTGCTTGTGTTTTTGGAACACTGGAGTGGAAGCAGGCTTCCAGCATAAAAACCTTCAACTTTAGACTAGATTTGAGATATTATATCCCAAAATGTAAGGCATGTTTGATTTTCTCCCTATTCATGGAGTGGGGGCAGACTGCAGCTNGGGGGCAGGAAGAGAAGTGGGACGACAAGAGGATGAGATGGCTGGATGATATCACCGACTCGATGGACGTGAGTCTGAGTGAACTCCAGGAGTTGGTGATGGACAGGGAGGCCTGGTGTGCTGCGATTCATGGGGTCGCAAAGAGTCGGACACGACTGAGTGACTGAACCTAACTGAACTGAAGACTTTAAGATATGGATTTTGGGGAAAGGGACACAATTCGCCCCACCAAAGACCCATAATAGTTAGGATATAAGTGTCGTATGAAGGAACGCATGGATAAAGGCACAGAGGCAAGAATTAGTATGGTGCCTCTCGGGGGCTCTAGGTTGTTTAGGATTCTTGGAACTTCAAGGGCAAGTCAGGGCCTGGTAAGCACTGACACTCAGGAGGTGTGTGCACGCGAGAAGCCTCCCATCAGAGGTAGATGCTACCATTCTAATTTCTACTGGTTGTTAGGTGGAATGCATGACCATCTCTGTGGCTATGCATCTCTGCTCTTAGAAGACCCCTTTCACATCATGGCAGAGCTGAGTATTAGCATTTTGGGACAACACCATCCTGTTTGTTGTTCAGTCACTAAGTCATGTCAAACTTTTGCGACCCCATGGACTGAAGCACGGCAGGTTTCCTTGTCCTTCACTATCTTCTAGAGTTTGCTCAAACTCATGTGCATTGAGTCAATAATGCCATCGAACCATCTCATCCTCTGTCATCCCCTTCTGCTTCTGCCCTCAATCCTTCCTAGCATCAGGGTCTTTTCCAGTATGTTGGCTCTTCACATCAAGTAGCCAAAGAATTGGAGTTTCACCTTCAGGATTAGTCCTTCTAGTGAATATTCAGGGTTGATTTCTTTAGGATTGAATGGTTTGATCTCCTTGCTTTCCAAGGGACTCTCAGGAGTCTTCTATAGCACCCCATTTTGAAAGCATTAATTCTTTGGCGCTCAGCCTTCTTCACAGTCCAACTCTCACATCCATACATGACCACTGTAAAAACCATAGCTTTGACTATATGGACCTTTGTCTCGAAGTAATGTCTCTGCTTTTTAATATGCTGCCTAGGTTTGTTTTAACTTTTCTTCCAAGGAGAAGTGTCTTAGTTTTGTGGCTGAAGTCACCATCCACAGTGATTTTGGAGCCCAAGAAAATATCCTGTTTACCAAGAACCATATGCGCATCAGCTTACTCAGCAGTTCCCAGAGACCCATGTCTTATATGAGGCCTTCTAACCTAGTCATATTTTCTTTACATCCCAACAATGGGCTGCCTTCTGCTCTCTGATAAACAGCCTATCATTCATGAGCTGAGATCAGGAATGGTTACAGAGGCTGTAATATATTTCCTTTAGGGTCATAGCTGCTGAGAAACAGTTTCTGATTAATCAACCCTTGTGATAAAGCTTGGGAAAGGTAACAGGACATAAATAGCAAAGGAAACGAAGATTAATGTGGAAATGTCCTTGAGATATCAGGATAGGAAGTTGGGAAGGAGCCAAGGGGGCTCCTTAGAGAATAAGCCAGAGTCAGAGGGAGATAACCTCGGAGCAGAGTGAAAAGGGTGGGGACTGCCTGTCATGAATCCAGTCTCTGCCACCTACTCGCTCTAGAATCAGGACATAAGTTATCCTCCCACCTGAACCTCAGTTTCCCTAGCTCAGAGGCAGGGATCCTATGACCGGAGTCATTGTGAAAATGCTAGGGGATGAATAAGAGTTTAACATAGAGCTTGGAATTTAACAAGACTTCAATACATGGTAAAACAACTGTAATATCACGTACAAATTAAGTGCTTATAATTGTCAAGGCATTATTCTAAGTGATTTGACCCCATGAAGTGAGTACAATCATAAAACTCATTTTGCAATTGAGAAAACTGATGTTCAGAGGGTTTAAGTAAATGCCCAAGGTCACATAGTTACTAAACAGTGAAACTGAGCTTCACACTCAGGCCTTCTGTCCTGGAGCCCCTGCTTTTAATGGTTATGCTGTGTAACTCTTGGCCTAATTATAATTGATGTTAGCATCCTTTAGTTATATGATGAGAACTTAGGGCATTTTCAGTCAAGAATACTGGAGGTAAGATAAATAACAAAAGTTATTAAATGATTCCTAGGTGCTAGGCAGCAAAATACTTATATCAATTAACCCTCACATGCAGTCTGGAAAAAAATGCATTTATCACCTGCATTTTAGAAATAAGGAAATCATGACTCAGAATTATTGTATAGCTACGATTCAAACCCAAGTCTGTCTCAGTCCAAAGCCCAAGTTCTCTCCGCCACTCCCTCTGCATCCGGGAAACTCACTGGACATGCAGTGGAGGGGTAGCATGACACCCAGAGCCCCATCTCTAAGGAGTGACTAAAACTGGGGAGGCTCTTCCTCACTGCGTCAGAGCTGAGTAAGGTAAGGAAGACTATTATCAAGTTCACAAGGCACCAGGTCCAAAATGAGTAACAAGTCAGACTCCCAGGGGAAGTTAAGAGGGCAATAGGAAAAATACTGCTGGGTTATGGTAGTCCATGAAAGCACAGAGGAAAATTCAGTCAGTAAGGAAGATGGATAGGAGAGCTTATACTTAAAACTGGCTGGAGGTAAGGAAGGAAGTGATTGACCTAATTTTAGAAAGCCTCAGACTCTGAGGCTCCTAAGGTATGAGACAGGGAGTTTGGGTGAGGAATATTTGCCATTTATCATCCCTTGGCCTCTGCAGGACGGGTAGGGGATGATCCAGCTTGGAGACATCCTCCAGTGGAGTAGTAAAAGGATGAGCTTTAAAGTCAGGGAGAACTAGGGTTGAGCAGCAATGGTCAATACTAGAGGTGAGGTGGGAAATGCTTTCTCAGGGGTCATCAGTAGGGTCTCAACCAAAGATCTGATTTATTCAAGAATCTGAAAACATTCTTCAATGAAAATTATTATTAGATGCTGCTTGTACTGTGCTATGGACCGTGCATATACTGTTTTCAGAAGACTTGAAATGCCAATGATAGCTTAAAAACTGTACACTTGGTGGAGAAAGAAGATAGTTTAATGCTTTATCTGGATCCAGAGGTGCATCAACTTAAAGGACAGCTCCAATCAACAAACATGATGATATCCAAGAAGAAATGGTTGGTGACGGACAATTCAGAAATGTTTCCCCAAAAGGTGAATAGTTCTTTCAAAAGTTTCAGGTCCTAACCCTGGTAGAAAACACTGATGCCCAACATGCTAATTCTTAGTCCAAGAAACACGGGTCATCCAGGTCTTAAAAACAGTGGGACTTCTCTGGTGGTCCAGTGCTTAAGAATCCATCTGCTGAGGCAGGGGACATGGATTGAATCCCTAGGCAGGGAACTAAGATCCCACAGGCAATGGGGCAGCTAAGCCTGTGTACCGTGACTACTGAGTCTGCACTGTAGAGTCTGCAAGCCACAACTACTGGAGTCCATGCGCCCTAGATCCTGTGCTCTACAAGAGGAGAAGCCACTGCGGGGAGAAGCCCATGCGCCACAACTCGAGAAAACTCGAGGGCAAAGAGTAAATAAATGAAAATTTAAAAAGCAAACAAACAAACCCCCCAACTTCTTTCATCTCTGTGAGGCTTGTCTTCCTCATCTGTGAAACGGGAAAAAAGTACCTGCCTGCTAGAGTTTTTGTGACTGATTATATGAGAAAGGTTGAAAGGGCCTAATGAATTGCCTGGCTCATGGTGGGCAACGAATTAATGTTCATTGGGTGAATCTCAAGGGGAGATGAAATGTTTGTAAAAGGAAGTCTTTCACTGAATCATGATAAAAGTGTCATCAGAAGGTTTCTAGTTTCTTTAGATCAGAAAAGTTTTCATGTCTTCTGTGTTTGGCCTTTCTTTTGTTCAATACCTACTGTGCTCTCAAAGCTTTAAGACTGCTTAATAATGCATGAGCATAAATGCATATACACAAACCCTGGCATACAGTATTGTTGCCAATACATAATGCTTGCTGAAGTTTGCCTTATAGGACTTGAACATCATTATCTCTTTTTTCTTCAAAATTAAGATATATTTATGGTTGCTTTCCTGATTTCAAAAATAATAAATATTGGTTGAAAATAATTTTATTAATTCAGGGTGATATGGAGTAGCAAGTAAAAGAATTCTCTGTAATTTGACTTTCCAGACATAACCACTTTTTAGTGTGTATATGCTTCTAGAGTTTATTTTATATGCTTATAAACCTATATGTTGGATTCTACACACACACACACACACACACACACACACACCTAGTGCAGAATTTAATCTCTAGCTGGGCACACTTCCACCCAGAATAAAGACTACATTGCCCAACTTTTGTTCTAGCAAGATGTGTGCAGGGGATTAAGTTCTAGCCAATAGCATATAAGCAGACAGGTTGTACAGTACCCAGAAAAGAGGCTGGTGCAGGTGAGAGGCGTGTCTTTTCAGCCTTTTCTCTGACTCCTTCTTCAGTTCAGTCACTCAGTTGTGTCTGACTCTTTGCAACCCCATGGACTGCACCATCCCAGGCTTCCCTGTCTATTACCAACTCCCAGAGCCTACCCAAACTCATGTCCTTCATGTTGGTGATGCCATCCAACCATCTCATGCTCTGTTGACCCACTCTGTTCTCCTCCCACCTTCAATCTTTCCCAGCATCAGGGTCTTTTCTAATGAGTTGGTTCTTCTCATCAGGTGGTCAAAGGATTGGAATTTCAGCTTCAGCATCAGTCCTTCCAATGAATATTCAGGACTGATTTCCTTTAGGATGGACTGGTTGGATCTCCTTGCAGTCCAAGGGACTCTCAAGAGTCTTTTCCAACACCCTAGTTCAAAAGCATCAGTTCTTTGGCACTCAGCTTTCTTTATAGTCCAACTATCACATCCATACATGACTACTGGAAAAACCATAGCCTTGACTAGATGGACCTTTGTTGGCAAAGTAATATCTCTGTTTTTAATCTGCTGTTTAGGTTGGTCATAGCTTTTCTTCCAAGGAGCAAGAGTCTTTTAATTTCATGGCTGCTGTCACCATCTGCAGTGATTTTGGAGCCCAAGAAAATAAGGTCTCTCACTGTTTCCATTGCTTCCCCATCTATTTGCCATGAAGTGATGGGACTGGATGCCATGATCTTAGTTTTCTAAATGTTGAGTTTTAAGCCAACTTTTTCACTGTCTTCTTTCAGCTTTCTTCAAGAGGCTCTTTAGTTCGTCTTTGCTTTCTGCCATAAATGTGGTGTCAGCAGCATATCTGAATTTATTGATATTTCTCCCAGCAATCTTGATTCCAGCTTGTACTTCACCCAGTCTGGCATTTTGCATGATGTACTCTGCATATAAGTTAAATAAGCAGGTTGACAATACACAGCCTTGATGTACTTCTTTCCTGATTTGGAACCAGTCTGTTGTTCCATGTCCAGTTCTAACTGTTGCTTCTTGACCTGCATGCCTGACTCTTTCTTAGCTACAAACAGATAGGAAGGCAGAGTTTCATAGTCATTTTAGGCCATGAAGGGACTCTGAGGATGGAAGTCGCACACTGGGGACCAGAAGAGAAGAGCTGAGACATCAATAACTTAAAGGAATAGCCAAGCCACTCCCCATCATCCTGCTCCAGGCTTCTTTAACATTGGAGAATAACTCCCTGTGATTTTAAGCCACTGTGATGAGGTCTTCTATGACTGGTGCCTGGACACAATTTCTAAATGATACACCCTTCCACTTAATATTATTATATATATATTTATTTTTTCCCTGTCAATGCATTAAAAAAATCCAATGTATTCTTTTTCCTGACTATATAACTATTCCATTGTAAGAATATACCATAATTTCCTCAATTCCTTATTGATGAAACTTAAATTCTTTTCAATTTTTGGAAATGATACACAGTGTAGAACACAAATCTTTGTGTATATTTTAATATTTTCTTAGGATAAGGAAAGGAATTTTAGGGGTCTTCTCTGGTGGTCTAGTGGTTAAAACTGTGCTTCCACTGCAGGGGGCATGGGTTCCATCCCTGGTCAGGGAACTAAGATTCTGCACACTGTGAGGTATGGCCAAAAAAAGAAGAAGAGGAATTTTAGGGCTAAAAAGATATGTGCATTTTAAATTGGTAATTTAATTAATGAAATTGATTAATGGCTTTGTGTATTGTAATTGACATGTATTGCCAAACTGTCCCTAGAAAAGAGACCGGTAGATTTAAATGAAATTTTGTTTTCTGAGATTTTTCATACATGCAAAGCACAGAGAAGAACATGAAAAATCTACATACATAACTATTCAGCTTAAGAAGTAGAACATTTCCACAATGGCCTGATGTGCCCTGTGTATCTCATTCCAATAAAACCATCCAACTCATGTCACCCAGCATGCATCCCTAATCTTTCAACAACCCTGTGGGCAGTGGGTAAGTCCACAGGAATCTTTTACTTGCAAGCCATAGACACTCCTCTCCACCCAAAAAGAATGCATTGGTGCATACAGTTTAAATGTGCGGGGTAGAGCTTGCTGGAGAGAGGGGTCAAAAGATGTCATCAGGACCCCGTCTCCCTTCCCGTCTCAGGCCTCCTTTCCTCCACAGTGGCTTCATTCTCAGTTTCCTCCAGGCCTTCATCCTTTAGGTTCATATCCTGAACCTGCAGGAAAAAATAATACCTCTCCTCAGTACCTCCCACATAAGGCCTGGTTTCACTGATTAGATTAACCAAGGTGAGGTACCCATTCTGACTGTGTCTATTAATAGCTCCCATGATGGATTTCTCATCTGGAATCTCTCAAACCCTTCTGATGCTCATGAATATTTTTTGCCTGAGATGGGATAACAAGCCCCAAGGGTTAAATACCTTTTTGGGAATGTGGCCCTTGGCAGAAGATACAAGGATAAGCAATGCTAACAGTTACTGAGTGCTATAAAGTGCTGGGCCTTTATCTCGTTCATCTGCAAGGTGGGCGTAACATCTGTTTTGTAAATGAGGAAAGCAGAGGCTTAGAGAAGATGAATGGCTGCCCTGAGCTCACACAGCCTGTGTGTGTTGGGACTGGGGTTCGGCCCTAGAATTCTCTCACTCCAGTGTCCAGTGGAAACGCAGCCAGGGCATGCTGTCTCTCTTGCAATCGGTATGCATTCACCTCACAAGGCTGTTGCAAAGTGCAACATGAAAACACTGTGTAAACTGAAGCGCTTCACAAACATTAGCACATTGACCTCATTGTGATGTCCTAAATTTACCTCCTTCAGGCCTCCTGGGGGAGGGAAGGAGACAGTTTGGTAATTGGCCTGGTAATCCTGAGTAAACAGATTAAGTAAGCGCTGAGAGAGACAAGTTATTCCCTAAACTATTCTTTTTCTCTTTATTTCTACAAATATATTTCAAAAGTATATCTACAACTCTTTGAGATTTTGAGAATCATTAAACACATATAATAAGGATTTACTCTGGGTGTGCTGGGAGGACCCTAAAAACTGTGATGGAAAGAAGCAGGGTTCAGGACAGACTGGTGGGGTGTCTAGCCTGCCTCTGATCCTTGTTGGCCGTGCTGTGTAACGTGGAGCTGGTATCATCTCCTTGATGACCTCAATTTCCCCACTGGTTCCATGTGAGCTTGGGATAAAGATATTCCCATCCTAAAGCTTTTCATCCATAGAATAATTATGGGGAGAGGGTGATTAGAGGTGTTGGTGACCCCCAGCTAGCAAGTGTCATCAATGAGAGTCTTAGAAAGAAAAGGAAATTATCTTCCATTGGCTGCAGAGCAACCTTCTTGTGGGCCAAGGAGGAGCTGAGGAATGGGACCCTAGGGGTTTTCCTGCTTCTGGAAATATTTGGCGTTGGTTATTCCCCAGCCAAAAGCTTCATGACCCCTGCAAGGAGTCACTTGGAGAAGCTGGCCAAGCTCCAGTTCGAATGTGAGGAATATAGGTCATTAGCAAGAGACTTTAATGTCCCGTAAACTGGCTTCCTGGAAGGGAGAGCTCACCCTGGTATAATCAAGCTTTTAGCAAGAAGCTCAGCCAGTTTCCAGCCTGGGGCACACAGAGCTTCTGGAGGACAGGCAGTGCCAGGAGGTGGGAGGAGTCCTGGATTGGGGGTGAGTGGGTCTAGTCCAGGCTCTGCCACTGACCTGGGAAGTCACTCCCTCTCTCTAGGCCTCCTTTTCTTCGTTTTCAGAATGAGGGGTGATTTTGGATGTGCTCTGGGGCTTTCCAGCTCAGACGAAAACCACACAAGGAGATGAAGTGAACAGACTGTGGCGCCGCCTCGCTGTGTTCTGACACAGCCTCGCTGCTTGCTCTCTCTGGGTCCTTAGCTCATTTATTTAAACTCTCTGTGTCTCAGTTTCTCATCTGTAAACTAAAAATACTCAGTTTACACACTCCATTGGGTTTTGTGACATTTCAAGTTAAAGCCCTTCAGATAGAGTCTGGATCAAGTAAACACCCTCCACCTATACAACCTTACTGAGCGAGTGTGCTAAGTCTCTTCAGTCATGTCTAGCTCTCTTTGTGACCCTATGGACTATAGCCTGCCAGGCGCCTCTGTCCATGGGATTCTCCAGGCTACAATACTGGAGTGGGTTGCCATGCCCTCTTCTAGGGGATCTTCCTGACCCAGAAATCGAACCCACATCTCTATGTCTCCTGCACTGGCAGGCGGGTTCTTTACCACTAGCACCACCTGGGAAGCCCAAATCCTCACTGTAATCATCACCTAATCCACAGCAGCCAGTGCCCTCTGTTTAGGAGGGTGGGGTAAGCAGACCTTCTGGGATTGGAACCTCAGGCCTGCAAGGCTCTGGCAATGCCTGAGGCTTCTTGTGGTCTTGGGAAGATGCCTTTATGCCCAACTCATTTTGCTGGGGACTCTGTAGGAATGAACGTCCTTCAGCAAGGAAACCCCTTGGAGGGTGGGGGGTCAACATGTAAGACTTAGAGGTGTCCTGCTGGGAAAAGGGGAGGGCAAGAGGCAGAAGGGAGAGAGGAGGTGGAAAGACAGGACCAGGCCGACTTGGGTTCAAGTCCTGGCTATACTGCATCCTTGCTGTGGGAACCTTAACAAGTCTCTGGATTCCTCTGAACTTTATGTCGCTCTTAAGTTAAGAGCACGGTGCCCAGATGGTGGATTTGTTCAGCATGTGAATGAAACAGTGGAGTGAGAACACCTGGCCTGGTGGTAGCTACACTAGGGATGCTCATCAACAGATGCAAGCTGAATGTGAATCAGAGGCCTGAAGGATGCAGCCTGTGATGGCAGCAGGGTGTGAGGAGTGGTTGCGGTGGTATGTGCGCGTGTGTGCCCATGCCAGTGTGTCACAGTGGGGGCTGGGAAGAGGAGGGAGAGGAGAGATCTGCCTCTTACCTAGCGACTGTCCAAGTCTCTTTATTCGAAACACCACTGCCGTGGTTCCTGCCCACACCCCTCCCACTGGACATTGCCCTCCTACCGGACATCTGCTGCAGCTTTGACCGGCCACCCTGCCTCTGGTTCTCACACGCTGCTCATTTTCTTTCACCTGTAACCAGAACCTTCCTTCCAAAATAAAGATCTAGTGTCACTCCATGACTCTTTGCTGCCCCTAGGATAAAGTAACAAAGCCCTGGCCAAGGATGTCTTCTGATTGCCCCCTGCAGGGCCCCCATCTTCCCTTCTCCCTGGACCCTGATCTCTGACAGGCCCACCATGTTCATGCTCCCAGCTTGGTTCAGCCAATGAAGCCCTGGGAGATGGGAAGGGAGGAGGAGAGCGATCAGAGCACTGACCTCCCACTTGCCTCCTGCAGGCTTCTGGGGAAGGTCATGTCCATCTGCCAAAGCCTGCAGCTCCCGTCACAGTCTTCCCTGTACCCTACCTGCTCAGGTCCCTTCAGGCTTCACGGTGGACCAGCTACTAGCCTGTGAATGCTGCAGCATCCGTCATCACTTCTCCTGTTCCCTGTCTACACTTTGTGTCAAATTTCTTATACTTTTCTTAAATGACTCAGGTATGCGTGCCATCTTTGTCCTGCTGGGACCCTGCCTGATAAATAAACACGGCTTACAAGGCCTCATGTTATCCTCCCTAGCTGGTCTGGCCCCTGCACCCTACGTGCCCACTTCTCCACATTAGTCACACCAATCAACCTGTTTCTCACCCCAAGACTTTCCCACAATTGGAGCTTCTGTCAAGATCACATTGTTAGTCTGTACTTTCTTCTACCAAGAAGCCCCCCTTGGTACCTGCAGGCTTGGCTGGAGCCCCTCCTCCAGCTCAGTGGTCCCTTTGTACTACTTCCTCTATCCCAGCGTCAATCTTGCTAGTGCAGTTGTCTGCTTACCTGTCTTTCTTCTCTACCAGATGGTGGACCCCATATCTCACTGGTGGAGAGTGAGGTAGAGGTTAAGGGCACAGACGCTGGAGCTGTACCTTCTGGGTACAGCTTTATTTTAAATAAAGAGCTTTATTTTAGCTCTGCACTTCTCAGCTGTGTCTGTGGAGCCTGAAACAAGTCCCTTAACCTCTGAACAGTTACCCTGTAGGTAAGATGGGGATATAGGTCTGAAGATTACATTAGTTAATATATGTAAAATGAAGTGTTTTTATAATTCCATATGTTAACTAAGTTTGAATATATGCAAAATCACTGCAGATGGTGACTGCAGCCATGAAATTAAAAGACGCTTATTCCTTGGAAGAAAAGTTATNCTTTGGGATTGGAATGAAAACTGCCCTTTTCCAGTCCTGTGGCCACTGCTGAGTTTTCCAAATTTGCTGGCATATTGAGTGCAGCACTTTGACAGCATCATCTTTCAGGATTTGAAACAGCTCCACTGGAATTCCATCACCTCCACTAGCTTTGTTCTTAGTGATGCTTGAATAGACTTTAAATTGGATTAAACATTTGCAAGTGCTTCTCAAAACTTAGTAAGCATAGGAAATGGAGAGGGGGCATGAGACGTGTGAGCAAATTATCTGATTCAGAAGCTCCACCTGGGACCTAGGAATCTGCATTGAACAGGCTTGCAAACCCCCACTTCGTGTGAAATGACTGAGGTGGTGCTTAGTGCTCAGCTGAAATAAGCTTTTCACAGAGAAAAAATGAGAGATGGGGGAGAAGACAGTAGAGAAAATGACAATTCCCTCCCCAAACCCTTTTCTTTTTTTTTTTTTGTCCAAGTAGATAACAGGATTACCTTGGTGTTCGTGTGTGTGTGTGTGTGTGTGTGTGTGTGTGTGTGTGTGTAAAAGAGAGTGGGAGAGAGGTGGAAATCTTTCTGATTACATTAAAGTCCCAAACCTCAGACCAGGGGCTTGTCCTCTGTTTTAGATTACCAATATCCTGAATCTTTGCACCATTCTGAGGTGATGGGTTGGTCGATATGAGTTTTACCTCCAGTAGCTGCCTCTAAAATTCTGCATGTTGTTTCAGCTATTTTCAAAATATCCTTAAAAGTTGGAGTAAGAGGAGTTAGCCAGCGGAAAAATGTAAACATCAGACTTGAAAGTGTGTTGTGAGCTCTCTTGATCCCCACTTCCCATGTTGGTTGAGGAAGAGGGCATCTCTGAAGGTCATGTGATATGAGTTGGGACAGAGGTGGAACTTGAACTTGAGTTCTTGAGGGCTAAACATTTGCTCTCCTGGGATTTCGCAACTAAGCTTTACTTTAGTATGCTTATTGCTATTGTGACTTAAACCCCAGGCCAGCAGATTCTGAGCTGCATCAACAGCAGTCTACGTGACTTGTCGTTAAACGCGTCTTCCTGGTTCAGCTGATACCCTGCACACACTGCTGCCGGGGAAAGCAGCCTATTCATTCATCTGTTCATCCAGTACCTAGAGATCAGCCACACCAAGGATGCAGTGCTGAGCACATTAGACACACGTCCTGCCCTCATGAACTCCTCAGCCTTGGTGTCCCCACTATGTATAATTATAGGAACTATAAGGCAAATGCTGTGCCAATTTGAGGACATATAAGGAGGCCAGCTTTAGCTGAGGCCAGTGGGACTTGCCTGCCCCTTGCTTTCTTTCTCTGTTTTTTAAAAAAGTTATTTATTTGGCTGCATCAGGTCTTAGTTGCCCAGGATCTTTCATTGTAGTGCACAGACTCTAGTTGTGGCTTTTAGACATAGTGGTTGTGGCGTGCTGGCTTAGTTGCTTGGACACATGTGGGATCTTAGTTCCCCAATCAGGGATTGAAAACCTGCATCCTCTGCATTGCGAGGCAGATTCTTAACCATTGGGCCACTAGGGAAGTCCCTGCCCCTTACTTTCTGACAGAAACCTAGTGTTGAGTCCAGGCTCCAAAAAATAGGCTGCTGCTGCTAAGTCGCTTCAGTCGTGTCCAACTCTGTGCGACCCCATAGACGGCAGCCCACCAGGCTCCCCCGTCCCTGGGATTCTCCAGGCAAGAACACTGGAGTGGGTTGCCATTTCCTTCTCCAATGTATGAAAGTGAAAAGTGAAAGTGAAGTCGCTGTCGTGTCTGACTCTTAGTGACCCCATGGACTGCAGCCCACCAGGTGCCTCTGTCCATGGGGTTTTCCAGGCAAGAGTACTGGAGTGGGGTGCCATTGCCTTCTCTACAAGTCTCAATGAAATCCTTGCTAGTTCCAGATACCATGCTGGTCTTTATGACTTAGCTACAGATCTAGAAGAAAGGATGATGAGACCAGAAAGAGTACTGATGCTCAAGCTCAGGTGATGTTGGCAACAGCCAACACCTCAGGGTGTTTGGGGGAATCCTCCTTCTTCCATGGGGAGGCATTCCTTAGTCCCATTTTACCCATGAGGCGAGGGGCTCAGAGACTCTGCCTATGTTGTTTGATCTTGGGCTCTGTCCCCACATCTGCAAAACAGAGACAGTAAGAATCTCTAGCTCATAGGGGTCATGAGAATTAACTGGAATAACAGCACCAAGTCTCATCTTGTAGTATCTGAGGAATATTTCCTTTTTTCTTCCAGGAACTTTGGTCCATGTGGCACGGGCTGAGTTTCAGCTAGATGTGTGTGACTCCTGGGGGCTGGAGTACCCCTCAACCTCCTGTCCTCCTGTTCCATGAGCTCTCCTTGGAATCAGTAGTGAGAAATCCTAGACGACCTTAACT
Organism: Neotragus pygmaeus; assembly: GCA_006410875.1. Classification (NCBI taxonomy): domain Eukaryota; kingdom Metazoa; phylum Chordata; class Mammalia; order Artiodactyla; family Bovidae; genus Neotragus; species Neotragus pygmaeus. Next base: position 343,863 of record SJYV01017599.1, on the reverse strand, counting down.
GTACGAACCTCATTCAAGACCTTGAATTTGAACTTCATTTGGGAGATATCAAGGATCCACTCAAGTTCTTTGAGCTAGGAGTCATATGACAAAGCTGCTTGTAGGTGATGAGAGACCAGGGTAGAGACACGGTGCTTGAAGATGGGGTGAGAGCTAGAGATCAACAGCTTATTTCATCTTGGCTCTCTGTGAATTCAGTTCTAAAGAGATGCTCTGCTCTTGAACAGGGCAGGGACAAGCTGGGAAGGACAGGTGGGAGAGTAGTCAACTCTCCCCCAAAGCATTTAGTGGCTACCATGTAATTTGAGCCCGGCTCTGATTCAACCTATGTGGCCCATCTGTTGCCCCCAAAGAGTCTGCCTCAGTGTCTGCTTTGGTGTTGGCTGGTGGTTACACTGTTCCACTCTTTGAAGAAGGCAGTGGCTTTAGATGCTAAATTTAAATTGCTACCATTCAAAATTAAAGTGGTAATCGTGCTGCCAGTCACATATCAGGAATAATGCCATAGTTGCTCTTCATGCTAGGAATTTTCCAGATGTTATTTCTGATTCTCTAAGCAACCTTGAAAAATGGGTGTTATTTGTCCTTTATAGAAAAGGAAGCTGAAGCTCCGAGTTTCCTCTAAACATACCAAGGAAACACAATTTACTAGGTTGACAAAGTAGCCTGCTCTGAGTGTGCAATCTATTGCTTTCTTCTTAATCACTTTTTTTTAAAATAGATGATCCATTTTTCCAGACGAGGACACTGAGGCTCGAAAGAGTCATGTGAGTTGCCCAAGAACATGCAGCTACGGCAGTAGCTAAGGAACAGCTAATTACAGGATACTCACTATAGTCTTCCCTTGGAGCTCAGATGTAAAGAATCTGCCTGCTATGCCAGAGACCTGGTATGATACCTGGGTCGGGAAGATCCCCTGGGGAAGGAAAAGGCAAATCATGCCAGTATTCTTGCCTGGATAATCCCATGGACAGAGGAGCCTGGCAGGCTACAGTCCATGGGGTTGTAAGAGTTGGGCATGACTTAGAGACTAAACCACCACCACCATTATGGTCTAGTGGTGGGCTAAGGGTCCAATATACAGTCTCTCATTTAATCTACATAACACCTTGCCTTTTGTCACAAACAAATGTCAGAACTGATATTTGTAATCATGTCTAGCTTCAGAGCTTTCAACTGCCCATTTTGCTGTAAGGATGGGGGTGATATAAATCTCAAGACTTCAATGGAAGAAAGGTAATGTTGGCTAAGAAAATACGTAACAGAATTTATGAGATGAAGTTGCTATAAGTCACATTTTCCTCAGTGCAGTTCCTGTTCATTCTTGAGTGATGGATAGAAAATCTGAGCACTGAGGATCAGGAGTGTCTGGCATTTGAGTGAAGGGTGCCAGTCACTCGCTATGATCAAAGGAAACGTAAAACCCCAAAGACAACCAGGGTGGCTGAGATCAGATGGATGAATGCAAACTGCCTATCTGGGAAATTAATGGAATGAATATGTGTCAGGCCTACCTCACAGCATTCCAGCCCAAAGGATCAGCTGTCCATACTCTGTAAGTGTCCTGCACCCAGAGGTGAGGCAGCTAGGGAAAGGTCCTGAGAGCCTCTGACCTAGTCCTATCTGCTCTTAAATACCATAGACATTCCTGGTAGATGAAAGGCATTTCCACAGGCAGCATTGTAAGCGCCTCCAAACTCCAGATCTGTGCTGGTTGTCCTGGCTGGTTCCCTCTTCAAACAACATTGGCTAATACAGGTATGACTGGGAAGGGCGTGGGGACTAGAAGCCAGCAGTTTTATCAGAAGCACAATTTATTTTCTCCATGCAGCTTCAGGAGAGTCACTGCATTGTGGAGCTGGAATGCTAATCAAAATGAATGGACTTTGGTGGAAATTTTTAGGATTATATGAGTGCTTGCATATCAACAATCTCTTGTCTCTCTCCTAATAGCCCAGTGAAGCCCATTGTTGTTATTTCCAATTTTATGAACGAGGTGACTGAGGCCCAGAAAAAGTAAGTCATTTGTTCTTATGCCTCATCTAATAAGTTAATGGAACAAGGTCTTGGGTCCAGGGCTCCTAACTCTGGCTCACATTTTTCTAACGATGGGACCTAGAAATCACCTGGTTTAACCTCTGGCTGCCTCCATCATCCAGTGGACAGAGGGACATCCCAACTTTGCTTGAAGATCCAATGTGGCCCCTTCCAGGGTTAAACAGCCACAACCTAGTGTTAAAAAGAGTAGTGACTATTTATTCAGCTTCTGCTATGGGTCAAACTTGATACCAAATGAGCATTACCCCTAACTCTCAGATCAACCTCATACAGTTTTAATTTGTGGGATCTGAGTTTCACAGAATACAAGTGACCTGTCTAAAGTCATGCAACTGGTGAGAAAGGGAGCAAGGATTCAAACTCAAGTCTGTCTTACGTCAGACTCATGGCACCACCCATTTTTTTCTTATATTGAGTGAAAATCATCTCGAATTCCCATACAGATGTCTTAGTTCTGCCCCCTGTGGCTGCACGGATAAGCTTGCTTGCTTTTTTAATTTTTTTTTTAACCAATAGGCCTTCCTGGCTGATACTGGGTGACATCTTTGCTTTCTAAGATTTGACTCCTCCAGGTATAGAGTTCCTGGATCATCTAACTCTTTCTGATGGGATGTGGCTGTCAGATGGTTTATTCATCTGTTGTTCCTCTCATAACATGGAGCATAGGGTGGAAGAAAGAGCATCAGGCTTGAGGTCTAAAGAAGTGGGTTATCTTTCAGTTCTGGATTTACTAGTTGTGCCTCATCACTGCCCTCATCTATTCCATGAAAATACCACCTAATTCTCAGGGTTGTTATAAGAACACAGGTATGAACTAAGGATGTGATATGTCCTTAGTAAAGGGTAGATTAAGTATCTGGATGTCCAAGGTGGTAGCATTACTTATAACAGCACAACCAATAAGAGAAAAGCCATTCATAATAAAACAGACAATAGCACTAACTTAAACATTCACAACAGGAGAATGGATAAATAACAGTGGCACATCAATTTAATGGAATGTTATCAAACAATAAATTTTTCTTGAAAAAAAAAAGCCTATGATAAGACGTTAAGCAAAACAGGCAAGATATGCCTATTATATATATCATAAGGCTGAAAAAAACAAACAAGACATAAAATTTTAGTATGATCTCAACCCTACGGGACGCGTGGTTGGAGTAAAATACATCCAAACACTAAGAACAACTATCTCAACAATTGTCTTAAGGTGATGGGCTTATAGGTTGTGTGTGTGTGTGTGCTTCTTTGCATTTTCTGTTTTCCACATTTTCTGCAATGAGCCTGAATCACTTAAAAATCGATACATGATATGGAACTCAGAATGGAGCACAAAAAGCTTACCCCAGAAAGAGCCTCACCAGCCTAAAGATCAATTAGCACCTTTTCAAAACTCATTCTTTTTTTTTTTTCCTGCTGTGCCAAAGTGCCATTTCAGCGTCTCTCCTCTGCTCACTCATCTCTTTTGGCGTCACTATCTTGATATTACTGGACTCAAAGAGGAAGCAAATACAATAGGCTAAAGCCAGTCTGTAGGAACCGCCTGGGCTCATGTTGCAAATAGGATGTGCTGAGATAGTCTTTACAGAAAACACCCAAACCAACAACCTCTTTAGTGTTTCACTGAACAAATGGCACGATGGGGAAGCTACTTCAAAGGTGAGATTCTGGTGGGGCCAGACAGGGCAGGAGAGGGTGCCGGATGAAGGATCTAGCCACAGATACCTTCGCGTGACCTGACCACCACAGAGTCTTATCAGAACAGCTCCCTAAGTTATGTCTCCTGGGCTTGATAATATTATAACTGATAGCCTCTAGGAAAAATGCGGTCTCTTGCTTGCTGGGGAAGGCAGTGGGGAAAAGGTAAGGCAGAGAAGGTTTTCTGAAGTTGCTTCAACTATGTGTTCAGCAGCAGGAAGCTAAGTCCTCTGTGAACACTGGTGTGGCNATAATATTATAACTGATAGCCTCTAGGAAAAATGCGGTCTCTTGCTTGCTGGGGAAGGCAGTGGGGAAAAGGTAAGGCAGAGAAGGTTTTCTGAAGTTGCTTCAACTATGTGTTCAGCAGCAGGAAGCTAAGTCCTCTGTGAACACTGGTGTGGCTGATTCTGAAAAATGGCAGAAGCTTGGCCTCTTTCTTGTCCTGCTGTTGGAGTGGCCAGTGCACTTCATTTTTCTCTGTTTATTCACTAGGATTATGTGAGAAGGAAAGGAATGTAGACCTTAGGAGGTGCATCCTCTATGTTAGGTCTTGCCTCTATGTTAAGGTCTTGCCAAAGTTGTCCAGGCACCAAGACACAATTAAAACCTAATGTGCCTCATGGCCTACTTTTGTCCATGAAGGCACATGGGAAGGAACTGGTGGTCTTTTACCCCACCATTTCTCCCCGTGACACCCACGTCCAAGATTCAGTTATGTGCCAGGCATCATGCAGACATTTTCTGTCATGGTCTGAATTGTATTCCCCCCAAATTTATATTTTGATGTTCTGCCCTCCAGGGCCTCAGAATATGGCTGTAATTGGAGATGGGGACTTTAAAGAGATAATTATGAAAGTGATGTCATTAGGGAGAGCCTTAATCTGATAGAGCTGGTGTCTTTGTAAGAAGAGGTCAGCACACAGGGTGAAGCCTATGTGAGGACACGGGGAGAAGACACCCAGCTACAAGCCAAGGAGAGAGGCCTCAGAAGAAACCAATTCTGTTGACACCTTACTCTTAGACATCTAGCTCCCGGAACTTTGAGAAAATGTTTCTGTCGTTTAAGCCAGCCAGTCTTCGGTGCTTTGTAATGGCAGTCTGAGCTGACTAATAATAAAGACAGCATCCTAACCATAATCTCCCACTAGGGAGCCTTGGTCCCACGTGACAAATGAGGAAATTCAAGCTTAGAGTACAGAATTAACTTGCTCAAGGTCACAGTTAATAAGACTTGATTAGAACCCAGTCTAAATGAAATCTAGGGCTTGACTATTGCTCTTAAGAGAAATGGGGGCATTTTGGGGACAGCACGTTGCTGACTGTACATGGTTCTTGAATGAACACAGCATCATGAGGCACCATTATTACTTTTGCGATGGTAAGTGGCAGTCCCTTTATAGAAAATTCCAGACTGAGCCTGGTCCTCTAGGAAGGCACCTCCTGGGGGTGCTTTGCCCTTCAACACCAGGGCCCCATCTGTGGGCTGGAGAAGGCTCTTCTAGACTGCCTCACAGGTCCAGGGCACTGTGACACAGCTGTCTTGGGGCTGGGGTCCCAGGGCTCATTGTCTTTTCATTGCTAGAGTCCTGGTGGTGACCTTGGGCAAAGTACAGTCTCTCTCGGCATTTTGAGTCTGACCATGGCTCTGCCAATTTCTCCTACCAAGTTCTCTGTGGGTATCCTATAGTGGAGGCATTGACATCTTTCCATAGGCAATCCCAGCCCGTTGCCAATCACAGCAAATTTCTAGTCTTTTTACCTCCTGTCTTTTGCCTCCTAATGCTGGCTCATCCCTTAGACCTTGGCTCAACTCTTACTTCCTCGGAGAAGCCTTCCCAGCCTGGACCAGTTTCCCCTGTTATTACCTAGGCTACCTCCATAGTGGACACATAGTTCTCTGATGTATCTCTCCCAGAGCTGAGACCTCTGCTGGGCATATAGACAGACATGGATGCACAATGTGTTCTGTGCTTTCACTTCCTAGTTCAGTTCAGTCACTCAGTCATGTCTGACTCTTTGTGACCCCATGAATTGCAGTACGCCAGGCTCCCTGTTCATCACCATCTCTCCGAGTTCACTCAGACTCATGTCCATCGAGTCCGTGATGCCATCCAGNTGAAAACTGACCTTTTCCAGTTCTGTGGCCACTGCTGAGTTTTCCAAATTTGCTGCCATTTTATTTAGCCATTAAATCTTGTCATTTGTAATAAGAGGGATGGACATAGAACATATGATGCTAGGTAAAATAAATCAGCCAGGCAAAGACAAATACTATATGGTTTTATTTGTATGGGAAATCTAAAAGCACACAAACAAAACAGAATCAGATTCAAAGATACAGAGGACAAACTGGTGGTCTCAAGAAAGGAGGGAGTTGAGGGGATGAATGAAACAGGTGAAAGGGATTAAGAGGCACAAATTCTAGGTGTAAAATAAATAATTCATTGCAGTGTAATACACAGAAAAGCTAACATACTCAATAATATTATAATAAGTCTTAATGGTGACAGACAATAAATAGATGTGTGAAGCGATCTCTTCAAGAAAATTAGAGATACCAAGGGAACATTTCATGCAAAAATCAGCTCAATAAAGGACAGAAATGGTATGGAACTAACAGAAGCAGAAGATATTAAGAAGAGGTGGCAAGAATACACAAAAAAACTGTAAAAAAAAGATCTTCATGACCCATATAATCAGGATGGTTTGATCATTCACTTAGAGCCAGATATCCTGGAATGTGAAGTTAAGTGGGCCTTAGAAAGCATCATTACAAACAAAGCTAGTGGAGGTGATGGATTTCCAGTTGAGCTATTTCAAATCCTCAAAGATGATACTGTAAAAGTGTTGCACTCAATACGCCAGCAAATTTTGAAAACTCATCAGTGACCACAGGACTGGAAAAGGTCAGTTTTTATCTCAATCCCAAAGAAAGGAAATACCAAAGAATGCTCAAACTATCGCACAATTGCACTCATCTCACAATAAAGCATCTGTCTGCAGTGTGGAAGACCTGGGTTCGATCCTTGGGTTGGAAAGATTCCCTGGAAAAGGAAATAGCAACCCATTCCGGTGCTCTTGCATGGAAAATTCCATGGACTGAGGAGCCTGGTAGGCTACAGTCCATGGAGTCACAAAAAGTTGGAAACGACTGAGCAACTTCACTTTTCACTTTCACACAATACTAAAGTAATGCTCAAAGTTCTCCAAGCCAGGCTTAAACAATATGTGAACCGTGAACTTCTAGATGTTCAAGCTAGTTTTAGAAAAGGCAGAGGAACCAGAGATCATTGCCAACATCCACTGGATCATCGAAAAAGCAAGAGAGTTCCAGAAAAGCATCAATTTCTGCTTTATTGACTATGCCAAAGCCTTTGACTGTGTGGATCACAATAAACTGTAGAAAATTCTGAAAGAGATGGGAATAGCAGACCACCTGACCTGCTTCTTGAGAAACCTGTATGCAGGTCAGGAATCAAAGTTAGAATTGGACATGGAAAAACAGACTGGTTCCAAATAGGAAAAGTAGTACGTCAAGGCTGTATACTGTCACCCTGCTTGTTTAACTTATATGCAGAGAACATCATGAGAAATGCTGGGCAGGGTGATGCAGAAGCTGGAATCAAGATTGCTGGAGAAATATCAATAACCTCAGATATGCAGATGACACCACCCTCAGATATGCAGAAAGTAAAGAAGAACTAAAGATACTCTTGAAGAATGTGAAAGAGGAGAGTGAAAAAGTTGGCTTAAACCTCAACATTCAGAAAACAAAGACCATGGTATCCGGCCCCATCACTTCATGACCATTAGATGGGGAAACAGTGTCAGACTTTATTTTGGGGGGCTCCAAAATCACTTCAGATGGTGATTGCAGCCATGAAATTAAAAGATACTGACTCCTTGGAAGGAAAGTTAATACCAACCTAGACAGCATATTAAAAAGAAGAAACATTACTTTTCCAACAAATGTCTGTCTAGTCAAGGATATGTTTTTCCCAGTAGTCGTGTATGAATGTGAGAGTTAGACTATAAAGAAAGCTGAGCACTAAAGGATTTATGCTTTTGAACTGTGGTGTTGNAGCATATTAAAAAGAAGAAACATTACTTTTCCAACAAATGTCTGTCTAGTCAAGGATATGTTTTTCCCAGTAGTCTTGTATGAATGTGAGAGTTAGACTATAAAGAAAGCTGAGCACTAAAGGATTTATGCTTTTGAACTGTGGTGTTGGAGAAGACTCTTGAGAGTCCACTGAACTGCAAGGAGATCCAACCAGTCCATCCTAAATAGATCATTCCTGGGTGTTCATTGGAAGGACTGATGTTGAAGCTTAAACTCCAATACTTTGGTCACCAGATGGGAAGAACTGACTAGTTTGAAAACATCCTGATGCTGGGAAAGATTGAAAGCAGGAGGAGAAGGGTACAACAGAGGATGAGATGGTTGGATGGCAATACCAACTCAATGACATGAGTTTGGGTAAACTCCAGGAGTTGGAGATGGACAGGGAGGCCTGGAGTGCTGCAGTCCATGGGCTTGCAAAGAGTCAGACGCAACTGAATGACTGAACTGAACTGAATCATTTCATAATGTTTGGGGGCCTCCCAGGTGGTGTAGTGTTAAAGAATCTGTCCACCGATGAAGGAGATTCAAAAGATGTGGGTTTGATACCTGAGTCAGGATGATCCCATTGTGGAGGAAATGGCAACCCACTCCAGTATTCTTGCCCAGAAAATCCCATGGACAGATTGACCTGGCAGGTTTATAATGCCTTTACAGATCAAAATACCATGTTGTACACCTGAAATGAACATAGCACTGTATATGAATTACACTTCACCTTAACAAGACTGAAGTAAAAAACACAGTGTCATAAGCACTGCATTTTGTTGATAAAGTTATTTATCATAAATGTATAGGAATAGTATCACTCTACTTGTGTAGTGAAATTTAACAGTTAAATAGATGACAGCCAAAATCAATCACTGCTGGCACAGCAGTTCATAAATAAGATAAGAGGACTGAAAGATTCTTATTGTCATAGAATAAAACTGAGACATTAATTTGTATATGTTCTTAGCTTAATTATACACAGATGTAAAAGTGTTGTGAAATGCATGTATACGCATATGCTAATGTACACACATTTTCTTACTTTGCCAACTTAGAGTGTTTAAAAGAAAGAACATTCCAGTAGCAATAAGCACATTTAGCACCAAGATCTTGGTTTCTAATACTATTCTCCAATAAAAGGAACATGGATCTTCTAAGAAATGGCTGAGGCAGGAAATACTCATGATAAGCCTGAGAATCTGGCACAAGCATTGCTTGTAATACTTGTGAGCAACAACAGAGAGCAACAAAGTGCTAACAAACACAGAAATCCAAAACAAATACCAAAATGAATTAATGAATATAGATCAATGGGATGCAGCAGGACCCAACTAAAAGAGCACCTAGTGGCCAAAGCTGGAAAATTTGAGTAGAAACATTAATAAAGAAGAATCGATTTAGACAACCCAAAGGCTAAAATAAATTTATATTAGTTCATACTGATATAAACAGTTGCATAAGTAAATATATGTGGAGAACATATAAATCTCTAATCTAGAAAAATTCTAAAGAATTTATGTAGATCTCCTGCCTTCAAGGAGAGAGATTATAAACTCCCTTTCTATAACTGTGAGCTGCACCATGTTATCTTCTTCCAAAGACTACAAAATGGAAAAGAAGAAGAAGAGTAACTTTACTGTAGAGAAATCTGACAAACAAAAGCTCAGGTAGGTGATTAATATAAACTCTGATAAATTGTGTGAATAGTAAATACTCTTGACACCATGATGAAGTAAACCTTTACCTCTGTGGTCTTTCACCTAAAAAAATTCATAGAATTCCAGTGTAATCAGAAGAAAAATGTCATAGAAATTACAATCGAGTAGTAGTCTGTAAAAATATCTGACCAGTCAAGGGCATCAAAAGCAATGAAATTCTGAGATATGGTCGCATCCTAAAGAAAGCCTAATAATTACCTAAAGAAAACATGCAAATAAATGTAATGTGGTATCGTGTTTAAGATTATGAAACAGAAAGAAGGTATTAAATAATCTGAAGGAAGCATGGATTTTCAGTAATAATGTATCAGAATCAGTCCATTAATTGTGACAAACACAATACCAACATGAAATGTTAATTCACGAACTGTGTGCAAAGTATATAAGAACTCTCTGTGCTACATGCTCATTTTTTCTGTAAATCCAAAACTGTTCTAAAAACAAATGTACTTAAAAATGTTTCTAATTCTCTCAATTCCGTTAGTTAATAGAATGCTGAGATCTTTGGAGGCCTCTGAAACCACAAAACAGAAGTAGGCTCAGTCTGTGAATCACCATACAGGTACCCTGCAGGAATGCTACCTGCAAACCTGTAATGGCACACTGCACTATAATATCATAATGAAATAAATGCCTATTGTGTTATACCATGAAAATGTGTGGATTTATTTGTTCCAGCAGCTAGAATCCCCCTGTGACACACAATCGTATTAGGATGCTCACTTTAATATGTCTAGCTTCCTGTACGTACACTTTTAGATTGCAGATACTAAAAAGTAAGATGAAAATTGGGTAAATGTAGCTGGATGTAAAAGGTAATAGTTAAAATTGGGGATTTATTTGATCTTTCAGAAAGTAAAAATGAGACAAGTTTTATAAGTTTGGCACTGTGTTAGTCACTAAGGTTACAGCTATGAACAGAGAAAGTATGTCGCTCTTTGCATTATGAGAGCAAAGTCATCTGGAAAGAAGAACATGGAAAGGCAGGAAAAGAGGAAGAGGAAGAAAAGAGCTGTGATATTAGAAAAGAAAGCAAGGGCCACAGGGGTATCTTATCATGGGTAACTGTTGAAAAGAAGATAGAACTAAAATTTTTTTTCAAATTACTTCTTCTTCAAATTTGCTATGTCTATTTCCAGATGCAAAAGAAATGATACAGTGAATTAGAAGAGCTTCTAAGTAACATCATGGAATGTTTAAATATTAATATTCTTAGAATTTTTAGCACATGTTGGGATAGGTGTAATGTCCAAAAGGAAGATATATGTTGAATGTTAGTGTTTTAGGGAAAAAAAAAAAAAAAAAAACAGACTGTTTCATCTTTAACTTACATGGGTGGATCTCTNTGTAATGTCCAAAAGGAAGATATATGTTGAATGTTAGTGTTTTAGGAAAAAAAAAAAAAAAAAAAAAAACCAGACTGTTTCATCTTTAACTTACATGGGTGGATCTCTCAGAGCATAGGATTGTAGTATCTGTATTTCAATAGATAAATAGTGCAATGCCTACTAGAAAGAACATGACCTGTTTCTCAAAGCATCTTAAATAAGCATATTTTAAGAAATAAAAGTATAAATCCTTTTTACACATATTTTCCCTGTTAATAGAAAAATAGTTATTTCCTCTAATTAGAATGATATTTCATATTGGGTGAACATGTAAAACAATTTGCCTGTAATAATTAGTAAAGGTTTGTTTGAGGAAGTGACTCACCAACTTAGTTACAAAATCAGATTGTGACCAAAAAAGGTTGAAAAATAAATGATTTAGGAGCATATGTTAGTGTATAAAGAAAACGTTGAGATTTGATAGGATAATTAATCATTTTGTGGGAAATTCATTTTAATCCCCTCCATATAAGCTTTTATTTTTTTATGAGACGTGTTACTACATAGGAAAAATTGCATGTTGATAGAGATGATTTTTATTAATTCTTTATTTTACTTAATCTCCTAACAAGTTCCTTAAAAATGAGAACTCAAGTTAAATGAAACTGTTCAAGGACTTGTTAAAATGAAACATTAAAATACTACTTAAGTTTAGGGTTCTTAAGAATTTGTTCTAAGAAAGAGAAAATGAGTGATCTTTCTTTTTTCTTTAAATCTCTTCTATGAGGCTTAATACAGACAGTGCATCTGAACAAGTTCACGTAAATTTTCAAGAAAAAGAGAAGAATGGCCTTACACAATCAAGAAAATGAATAATTTTAAAAATTTATAAGCTAAAATATGACAGTAATTTTCGTAAGCAGTCAGGCACATTGCCCTTTTATATTACTGGGCTCAATGAATTATGAATGTTGGCTGAATAAAAAGCCTGAGGGTGACAACGGAGCCACATTTTGTCATCTGCACTTACAGAATGTCTACTGCCCTAGCTGGATTTCTGGTTCTTACCACTATGACTGGCTGCTGAGGACTGGCTGCTAAGGAAACACAGGAGGAGTACTTTCAGGGTGGCGAAAAAGAAATACTAATTGCTAACCACGATAATGAGTCTAAACCATATAGACACTTGAGTCTTTTGATCTATGTGAGCAGCAAAGCTCAGCAAACTCTCATTGCCCCAGCCAACCTGAACACAGGAAGCAAAAAATCAAAATGAAAAGGCAATTTTTAAGTGCATACATCTCAGCTGCAGGAATTATGAGTGGGAAGAACAGGTGTTCTGAGAGATTCTACAGTGCTTCGGTTGCTAAGGAGACCACTTTCATCAGTTCAGAAAGGCTGATAACCTGGACTTTTGCTGCCAAATTGGTACAACAAAGGTTGGAACTGATATAAACATGCATACACAAATAAAAGGACATGGGTAGTTTAAAAAATGATTCAATGATAAGGTTGCATTGTACCTGGCAAAATACTTCTATATTAAATAAGAATAGTTGCATAATAGCTAAATCATTTGAGGTAGATTAATTGGAGCACAGAATTCCAAAATTAAAGTATAAAAACAGAAAAAGTTTATTTATGCCCATTATCTCATTAAAAACAATGCAACTAATGACATATATGCTTTAGTAATTACATTAAAAAGTTTGTTATATTTTAATGTGATGTTAATTATACAAAATAGAGAAAAGTGAGTGCTAGATAACTTCATTAGACATTAATAAATACTAATTAATTATTTCCTGGGCAAGTTGAATATGAGAAGCATTTATAAACAATGTGATATAAGTGGTATTTTAAGATGCAAATACGATTAACATTGCACTGCCCCATCCAAATGTTTTAATGCAAATAACTGGTTTTTAAAAGCATTACAATTATCTCTGCTAAGCTGTTAAACTGTTTCTTAAAGGATGTTGTATCATTTTTTCTTTATAACACTAAGTAACAGAAACCATGTACCTGACAAATAAGGAAATAGCAAAGAAGTATGAAAAAAAAAATTCCTTCCTAGGTTTCTTTAGCGCAAGACTAGAAATATTCAACATTTAATACATAAGATCTTTCTATGTTTCATATCACAAAAAGTAATTAAAATATGANGTACCTGACAAATAAGGAAATAGCAAAGAAGTATGAAAAAAAAAATTCCTTCCTAGGTTTCTTTAGCGCAAGACTAGAAATATTCAACATTTAATACATAAGATCTTTCTATGTTTCATATCACAAAAAGTAATTAAAATATGATTTGAAAACTAACGTTTAGTAAAAACTGTATCTTTCAGTTAGAATACTTTTGTGATTCTTTTTTAAAAGTTTCAAAATAATGAAAGGCACTATGGTAAATTTATCTTTAAAATATCAAGGAATACTATGAAATGAAACCTTAATATTTGGAGTCTAGTAGCAAAGTATGATATATTTTGTTATATAACACAGTCACTTTTTAAATTTAAAATTGAAATTTTGCTCATTCCATTACATAAAAATAAAACAGATTAGAGATAGAGACATTGCATTTTTCACTTTGCCATTTTCATCATAAAGTCATTTGTTTCGAAACAATTATATATTTTTGGCAAAGTTTGACAGAACTGGCACATCTGCAGATAATGGNTTTGGAGCCCAAGAAAATAAAGTCTCTCACTGTTTCCATTGCTTCCCCATCTATTTATGCCATGAAGTGATGGGACTGGATGCCATGATGTTAGTTTTCTGAATGTTGAGTTTGAAGCCAACATTTTCACTCTCCTCTTTCACTTTCATCAAGAGGCTCTTTAGTTCTTTGCTTTCTGTTATAGGAGTGGTGTCATCTGCATATCTGAGATTATTGATATTTCTCCCAGAAGTCTTGATTCCAGCTGGTGCTTCATCCAGCCAGCGTTTCTCATGATGTACTCTGCATATGTTAAATAAGCAGGGAGACAATAGACATCCTTGACGTACTCCTTTCCTGATTTGGAACTAGTCTGTTGTTCCATATCCAGTTCTAATTGTTGCTTCTTGACCTGCATATAGATTTCTCAGGAGGCAGGTCAGGTGGTCTGGTATTCCCATCTCTTGAAGAATTTTCCAGTTTGTTGTGATTCACATAGTCAAAGGCTTTGGCATAGTCAATAAAGAAGAAGTAGATTTTCTGGAACTCTTCTGCTTTTTCAATGATCCAACAGATGTTGGCAACTTGATCTCTGGTTCCTCAGCCTTCTCTAAATCCAGCTTGAACATCTGGAAGTTCACGGTTCACATACTGTTGAAGCCTGGCTTGGAGAATTTTGAGCATTACTTTGCTAGCATGTGAGATGAGTGCAATTGTATGGTAGTTTGAACATTTTTTGGCGTTGCCTTTCTTTGGGATTAGAATGAAAACTCACCTTTTCCACTTTTTTTTTCCTTCCAGTTTTGACCTTTTTGTTGAACATTTAACAAAACCATTCAACAACAACAACAACAAAAAAAATGAATTCTTAACACCCAGCCATACCCCAAATAGAGGAAGCACTTTAAGAATATTGATAAGTCATTTCAGCCGTGTCTGACTCTTCCTGACCCTATGGACTGTAGCCTGTCAGTATCCTCTGCCCATGGGATTTTCTAGCCAAGAATACTTGGGTGGGTTGTCATGCCCTCCTCTAGTGGATCTTCCTGACCCAGAGATCGAACCTGTATCTCTTGCATTGGCAGGTGAGTTCTTTGCCACCAGTGCCCCCGGGAAGCCCTTAAGAATGTTAGTTGCATAAAATCTGGTGAAAGAGGTTGACAGGGCAGAGATGCTTTTGATTTATTCAAACGACAAGGTCTCCAGGTGAATTTCCAGGCCTTAAGAGTGCTCACTCTATACCATTCATTGCTTTATTCATTCAACTAATGTTTACCCATCTGCCTCCTCTTGTGCTAGGCAATGCATTTGCAAAAGCATTAAGAAATTGTCTCAGCCTCCATGAGGTCACAGTCTGCTGTGGGAGGGAGGCATCTGTTGACACTGGTCATAATAATTCCATGTGAGCAGTGCTGGAACTGGATTGGAGCAAGCACACAGCAGAGTGCGATGCACCCAGGCCTCAAAAGAGTGGAGGGCAGAGAGGAGGCAGCTTGTGAGCGGAAATGCTGAAGCCTGAGTCAGTGGAAGAAGAGCATGTTAGATAGAGGAAACACTTGAATGAAGGCCTAGAATGGAAAAGAACATGGCTGGCAGGGGAGAACAATTAAGCTGCATTCCTGGAGCTGTGTGGGGTAAGGAGGGGCAGGGAGTTGGGGGATGAAGCTGGAAGATGGGGTGGGCCTCAGAGGACTTGCACACACGCTTGCTGTTGCCCCCACCCCTAGACCTTTGTAACAGAAGGAGAAGGAGGGCAGATTGTCATTCTTATCAAGCTGGGGCTCAGCTTTTGTCCCCAGTCTGGGCCCAGCTTTCTTTGATCCTAGCAAGGCCATTGTTTCCCCAGTGCTGGCCTCTCTGCCTTGCAGGGGAAAATGTGGTCTTTGTTCTTCTGAGACTTTTTAATCCAAGTTCTGCCCTGGTGGGGACAAGCCGGGAGGGGCTCCGTGTGAGGATCCAGTCCCGGCAGCTGAGGGACAAGGGCCGCCCCTGTCTCTTGGCCTCCGCCTTGTGTGGGTTGCTCAGAACCTTCTGGCTTGCACAAGTCATGCTGTGTTGGGGGTGGAGAGGGAACACTGGGCAGTTTCAGCCTCTTTATTTTTAAAAATTGCCTTCGTTAACATTTCCAGCCTGATCTTAATATAAATCAAATGCAGCAAACACTTGGCGAAAACCTGCATTTGAATCTTAGTGCAAATTTTTACTGGCTGGGTCAGCATGGGTTAGACATTTCACCTATTGGGGTCTCAGTTGCCTTCTCTACACAATCAGGAAAATGAAAATATTTATGCTACAGTATTGTCAGGAGGTTTTATTCATCCATTGAATATCTGTTAAGCATCAACTGTTCGTCAAGCACTGTGGTCTGTGCTATAAAGGCAGTGGAGAATGAGATGGATTTGATCACATGCCTCCTGAAGCTTGCCAGAGAAGAACCTTCAACTGACATATTTGTGAGTCCTGCAGGGAGATGTGCAGATTGCCAGGGCAGTGGGTACTGGTGCTTCACTGGGTCTTGGTGGTCAAGAGAGAATTGTGCAAAAATTCGACATGCATCAAAGGAAGCTGGGACTTGGGAGCTGATTGAACACATTGGTCCCTCCCACCCCCAAACCCCTGCCCAGGATCAGATCCTTCACCAACACCTGCTGGGTTTGAGCAGGTTTAAGAAACGCCTGGCCCCTCCAGGGAACATACTCAGCTGAAAAGGCATAGAGGCTGGGAACTGCTCCCAGGGGCCTGGAAATTGATGAAGACGCATACAAGGTATGGACACGGGGCTGGCTGTGACATTTTCTGTATTCCTTAGTGAGAAGTACTGGGCCTGTACTACTCGGAGATGAACTCTTGGCCCAGCTCCCCGGGCTGGAGGAGAAGGGGGAAAAGCTGGCAGACTACAGTGCTTTGTGTGGGGAAAACAAATGGGTCTGTAACTTGATCAAGGCAGTCAGGGGAGGCTGCAGGAGCTGCCGATGAAGAATGGCTTCTCAGAGGAGTGTCAGGGGGTGGGGGCAGCCTCCTCCCCTCCAGTGAGGGCATGTGCAAAGCAGGGCCGACTCCTGCAATAGCCTCAAATCCCAGTGGGTGGGGCAGAGGTGGTGGTGCCCCCTTGGGCATCCTTGGGCTTCAGTGCTACCTATATGGAGTACCTTCTATAGGTTAGGGATATTTACAGGAAAAAAATTAGGCAGTCCTTGCAGAAACTCCATCTGGTCAGCAGTATTTTTACCCCCATTTTGCAGATGAGACAGCTGAGACTCAGAGAAGTGAGGTAATTTGCCTGAAGCCACACAGCTAGTAAGTAGTGTTCTGTATGTTTTTAAACACTTATTTCTCCCACTGTATCATGTTGTCAATTTTTTTGGACAATGTTTCTCTCTGAATTTTCTGTATCTAATAATAATATTTGTTGTTGTTTAGTCACTAAGTCATGTCTGACTGTTTGCAACCCAGTGGACTATAGCTCCCCAGGCCCCTCTGTCCATGTGATTTCTGGGGCAAAAATACTGGAGTGGGTTGCCATTTCCTCCTCCAGGGGATCTTCCCAACCCCAGGGATCGAACCTGCATCTCCTGCATTGGCAGGCAGATTCCTCGCCACTGAGCCCCCAGGGAAGCTCAAAAATGATAGTAAGAACCCCTTAATGTAATATATTTTACAAAGACCACTCTTGCAAACACCATTTCACAGAGTCTTTATAGTGCCTCCCCTTCATGGTGACATGTTATTATCCTCTGATTAGGGATGTGGATGTTGATGCACAGTCAGGCAGGTGTATCCCCTAACTGCTACTCAGAAAGGCAGCCAGGGAGTCTAACCAGGAGGTGCCAAATATCACGTGCTTTCCGCCATTGTGTTGAGACCCAGGTGAGCTCCTCAGGTATCTGCTGATATCCAGACCATCCCCTAATCCTTCAAATGAAAAGCCAAAGAACACAGTTTGTTTTTCTAACAAGCTCAGAGCCTTTGCTTTGTTTCTAACTCTTGATAAAGCCAGCAGTGAAAAATCCCCTTTCCTGGGCCCTCTCCTCCGGCGCAAGTGATGGTTGGCCATGTGTACTTTTCACTGGGGCTCCCACAAAGAATGCTGTGTATAATAGGAAACATGTGTCACTGATGTTTGCTGGAGTGCCCCACCCCAGCCCCTTCCCCGCACGGTGGGAACCCCCTCTTGCAAGGAGTCAGTGCAGGGTGATTGGCAGGGAGACAGAATCCTGTACACCTAGAGAGGTTTCCCCCCAAAGAACTGGAAGTGCCCCCTCCTGCAGGCAGAGCCAGAACCTAGCTCCATCAGCTCTCCTCTCTCACCTCCCCATGGGATTCCGTATCCCACACTGTTTCCATTCCTGGCAATGAGTGGTGAGCTCAGACTCAGAGTCAGAGGTGTCTGAGTGCAAACCGGAGACATACATGGTGTGTGTGTACGCGTGTAGTCACTTTAGTCATGTTCAGCTCTTTGCGACTCCATGGCTGTAGCCTACTGGGCTCCTCTGTCCATGGGATTCTCCAGATAAGAATACTGGAGTGGGTTGCCATGCTCTCCTCCAGAGGATCTCCCTGACCCAGGGACTGAACCTATGTCTCTTAAATCTCCTGCGTTGGCAGGTGAGTTCTTTACCACTGGTGCCACCTAGGAAGCCCAAACATATATGGTACATGGTCTATAAACCTGTCGGGTAAATTGCAAAGTTAACAAGGGAAGAAAAAGTCTGCCTTCCATCTCCATGCATTTCAGATGCTGGAGTGTTGCTGAGGGAAAGAATAGTGCTCTGTGATGGGACTTTCATGTTGATGTGTTTTTAGAGAACTCTGAAGCCAAAGGAAGAAAATTGCTGTTTTTGTCTAACAGGATTATTGGATGTACTAGTTTTTGAATTTGAGTGTGTGTTAGTATCACCGGGAGTCCTATTACAGATTGCTAGTCCTGCCCACAAGGATAAGCAAGTTCCCAGTTGATGTGATGATGCTGATTCAGAGAATTAGGAGCCCAGGTAGTCCTTATGTAAGTGGGCTGAGGATAAAGCTTAGTAGGAAAAAACAAGAAGAAACACAGTGACTATCTCTTGGTGTGGTTGTCTGAAGACACCTTAAGGACACAGGACAGTGTGAACTAGAGCCATCAGGGTGGGCCTCCTGAACGCATGGCTGTGAAGGATTCGGAAGGTACAAGGAAGAAGGGAAAGCTGTGAGTGAAGGCAGGCACATAGATAGCACTGATCAAACAGCGTGGAGGTGAGGAGGCCAGCCTGCAGAGGTACCGAGACAAAAACAATCTTCCTCATCAGGGTTGCCTGCAGTTTACACTCCTCAAAACCCCTGCACACATAGCACATGCTCACAGCACAAGCAGCTTGGCAGTACAGAAGTCCCATCTCCAGGCAGAAGATCAGCACGGAGGATCATAGGAATTGTAGGGGGGAGGGTCCAGGGCCACAGGGTTGGGCAGTCCATTCTTTTGTTAAAGGTTGACCTTTCCCCTGCTTTAAAGGCTCTTTGCAGCTGCTTTCCCAAGAGGTGAACAATGCTGTCTACTCCTTGGCTTGCAACATGGTTTCTCTCACCTGATTTTTTCCTGTTCCAGTTTGCAC
This sequence comes from Neotragus pygmaeus, assembly GCA_006410875.1. NCBI lineage: Eukaryota > Metazoa > Chordata > Mammalia > Artiodactyla > Bovidae > Neotragus > Neotragus pygmaeus. The sequence goes on along the minus strand of SJYV01017599.1, from coordinate 324,697 downwards.
TTAAAAATATCACTGCAGAAACCACTCTAGTCCTTCTTAAGTCATTGGCCAGTGACCATCTTTTCTTCCTGGTTCCCTGAAACCAATGAGGTTCTCCCCAAAGCCCTGGGGAAGAGAAAGGGAGTAAAAAATCTGGGCTGAAAACTCACCATGTGTCGGGACAACACTGTGCCCATTTATACATGAAATCTCGCTCAGTCCACAACACTGAGGGCATGTATGTAGACAAAGCTGCTGAAGCTCGTGCTGGGATGAAGGTCAGGTTCAAGATGAAGCCCCTGGCCTGAGGTCATGCTGTTATATAGTGGAGCCAGGACCCAACTCCCAATCTTTCTGAATTCAAATGAGCTAAATAAACACTAGCTGAAATTAAAAGGCATTTACTCCTTGGAAGGAAAACTTAGACAAACCTAAAAAGCAGACATTACTTTACTGACAAAACTCCAACTAGTCAAAGCTATAGTTTTTCCAGTAGTCATGTACGAATGTGATAGTTGGACCATAAAGAAGGCTGAGTGGCCAAGAATTGTTGCTTTCGAATTGTAGTGCTAAAAAAAACTCAAGAGTCCCTTGGACAACAAGGAGATCAACCCAGTCAATCCTAAAGGAAATAAACCCCAGCTCTTCATTGGAAGGTCTGTTGCTGAAGCTGAAGCTCCAATCCTTTGGCCACCTGATAGAGCCGACTCACTGGAAAAGACTCTGATGCTGGGAAAGGTTGAAGGCAGGAGAAGAACAGGGTGACAGAGGATGAGATGGTTAGATAGCATTACTGACTCAGTTGAGGTGGGTCTGAGCAAACGGTGAGAGAGAGGAGGACAGAGTAGCCTGGAGTACTATAGTCAATGGGGTTGCAAAGAGTCAACAACAGCTGGTTAAAAAAGCTCAGAAACCGGATCCCTCCCTGAGAGTTAGTGTGCAGCGGGAAAATATTGGCAGGACATCATGTATTCTTTTGCAGGTTCATACCTAGCACGTGCTGGTCTCCTTCCTGCACTTTTCAATCTCCTCTGCCCACAAGCTCCTGTTCATCTCTGAAGCATCCCCATGATGCTTTTGTGGTCCCCTACCTAAAATAGGCACCTCTCCTCCAACCTCCCCTGACTTTGCATTTATCCTTAACATGGAATTTAGCACCATCTATCATAATAGATACTTTCTTAGGCTTTCTCAACTGACTATAAACTCCCAGAAGCAGGCTTTTTATGAATCTCCAAACCCTTCCTGCTTAGCACAGCACTTGGCACACAGAAGATGTGTCAGGAGATTCTTGGTGACTAAACGGATGAACAAATCAAAGAATAAATCTTGCCCTCAGAATCTTTTCCCCACAGTTGATCTGGTAGTCCCACCTCCATCTTTGAACAGAGGAATTTCAGAGAGAAGAAGTGACGTCCCCAGAGTCCCATAGGTAGTAAGATGGAAGGCCTAAAAAGCTAAACAAAGGGATGACCAACCCAAGTCCCCCATCCTCCAACACTTCGCAATGATCAACTGCCCAGACCTTTTACTCAGAACTCATGTTACTCCGTGATGTTATCTATTGTCTTCATCTTGCTTATTAATTTAAATAAATTGAGGGTCGCAAGATGCCCAGTTAAAAAGGACATTTCCTAGCTTCCTTAGCCACAAAATTTGGCCCTGTGACCAAGTTCTGTTCAATGAGATGTAAGAAGTTTTTTGGGGGAAAGCTCCTTAAAAAGGCAAGGAGGTGCGGCAGATCTGTGTTTTTGTTTTTACTTTTCCCTTTTCCTTTTAGCTTAGGGGTTTCCTGATAGCGCAGTCAGTAAAGAATCTGCCTGCAATGCAGGAGACCCCGGTTTGATTCCTGGGTTGGAAAGATTTGCTGGAGAAGGGATAGGCTGCCCACTCCAGTATTCTTGGGCTTCCCTTGTAGCTCAGCTGGTACAGAATCTACCTACAATGTGAGAGACTGGATTCAGTCTTTGGGTTGGGAAGATCCCCTGGAGAAGGGAAAGGCTACCCACTCCAGTATTCTGGCCTGGCGAATTCCACGGACTGTATAGTCCATGGGGTCCCGAAGAGTTGGACACGACTGAGCAACTTTCACTTTCACTTTTCCTTATAAAATGTGACACGATGCTAATAGAATTGCAGAAGTAGTCTTGGACATTGAGAGTGGATGTTTGGTGAGGATGGAGGAGCAGAAAGATGGAAGGGCCTTGGGTTTCTAAAGGCCATGGAATCCTGAGTTGTTTGCTTCTAGACCTACTACCTGATGTAAAAATAGACTTCTGTTTTGTTTCAGTTGCTCTTATCGGTTTCTGTTTATTTATGGGAAGATGCAGGGAGGAAAGTAAGGGGTCACCTGTTCTGGGCTTGGTGGACTAGAGTTCCAAAAGCTGCCAGGTGCCACCTGACTGAATGGGTGGCCTACAGGCCAGAGGGTGGTTCCCGGCTGTGGAGTCCTGGCTCTCTCAACACCACCTCCCACTCAGCTCTACCCAGATGGAACAGGGTAGGACTTGGAGGCTGGGAAGGGGGCACTCAGTATCCTTGGTCTGATCTTAGCATTGCACTTGGGGCCTTTCGTGTCCTTCAGAAACCCAGAGCCTGTGTCAGACCTGAGGGTTGTCTGCCTGGCAGACAGTTCCTTGATGGTTTTGTTATCAGNAAGGGGGCACTCAGTATCCTTGGTCTGATCTTAGCATTGCACTTGGGGCCTTTCGTGTCCTTCAGAAACCCAGAGCCTGTGTCAGACCTGAGGGTTGTCTGCCTGGCAGACAGTTCCTTGATGGTTTTGTTATCAGAACATGGATTTTGTTGCTTGACATGATAATTCCTTTCCTTTTTCCTGACTTGTTTAGATAAGAGACATGCGATCACGCTCCTTCTCCTGTTTCCCCTTCTGAAATACAAGGGACAGGTCTGGGAAAGTTCTCTATGTTCTTTTCTTAAGAAGAAGTCCAAGGCAAACATTAGTCTTTTCTTGCCTTTGGGCATTATTGGGTGGGGGTATGAACTTTCCAGCTGTAGGATCATCTTGATACCATTAAAAAACCACATGGAAACTGGTTTGTGGCCCTGAAACCTTTGAGACATTGTAATACCTAACCCGGGATGCCCATATCTGAACTTCTTGCTATTGTGAGATAATAGATAACGTTACTGATTATCACTTGTTTCCCTTGTAGCCATATGTATCCTAACTAAAATAGAATCCAACCTCTTTACATGACAAATAGGGAAGATGAGGCTTAGAGAGAGAAAGCAACTTGCCCAAAAGTACACTGGAGGTACTGGGCTTACCGGATAGCTCAGCAGTTAAGGAATCCGCTTGCAATGCAGGAGACATGGGAGACGTGGGTTTGATCCCTGGGTTGGGAAGATGCCCTGGAGGAGGAAAGAGCAACCGGCTCTAGCATCCTTGCCTGAAAAATCTCTTGGACTGAGGAGCCTGGCGGCCTATGTGCATGCTGTAGGTAGAAGAATGACCAAGTAGAATCCTTTTCTCCCATCTTCCTCTCTAATGACAGAAAATTTTTTTTTTCCCTGCACAACACATGGGGTTATCTCAAGAACAAAGTGAGATTCCACACGTGCTTGGAATACCTGGAGACCATCTCCCTGGTCCTGTTCTATTTTTCTAGATAGGGAGGAACAGACATAGGATCAAGTCTAATTATACTACAATGAGCATAAATCCCTCATGATATCAAAAAGAAAAATTGTTCCTCAAATTTACAGAGCACTTTATGCTTTATGCAGCATGTCAACATTTGCCAAAGTTTTTCACATCTGTGATTGTATCAGATTCTCATAACACTAGGGTTTGGGCCAGAAAGGATTATTCCCATTTTACAGATGAAGACTCTGAGGGTCAGAGAGGCTATTTGATCCAGTTGAGCAAAACCAGGTTTCGAAACTGAGATGCAAGGGGATGAAGTGCAGGCTTACCAGAGAGTTACAGGACAGAGCTCTTTACTGTCTGCAGAGTACTGCTTCCTCCTGTGATCCAGGTTAAGACCACAAGCACTCTGCAAGGTGGACCAAGTCAGTATGAATCCCATTTTACAGATGAGAAAATAAAGCTTAGTGAGGCAGACAATGCCACAGAACCGAGTTGTTTGCCTGTAAGCCACTGTCTTTCACAACTCCACAGCCTTTCCTATGATCATTCCCAACACATATATTTGACCTTGTGGTGAAGAGGGCAGATATGGCCACCCCGTGTAAGTAACACTTCATGGGCTGAGAGAAGCTGAGTGACTTGGCTGAGATAATGGTGCTCGTAGCAAAGATCTGAGTCGGTTTCCTGGCTACCTGTCCATGGCTCCTCCTTCCCTTCCTACTTCCACAGCCTTACTAATAAGGTGATAATGGCTCATGTCCCCTCTCCAAGGAATCATACTGTTGGGAATATGCCCATCCTAACACTTGCTCTACCCTAGTGCCTGGAACAATGTCTGACTCAATACGTATTTGCTGAATGAACAAATGAATCTATGAATAACTCCAAGCAAACATTTACTGATGACTGACTGCCTGGTGGGCCTTGGGAGGAGATGAGAGGGGCAAACTCAGCAGTAACAAAGCACCTGTTGGAGTCCACCTTTTAGTTTTTATTATTTTATTTTTAAATTATGTATTTATTTTGGTTGCACTGGGTCTTTATTGCTGCATCAGGTTTTCTCTAGTTGTGGTGAGCAGGGGCCTCTCTTGTTGCAGAGCACAGACTCTAGGGGCATGAGCTTGCATAGTTGCAGCTCACAGGCTCAGTAACTATGGTGCACAGGCTTAGTTGCTCTGAGACATGCGGAATCTTCCTGGACCAGGGATCAAACCCACGACCCCTGCACTGGCAGGTGGATAATCACCTATTGCACCCCGAGGGGAGTCTGGAGTCCATCTTTTAGTTCTCACTCTCCCCACTGCTCTATGTCCTCATACACTGGCCCCAGGTGACATCCCAGGCATGCTTCAGACCGGAGCTACTCCAGGCAGCTCTAGCTCCAGCCCTCATGGGTCTTAGAAAAGGCATGGCTATCAAGGTAGCCAAAAGGTCTACTAATTCAGCTTATATATTCACACATTCCTTCATTCCATCCATTTATTCACTTATGAATCAAACCAACCTGGTCTTGGGTCCAGGGGATGCTAAGAGTTTTGGCACAAGAGTTGATTGCCATCTAGTAGGGCCACAAGTGGTGAATAGATATCAAAACAATGAGCTAAGTGGAAGCTACAGATATAAGCACAGGGTGCCCTAGGAAAACAGAGGAAGGGCTGTTAATCCAGTCTGGGGTCATGGAATACGTGACTACAGCTGCCCTTCATGGGAGCTTTCCACGTGCCAAGTTCCATGCCAGGCTCCTTACTTTCATTAACCAACTTACTTCTCAGAACAACTCTGTGATGAAAATATTCACATTCCCAATTTACAGATGAGCAAACTGAGGCCCAGAGATGGGAGGTCACTTTCCCAGTGTCACACAGCTCATATGTGCTAGCGCTGAGATTCAACTCTCATGTCCGGGCTGCTAACCATTCTTCCACATGCCTACTGGGTAGAATGTCTCCTCCTAGTGAGGTTACACCTGAGTTAGATTTTGAAAGATATGTATGAGTCAGCAGGGCAAATTGGCTGTGGCAAGGCTGGTGGTTGTAGGAATCGCAGAGTGTGAGGGGTGGTTTGGAGGAGAGGCAAAGGCATTTCAAACAAAAGGGAACAGCACAGCAAAGACACAGAGGTTGAAAACAGCAGGTTGTGTCTCAGTGGGGAAAACAAATGGGAGGTGGGTCGTCCCTGCCCATCTTTATGAAGAGTTTACATGGGGCATCTTCCTGCTTGTTGAAGTCAGGGAAAGGTTATCCCATGACCCTGACGATTCCATAGGAATTGTGACCTATTGGTGACTGGTTGAGTTATTTAACATCACCCAGAAAGTCCTGCTGGAAAGGAAAAAGCCATAATTGAGCTTCATAAATCTTTTAGAGTTTTTCTCCAGGAGGACTAAGAAAATATCTGGCCCTTGCTTTCAGAGGGAGAGCAAGAATGTGGGCCTGCCTGGTGCTGAGTGGGCAGGAGGACTTGCTCGGTGAGCTGCTGTGGTTGGGGAGAGACATCTATTTCTTTCTCTCCTTTTTTCATTTTTCTTCTTGCTTTTCACATGTATGCCCTCAGCATCCATTTTGTGTCTGTCTTGATGGTGTAGAAGCTACAAGGAAGGGTGAATCACACACCTGGTCGCTGCTCTCAGAGTATCTAGTCCAGGAGGGGGATATGAAGTGTTGATAGACATACTAGTGAGTGATGCCAGGCAGGGCGTCTGTTACAAAGTGTTTTTAGTTTGTTATACATTTTCAGAAGCCCACGTGTGGCCAGGTGTGGGGAGGTGAAGATAAATAACCACAGAACCCCTGTTTCTGAGAAGCCATGGTTAGGAGAGAAACTGAAAAGGCTGAGTGTTAAGATGGAAGCAGGTGCAAAGTGCCACGAAGCACAGAAGAAGGGGGCAGAGAGAGGGAGCCACGGATGTGGAGGGACATCGGAGCCAGGCCTCCACCCCAGCCAGGAACGGTCACACACACGTTTCCTGCACGTACTGTTTGGGGAGATTCGTGTGTGATGCTACCTCAGCATCCTTCAGGACTCTGTGAAATCCCTCCCACCAGTTCTGCGTTTCTGTTGAGGGGCCTGCGGCTCAGAGACATGAAGTAACCCACCCAAGGTCACACAGCTGGCAAGTGGCAGAACGGGGGACACAGCTAGGCCTTTCGATGCGTGCTTCTTTTCAAGAAGCTCTGCTGCCACTACACATAGCACAAGGTTAGAGAGCGGCAAGTGCCATGTGCCCATGCGCCGTCTGCTTTTAGCTGCTGCGTTGGACCAAGGCCCAGAAAGTGTCCCATCGTGTCACGTCTGTTCAAGGCTGCGGCTGATCTGTGGGCTCGGGCTTAATCCAGTAGGAGGATTTAGTAACAGGTTGCCTGGCCTCGCAGTGGGAGAGCTGGTTAATCCTCCAAACTCCCTGTTCCAGCTCCATCCTTCCGTCACGCTGAGCAGGAGGGGCTCAGAGCCCCATCCTGGAGTCTGTGAAATGTCAATGGTGGCAGTCACCCTGAAGCATTCCCTGAAGATGCCTGGAGGCTCAGGGCACAAGTAGGGCGTGGGGCACAGCTGCCTTGTCCTAGGCAGTGAGGTAGGCAAAAGTGAACGGGGGCTCTTTTTAAAGCTGTTGTAAGACAAGGAGAAAAAATTCTGAGCTAGCACAGTGGACTGACTGTTTTACATACATCTGAGAGGAAGCAGTCACTACCCAAAGGGCCGAAGGTTCTTGCAGCAAACTTCATTCTTTTTTTTTTTTTAAGTTGGAATATAATTGCTTTACAGTGTTGTGTTAGTTTCTACTGTACAACGAAGTGTGTGTGTGTGCTCAGTCGTGTCTGACTCTGCAGACCCATGGACTGTAGCCCACCAGGCTCCTCTGTCCATGGGATTTCCCAGGCAGGAATACTGGAGTGGGTAGCTATTTACTTCTCCAGGGGATCTCCTCTATCCAGGGATCTAACCCACCTCCCCTGCATTGGCAGGAGGATTCTTTACCACCCGGGAAGCCCCAGACAACAAAGTAAATCAGCTGTGTGTATACGAATATCGCCTCCCTCCCTCATTCCATCCCTCTAGGTCATCACAGAGCCCTGCTGAGCTCCCGGTGTAATACAGCAAGTTCCCACTGGCTGTCTATTTCACACACGGTAGTATATACATACCAGTCTCCCAATGCATCCCACCCTGCCCTTTCCCCTCTGTGTTAACAGGTCTGTTCTCTACATCTGCATCTCTAATCCTGTCCTAGAAATAGGTTTATCTGTACCATTTTTCTAGGTTCCACACATCGGCATTAATACTTGATATCTGAAGACCAGTGTGGATGATGCAGTCCCTGCCTGGTCATTTTACCTGCTAGGGTAGCAATCACTGTCAAATGACAGGGAGAAAGCGTCCCACCCGGCCCCACCTAGAGGCCTGTTTCTCCAGTTTTGCACATGACAGCAAAGTGACCCAGAGAGGTCAAGCAGGGTCACGGAATTAGTCATTGGTACAGCAGAGGCTTAAATTTTGGTCTTGGACTCCAGAACAGTAGGTGGAGAAAGGGGGACACTTCTGGGGAAGTTTAGGACCACTGCCTGAAAAACCCCATGGGCAGAGGAGCCTGGTGGGCTGTAGTCCATGGGGTCGTGAAGAGTTGGACATGACTGAGCAACTTCACTTTCACTTTTCACTTTCCTGCGTTGGAGAAGGAAATGGCAACCCACTCCAGTGTTCTTGCCTNAAACCCCATGGGCAGAGGAGCCTGGTGGGCTGTAGTCCATGGGGTCGTGAAGAGTTGGACATGACTGAGCAACTTCACTTTCACTTTTCACTTTCCTGCGTTGGAGAAGGAAATGGCAACCCACTCCAGTGTTCTTGCCTGGAGAATCCCAGGGACAGAGGACCCTGGTGGGCTGCCGTCTATGGGGTCGCACAGAGTCAGACACAACTGAAGCGATTTAGCAGCAGAACCCTGAGGAGGAAGGTGGAGCTGGGGGGCCACGCCTATCCATGGTAATGTTTGCTGAATGCATAAAATCCAGATGAGATGGGCGGAGAGGAAAGAGGCTTGTGTGCCGGGTCCTGGGCTCTGAAAGCAAGCTCTCACAGACAAATGCTTGCAGCTCTGCTCTTTCCAGAGGAGCTAGTCAGATCCAAGCTCAGGAGGGCAAAGGCCATTCCTCTGAGAGAATGACTGCTTTCTCTCCCAAAGCTGCTTCTTTCAGAGCTGTGGCTCCCCCAGCCCCAGCCACTGAATGCAACTACACCAAGAAATCAATGGTTCTCACGGCCAGAGAGACGCTTCCACACAGTTTAATTTGGCATAATTATAAGTTTCTTCAATTCATTGTATGATGTGCATTGTTGTTTCAGCAAAAATTGTTTGGCCACAGAGAGTTTTTTATTATTGGAAAAAAGGTAATTTTTTTCCCATGTTCTTTATCATCCCTTCAGTCTGGTTCTCCCCCACATTCACACGCTTCCATGATAGACACCGTCTGATGTTGCTTTCTCCCTTTCCTCTAGTTCATGCTTTGGAGGGAGAGGGAAGCCTAAATTATATGGTATGGTTTTAGAGGCTGTGGAGGCCAAGGGAAGGCCAGGTCAATGGGGGAGGAGGGGAGGGTGCCTCCTGGAAATGGAGATGACCTCAGGCTCCCTGAGTCAGGCTGTCTGTGGCCAAGGACCCTGACACATAGACTGGTCCCCACGAGCTCCTATGATCACTGGCTCAGGATTCTGCTCATTTAGGACTCAAAGCCTGGGTCTGTCACTTGCTAGCTGTATGACATCAGACAAGTTGCTTAACCTTGCTCTTTTTTCAGTCCAGTTTGCTTCCCAAACTGAAGTTCAAATATTCCTGGAAGGAGTATGTCATTGTACTGCAGGGGAGGAGGGGGGAAATGTCAGCCATCAAGGAATTTTTCATGATGCACCAGTTTCATCAGAACAGCAGTATGTGTGTGTGTGTGTGTGTGTGTGTGTGTGTGTGTGTGTAGCAACAGTAATATAATATTTACATGAAAACAAATCCTGCGAGGTAGTGGAGGAGATATTCACATGCTCGTGAATTTTTAAGGCTGAACAGGCAACTTTGAAGATATTTAATGTTTGTCTTGGCCAGCTTTTACCTACACATCCTCTCTTAGTTCTTACTCATTCTCTTTTTTTGGCCTGTTTAAAGATACTTCAGAGAAAAGTGTGACAGACGACCATTTCTCCTGTAAAATAAATGTTATGCCCCTTGCCTAAGAGCAGTGGTGTCATGCTTCCCTAAGAGAACATATTTAAAATCATTCAAGGCTCAGCACTGAGTTTCTAGTGCTGAGAACAAGGGCATGCCTCAAGAAAGAAGAAGCTAGTAGCTTGAACTTTACTAAAATTAAAAATTTCTGCTCCATGAAAGACACTATTAAGATAGTCAGAAGATCAGCCACAGAATGCAAGAAAATATTTGCCAAACACACACTTGATGAAAGATATATTCAAAATATACAAGGGACTTCCTTGGTGGTCCAGTGGCTAAAACTCCATGTGCCCCATGCAGGGGGCCTGGGTTCGGTCACTTGTCAGGGTACTATACCCCTCATGCTACAACTAAGAGTTTCCGCAATGAAAACCGAAGATAAGATCCCAAGTGCCACAGCTAAGACCTGGCACAGTCAAATAAATAAATATAAATATAAATTAAAAGACCCAAAATATAGAAGGACATTGAAGACTCAACAGTAAGAAAATGTGCAAAAGGTCTAAACAGACTTCTCACCAAATAAAATCTATAGAAGGTACATGTGCATGTGTGCTAAACTGCTTCAGACACATCTGACTCTTTGCAACCCTATGGACTGTAGCCCTACAGGGTCCTCTGTCCATGAGATTCTCCAGGCAAGAATACTGGATGGATTGACATGCCCTCTTCCAGGGGATCTGCCTGATCCAGGGATAGAACCTGCATCTCCTGGGTCTCCTGCATTGGCGGGTGGGTTCTTCACCACTAGCGCCACCTGAGAAGCCCTCATAAAGAAAATGATGCACATCATTTGCCATTGGGAAAGTGAAACTTAAAACAACAATAAGTGTGTATCACTACATACCTGTAAGAATGGCCCAAATTCGAACCACTGATAGCACCAAATACTGGTGAGGATGTGGAGCAACAGGAAATCTCATTGATGGCTGGGGGATGTAAAATGGCATGACCTCCCTAGGAGACAGTTGGGCAATTTCTAACAAAGCTAACTATGGTCTCATTATATGATTCAGCAGTTGTACTGCTAGGTATTTCTCCAACTGATTTGAAAACTCATGTCTAAACAAAACCCTGCACACTGGTATTTATAGAAGCTTTATTCATAATTGCCAGAAAAACCCTAGACCTCACAAATACCCAAAATGTCCTTTGATAGATGGACAAACTGTGGTACATATAGGTACCACATATTGTAGGACAATATTATTATTATTGGAATGGAATATTATTCTATAATAAAATATAAAGAACTATTAAGCCATAGATGGGACCCCATGGCCTATAGCCTACCAAGCTCCTCCATCCATGGGATTCTCCAGGCAAGAGTACTGGAGTGGGTTGCCATTTCCTTCTCCAGGGGATCTTCCTGACTCAGGGATCAAACCCAGGTCTCTTGCATTGTAGGCAGATGCTTTACTGTCTGAGCCACCAGGGGAGACCATAGAAAGACATGAATGAATCTTAAATGTTTATTGCTAAGTGAAGGAAAGTAGTCTAAAAAGACTGCATACTCTATGATTCTAATTAAAATTATTCTAATTTTAAAAAGGGTAAAACCATAGTGAAGGTCAAAAAAGGCAGTAGTTACCTGAGGATTTGGGGGAGGATTGAATAGGTAAAGCACAGGGGATATTTTTAGGGTGGTGAAACTATGACACTGTAGCTGTGGTTACATGACATTATGCATTTATTAAAACACATAGACGTTTACAGCAGAGTGAACCATCAGTTCAGTTCAGTTCAGTTGCTCAGTCGTGTCTGACTCTTTGCGATCCCATGAGTCGCAGCACGCCAGGCCTCCCTGTCCATCACCAACTCCCAGAGATCACTCAGCCTCGCATCCATCGAGTCAGTGATGCCATCCAGCCATCTCATCCTCTGTCGTCCCCTTCTCCTCCTGCCCCCAATCCCTCCCAGCATCAGAGTCTTTTCCAATGAGCCAGCTCTTTGCATGAGGTGGCCAAAGTACTGGAGTTTCAGCTTCAGCATCATTCCTTCCAAAGAAATCCCAGGGCTGATCTCCTTCAGAATGGACTGGTTGGATCTCCTTGCAGTCCAAGGGACTCTCAAGAGTCTTCTCCAACACCACAGTTCAAAAGCATCAATTCTTCGGTGCTCAGCCTTCTTCACAGTCCAACTCTCACATCCATACTTGCCCACAGGAAAAACCATAGCCTTGACTAGATGGACCTTATTCGGCAAAGTAATGTCTCTGCTTCTCAATATGCTATCTGGGTTGGTCATAACTTTTCTTCCAAGGACTAAGCATCTTTTAATTTCATGGCTGCAGTCACCATCTGCAGTGATTTTGGAGCCCAAAAAATAAAGTCTGACACTGTTTCCACTGTTTCTTCATCTATTTCCCATGGAGTGATGGGACCGGATGCCATGATCTTTGTTTTCTGAACGTTGAGCTTTAAGCCAACTTTTTCACTGTCTTTTACTTTCATCAGGAGGCTTTTTAGTTCCTCTTCACTTTCTGCCATAAGGGTGGTGTCATCTGCATATCTGAGGTTATTGATATTTCTCCCAGCAATCTGCAAATTAAAAAGTCATGTAGGAGGTCAAAGAATCCCAGGATGGGATGCAGAATGTGACAAAATAATATAATTGTATTACAAATGTATGAGACACTTTAAGTGATGTGAGTGGAGGAAAAGGTTGCTAACCTAAGTAACTTTGGAAATGGGTGGAGTTTGTAAAACTAAAGGTAAAAAAACTATACGTGAGCACTGTACTCTAGTTAAAAGTTGCTTTTCCATGGGAATATGAGCTAACAGTTCTGATACTGTTATACAAATATGCTGGAATTGAGCAATTAAATAAGTGGATGGTGGGAGCCTGCTTTCTTAGTATTGGAGTGAATATGAATGGGTGAACAAGAGGAGGAAGCTAGAATGATCCAGGAGGCAATGGATCAGAGTTGGAGACATCAGTATGAACTATAATTGGCTTAATATAGATATAGATGTTTAGATCCAGAAATATTTATGGAGATTATATAAATTCCCTATTTCCCTGGCGGCTCAGACAGTAGAGTCTGCCTGCAATATGGGAGACCCAGGTTTGATCCCTGGGTTGGGAAAGAAAATGGCAACTTATTCCTATATTCTTGCCTGGAAAATCCCGTGGATGGAGGAGCCTGGCAGTTTACAGTCCATGGGACTGCAAAAAGTTGGACATGACTGAGTGACTAACACTAATAATAATAATGTATAAATATATGGATTATTGCTTAGTACACACATAAATGTTTCCTTGCTCTGTAACATGAGAGAACCTGGAAGTTATGACACTCCAGTCATAAGGAGCATACCTAGTGTCCAGATCTTGGTTTCTAATTCCATTCTTCAATAAAAGGAACCATTTCTCCTTAAAGAAATGGCTGAATCTAAGACTGGGGCAGGAAATTTATAAGATTAGGCTGGAACACCTCATAGTACCAGAAAATAAGGAAGTGCACAAAAAGAAAATAAAACAAGGCATGACAATGATGGGGTCTGTCAAAGGGATGCAGGAACCAACGAAAAGAATTCTCAATGGCCAAAGCTGGAGCAATTTAAGCAACAAAGCTAATAAGCTAATATTCAGTTATAACATAAAATATAAAATAAATATCCATGAGTTCATGCTGATATAAACAAATGATTGAATAAATAAATCAACAAGGAAGAACATAAAAGTTTCTATTCAGCAGAACTCCAAATAATTTATGTAGATACGCTGCCACTGAGGAGGTGAAACATATCTCCCCACTCAGGTGTAGACTTCACATACTGGTTTCCTCCCAAAGAGTGCAGTATGGAAAGAGGGAAAAAAAGAGTAACTCTGCCTTGGAGAAATCTGACAAACACTACCTCAGTCAGGTGATCAAAGTGTTAGTTGCTCAGTCGTGTCTGACTCCTTGTGACCCCATGGACAGTAGCCCATCAGGCTCCTCTGTCCGTGGAATTCTCCAGGCAGGAATACTGGAGTGGGTTGCCATTCCCTTCTACAGGGGGTCTTACTGACCCAGGGATCAAACCCTGGTCTCCTGCATTCCAGACAGATTCTTTACCGTTTGAGCTACTAGGGAAACCCGCAGGTTATCAAAGTCAAAATCAATAATGTTAATTCATCTTTGATATGCCATGACCAAAATGGCACTCTGAACTTTGTGGTCTTCCTTCCCAAACCTGTCTATCTAACCCTATGAAAAACATCAGATGAAGTCGAATTGAGGGACAGTCTACAAAATACCTGATCAATGATCCACAAAACTGTCAAGGCCATCTAATACAAGGGATCTCTGAATAACTGTCATAGCCAAGAGGAGCTTAGCGGACAAGATAACTAAATATGATGTGGTATTCTGGAGAGGATTCTGGAACAGAAAAAATGACATTAGGTAAAAGTTAAAACTATCTGAACCAATATGGACACGAGCTATAATACTGGCACATTAATGAGTTAAGTCTTTCCTGGTGGCTCAGGGGTTCAATCCTTGGTTTGGGAAGATCCCCTGGAGAAGAAAATGGCAACCCATTCTAGTATTCTTGCCTAGGAAATCCCATGGATAGAGGAGCCTGGAAGGCTACAGTCCATGGGGGTTGCAAAGAGTCAGACACAACTGAGTGACTAAACAACAATGATAACAAACATACCACGCTGATGTACAATGTTGGGGGAATCTAAGTGTGACGTATATGGGAGCTTCTTATCTTTCTAATTTTCCTGTAAGTCTAAAACTATTCAAAAATACAAAGTTTATTTTTAAAATGTGATAATACCATATATAAAAAATAATTTGGTCAGTGGGTGCTATTAAAAGGTAATAAATGATAGTGAGATTGAGAATTTTTATCTACTCAATGGCCTACAAGGAAAGCACTCAGAGGAATGTCCTGATAAGGGTTGCTCTTATGGAAACTGAAATTCCAAGGGCATGGATACTGGCTGATGCCAAGATTTCAGAGAAGGGGTACCATTATTCTTTTTGAGACAAGGAAAATTTTTTTTTCCTTCTAAAAGGGAGGAGGAAGTTGAATAATACAATAATGAACATTTATTTGGTACTGAACTATGTGCGACATGCTTTACTGATAGAGGGGAAAAGAGGAAAAACTGATGTGCAGAGAACCTGACCTGCCCAATAACATATGACCAATAGAGGATGAGGGCTTCTCTGGTGGTTCTGACAGTAAAGAATCTGCCTGTAATGCAGGAGACATGGGTTTGATTTCTGGGTCGGGAAGATCCCCTGGAGCAGGAAATCTCTGGTATCCTTGCCTGAAAAATCCCATGGACAGGACAGCCTGATGGGCTATAGTCCACGGGGTCTCAAAAGAGTAGGACACGACTTAGTGGCTAAACAATAACAATAGAGGATGGGAAGGATAAAGCATGATTTGAACCCGGGAAGCTTGGCTCCAAAGCCATCTCCATGAGGCTACTTGCCAGGAAACATGATGTTGCCCTGTGACCACTCTAATCCTCTGCAATATTTCTAAATTACTGGAATGTGTGGTGTGAGCAGTATGTTTTCTGTAGAAACAAGAAAAGGACTGAACATAATGGTCTTGGATGACTTTGGACTGTCAAAGGTCAGTTAGAGTTTAGGTCAAGTTTACTTAGCTCTCTGAGTCTCAGGACAACGTGGTGCCGTGGGAGCACAGTACTTAGCTGACACTGGATAATGCTATTATTAATACCATTGGCCATCCCCTTCCTGCCCCACTCCCTACTCACCCCTCACTCCAATACCCTAGAGGCTTCTTCAAGCTGGGCCTCTTCCTTAGGGGAAACAGGATGTCTTCTACAGGCTTGGGCCAGGTCTCTGGGGGTTCAGGGTGGGAAGAGGCTGTCTAATTGGTTAACCTGGAGCGGGGCACCAGAGAGGAAGCCATGTTTCCGGGAGCTGAGGAAACCANGCTGGGCCTCTTCCTTAGGGGAAACAGGATGTCTTCTACAGGCTTGGGCCAGGTCTCTGGGGGTTCAGGGTGGGAAGAGGCTGTCTAATTGGTTAACCTGGAGCGGGGCACCAGAGAGGAAGCCATGTTTCCGGGAGCTGAGGAAACCACCATTTCCTCCTTCAGCAGGAAGCGGCCTTAGCTATTCTCAGCACCCTGTGCTCCTTGGCCGGGTGGAGCAATGGAAATCACAGCCTGGCAGTGTCTCAGGCTTGCCTCCTGCTGTTTAACAATCTCCCAGTCAAAATAAACTGGCTCCTTAGGTCTCCAGGGCATGGTTAAGGTAATAATTGAGAGGGAGAAGCCAGAGGCCTGGCTGCAGCACAAAGGCGTGGAGAGACTTTTAAAATATCTGCCAGGTATTGGTTGCTTGTGCCTCATTAAAGTGGTTTAATTGAAGCATTGTGAAGACAAACAAGCCCAGAGATTTTGTTATGGTTTCTCAAACATCCAGTCTCCACCTCTTGAGAACCTAGACTAATGGGGAGACTGTCTATCCTTTAAGCATATATGTGGATAACTTTTCAACAGGAAAGCTGTGTGATTCAGTAGAAAGGAAACTGGAACATGAATCAGAGAGAAGNCACAGTTGATTGTGATCCACACAGTCAAAGGCTTTGGCATAGTCAATAAAGCAGAAGTAGATGTTTTTCTGGAACTCTCTTGCTTTTTCCATGATCCAGCGGATGTTGGCAATTTGATCTCTTGTTCCTCTGCCTTTCCTAAAACCAGCTTGAACATCAGGGAGTTAGCTCCATAGAAGTTATACAATTTTGAAGGATTTAAGCAAAGTGATATAAATTCAGACTGAGGAAAGTTGATGACCAATATCTTTGGGAGTATCATGGGGACCACCACCTTCATCTGTCAAAAATCCCACCCACCATCCTTGCAGGGAGTTTAACTAGGTCAACTGTCACTTTCACTTGGAAACCTTCAAGGGTGGGCCTCCTTCCCGAGGTAGAATTAATAGCACTTATTATCTTCTTATCCCTGCCTGTCTTCAAGTCTGTTTTGCCCCCTGGCCTGGGAGCTCCTTGAGGGCACAATGTTCTCATTGCTGTGTTACACCCAGTGGGAAGCTAAGGATGGTAGACTTGTTTGACGTTGGATGAATGAATTGCAAGAAGATCATGGTCTCAATGATAGAATCTGTCTTGATGGAATGTGCCAATGATGGCTCAGTTGGTGTCTATTACACCAAGTGCTTTGCCTTCTTTATACCAAGCGTGGTTTCTTCCTGTGGAACTATATTTTCTGTTTGTGTTCCTTCTTCCTCCTCTGGAGTCATGACTGAACTGCAGTGTCCCTTGTGCATGTATTCAATGCGATTCTTCCTTAGCTGTTGTTCGCTTGGTCCTTGGACAAATTACAGGTTTCTCCTAGCCTGGCTTTAATCATCACAACCTTGACTCCTCATCAAACTCTCTGCCCCATCTCAAACCAGTGCTTAAAGGATGCTCTTACCCTCAGAAGAAGTGGTATAATTTTCATAAACACAGGTCATTTCCTCCTTGCACCAATGTCAGATACTGAAACCATCACTTAACAAGATGTAGCAGAAATACAGAATGTCTGAATAAAGTCTGTGGACAATGGTTTTTTTTTTTTTTTTTTCTGTTTTAGAGTTCTGTGGAATTGCTCTCCCAAAATATTCCTAATGTTTTATTTACTTCAGCTTTGGGTTTATTTTGGGAGAAACTTTCCTGAATCTGAGTCTTAGGATGTGATTCTTATCCTGGTCATATCCTGGGGCNTTTTTTTTTTTTTTTTTTCTGTTTTAGAGTTCTGTGGAATTGCTCTCCCAAAATATTCCTAATGTTTTATTTACTTCAGCTTTGGGTTTATTTTGGGAGAAACTTTCCTGAATCTGAGTCTTAGGATGTGATTCTTATCCTGGTCATATCCTGGGGCGTTGTTTGGCTTAAATGGGCTCTAGCTCTTCCAGGGAACCCCAGGCAATGAGGAAGAAGCCAGAGGATGTCAACTCCCGAGAGCAGGACAGAGACAGGGATGGCAAACCTACACTTGGAAACACTCCCCAAAGGAAGGCCAGCATCCCATCCTGTAAGGACAATGGCAAGGAACAACCCAGCTCAGACTTAATCAATTATCTATTCCGGAGACTGGTGTGTCTCATAGTTTCCAACATCTGAGTGATTTGTGAATATTAGGAATTCAGACACTGGATGATTAAAACCACTAGTGCTGGGAATTTTCTTATTTCAGGAAATTTTGGTGGTGAGGCATCCTGGAACCTCACCAGCAGGCAGACCGAAGGGAAGTCCAGACAGGGGGTGGGAATCGGACTGACGGAAATGACCAGAAGGCAGTGCAAGGACTTGGCTTTCTTGCCAGACAGAACAGTGCGGGCATCCTGCCTCCCTGAACCTCAGTTTCCTCTCTGGCAAATGGGGATGATAATATCTATCTCATAAGAGTGTTGGGAGAATTGATTTCAATATTGTGATGCTTGACATACTGTAAAGGCTTAGGACTTGTGAGTTCCCCTCTATTTCTGTAGGGGTGAGGGGAACAGAAGTATAGTCTAGCTAGGAGAGTCTGATTTGAGGACAAGTGGTGGTCAGTGGTCCATCTAAGCCAGAATCTGGAGTTCAAGGGACTGGATCTGACTCAGAGGTGGGGAAAGTGCTGGCCAAGGTCAGAGGGTTGTCAGAATCACCAGGCTTAGAACAGGGCTTTAATTGAAACCGATCCCCAAGGAAGCTCATGCATCCCCAGGTTTATCTCAGAGAGTACTGTATAGAGCAGCAGTTCTCAAAGTGTGGTCTGAGAACCACGGAGGAAACTGAAATAGTATTGGGTTTCCATGAGATCCAAATTATTTCTAGATTGCTAAGGAGATTAGATTTGCCCTTTTCATTGTGTTAGTGTTTGATCTGATGGTGCAAAAATAGCAGTGGGTGATGTTGATGCTTTAGCATGAATCAAAGTGATGGTACCAAACGTCAGTTGTTTATTTTCCACACGTGCTGTGAGATCAGTCACTATGTTGTGTCTGACTCTTTGCGACCCTATGGACTATAACATTCTGGGCTCCTCTGTCCATGGGGATTCTCCAGGCAAGGACACTGAAGTGGGTTGCCATGTCCTCCTCCAGGGGATCTTCCTGACCCAGGGATTGAACTCGGGTCTCTTACATCTCCTGCTTTGCTAGGCGTGGTCTTTACCACTAGTGCCACCTGGGAAACCCCATTTACCACCACACATAAAATAAGAAAAAAAAAAGGCCAGTTTTGCTTAAGAATGTCCTTGAATGAAGCATTGTCCTTGAATGTGCTATTTGCTCAGCTGCTCAGTCATGTCCAGCTCTTTGCAACCCCATGGCCAGGCTCCTCTGCCTACAGAATTTCCCAGTAAAGAATATTGGAGTAGGTTGCCATTCTCTACTTCAAGGGATTTTCCTGACCCAGGGACTGAACCCGAGTCTCTTGCATCTCCTGCATTGGCAGGCAGCAGTAAAAAATCATCAATTTATTAAATTTCAACCTTTGAGCATCTGTGTTTTGAATATTTTGTTTGATGGAATGGGATGTATAAGTAAAACATTTCGGCTGCCTGTCAAGGCACAATGGAACCTCGAGGAAAATCTCTGACAGTTGTTTGGGCTGGGAGCTGGACCAGCCATTTTTCTCACAAGACACCATTTTCCCGTGAAAGAATGACTGATATATGTACTGTGGTTATTCAGAGTTAGGTAGTCCGTAATTAGGTAGTTTTTTTTTTTTTCTCCTTAAACAATGAAGTCAGGGCTATAACTTTGAGGAAAACAAATGATGGTATTTGTTGCTAATGATAAAATTTGACAGTTCAGATGAAAACTGAGGATTTTGAAAAATTTGTATATTCTCTACTTTGAGCTGTCAGATCCCACACAGCAGCTACTCTTTAAGAAACCACCTCCTGTCAGCTTGTGCTGTATATCAAAGAAGAGTCTTCACAATGATCTGAAGAGGCTACTAAGACAGTCCTCCATTTTCCATGTCTGTGTGAGGCCGGGTTTCTTCATATATATTTTTTAAATTAATTTTTATTGTAGTAGTTGCTTTACAATGTTGTGTCCATTTCTACTGCACAAGAGTGAATTAGCCATGCATATACACACATCCCTTCCCTTTTGGACTGCCTTCCTATTCAGGTCACCATGGGGCCTACGCAGAGCTCCCTGTGCTGTGTGTGCGTGGATGCCCAGTCGCTTCAGTCGTGTCCGACTCTTTCTGACGCTATGGACTGTACCCCGCCAGGTTCCTCATCCATGGGATTCTCCAAGCAGGAATACTGGAGTGGGTTGCCATTTCCTTCTCCAATAGATCTTCCTGACCCAGGGATCGAACCTGTGTCTCCCGTGTTTTCTGCATCACAGATGGATTCTTTACTAACTGAGCCACTGGGGAAGCCCCTCCCTATACTATACTCTTCATAATATTTCAGGTGTTAAGATACTAAACAAGGAGGCTATCAGACTTGAGATGATTCTAGTGCTTTAGCAGCCTAGGAAAGCAAACCCAAACCTAAGCTGTGAATGTATCAATTTTAGGGACTCAAAACCAAAGGGCAACCTATCACAGTCAACTAGACTGTCCTAAATGAGGCAACCACTTAAGCTACAGTCAATCAGACAGCTTCATTACTTCACTTCCACATCTTTTCTATAAAAGCCTCTTTCCTGGTTCTTCGTGGAACACTTGTAACCACTACTGGTTTGGTGCTGCCAGATTTGAATTGATTTTTTGCACAGATAAGTTCTTAAAACTTTCCGCCTGCTTCAGTTTATCTTTTAATACAACCAAATACCATATCACAATAGATAGCACAAAAGAAGATATGAGAATACACTTATATGCTAAATCAGACACTAAAGAGATTTACAAACATGAAATGATGTCATTCTTCTCACCAATCTTTGTGTTGATTTTTCATTTAAAAATATCTTATTTTGATTCATGTGTAGTGGGTTTATTATTGCTATTTTAGATAATTAATAAATGTTTTAAAAACTTCTCAACTTTAATTTCTAATATAGTAAATATCACTGGATTTGATCCACACAAATAAAAGCTCTTATAGTGTCATTAGTCATTTTAAGAGT
This sequence comes from Neotragus pygmaeus, assembly GCA_006410875.1. Classification (NCBI taxonomy): domain Eukaryota; kingdom Metazoa; phylum Chordata; class Mammalia; order Artiodactyla; family Bovidae; genus Neotragus; species Neotragus pygmaeus. The sequence goes on along the minus strand of SJYV01017599.1, from coordinate 303,833 downwards.
GTAAATAAGCTACGATCAAATCTTGATTCTGACATTTACCCGCTGTGCTACTCTGGGCAAATTAGTTAGTTTCTCTGTGCTTCATTTTCTCCTCTGTTCCCAGAAAGAAATAATTTTAACCTACCCCATAAAGATAGGTTGTGAGGATTAAATGAGGCGTATCATGTGAAATGAGTAGAACGGCTCCGCTCCTGGCATAGAGCAAGTGCTTAAGTAAGTATTGCAATAGTCATAGTCAATGTAACACGGCTTCGTAGTGTGATGGTTTGTGTTCCTGTCAGTTTTGTCCACCGGGCTGTGAAACCCCCAGAGTGGGGTATGCCCCTGATTTATCCCTGTGCCCTAGTACAAAGTTTAGTATCCACTAGGTGGTCATAAACTTTAGAAAGTAAATGGATGCGAAGCTAGGAGAAGGCAGGGCCGAAGCAGGGCGGATCACAGAGAGATGCCAGAAAAGACAACCAAATTCCTGAACCAGGAGACTCACATCCCAAGCGATAAGAGTGAAGCATGAACGGGACCTGGAGTGAGGTGGCAGCAGATAGGGATGAGAGAGGAAGGTCCTACACGTTTGCAGTCCCTTCTGCAAAGCCACTGGCGCTGGCCCCTGGGTGTAGCCGGCTGTATTAAGATCCAGGGCGGAGANGATAAGAGTGAAGCATGAACGGGACCTGGAGTGAGGTGGCAGCAGATAGGGATGAGAGAGGAAGGTCCTACACGTTTGCAGTCCCTTCTGCAAAGCCACTGGCGCTGGCCCCTGGGTGTAGCCGGCTGTATTAAGATCCAGGGAGGAGACCGGCTCCACCTGGTGGTGGGGCTGGGTGAGACAGCTGCCTCATTCCACCTGGGCTGCAAGGCGGATTTGCTAGCAATGGGGATCTCCGTGTCTGCTGCTGTTTGGAGTTGGAGAGATCAAAGCTCAAAGAATTAAGGCTGGAGCATTAAATTTGAGCCTTTTCTAATTTTTCAGACGTACGTTTTACATGGTTAGGTACGTGTTTGACCATCTTGCCTTTGTGAATTGTTATCTTGAGATATTTTTGGATATCCAGGAAGGAAGGGGAAAATGTCATTCAGTGTGTACTCTTTGCCAGGAGCTTTATTTATGCTTTCTAATTTATTTCTCACAACTGCCTCATGAGGAAGGTGCTGGTCCTGCTGTCTGGGGTATGAGCTAACTGAGGCTCAGGGAATGTAAGTCATATCTCTGTGGTCACGTTGCTCATCAGTGGGCTAGCTGGCATTTGAACCTAAGTCTGTATGAACACTATGTCCATGCCCTTTAAAAAAGCAAATTTCATTGTATTTTTATTATTTAACGCAAAGAGTCGGACACGACTGAGGGACTGAACTGAACTGAATGCACATTTATCATCTGAAAGTGAGAAAATACTGATAAGTGAGAAATAAAAATTATACCCATATATTCTACCATTCAAATATGAATTATTATCACATTTATATGTTGTTTCAGACTTTCCCCCTTGCATGCATTACCTGCTTTTCTGTTTAACAATATATTGTGGATGTCTTCCTGTCTATGACTGAGTTTCTATATAGTTTTAAAAGACCACATAGTATTTCATTATATGAATGTACCATTTATTTAACCAATCTTCTGTTGTTAAGTATTTAGCTTATATCTAGTTTTTCACTAGTATTAAAAAAAACACTGCAATAAACATCCTAGTAGCTCAATCTTTGTGTATATCTTTACTTCCTTAGGACAAATTCCTAGAAACTGAACTGATGATTTCAAGTGCGTTCGGGTTTTAAAGATATTTCAATATACTCTGTTGCCAAATTGTCCCCTAGAAAAGCTGTAAAAATTTGAATTTCCACCAATAGTGGTTGAACTTTCCTGTTCCGCTGTTCCCTCAAGAACTGAGTATAAATAGATCATTAACAAACACGAAATACCATATTCTTTCAATTCTACCTTCTTGCTTCTTGATCCAGTTCAAGTAACACTCTATACTATGAAGTTTCAATATATGTTCGTTACCCAAGAAGACAGTCTGCGTTTCCTGCCTGAGCTGGGTGGGGTGGCAGTGGCCAGGGAGCCAATCGGGAGGAAGGTATGGGTCTGCATTTGGTTAGGCAGTGGGACGGGTGGGTTGCAGAGGAACTGGGTACTGGTAATTATTCTCATTCACAGGGTGTTGGCTGTGGTTAGAGTCAAGGCCAACTGCACAGAAGGGGAAGGATGAGTTCTGCCAAGGTGTTCTTTTCCCCAGGGACTGTGGTGGGCAGTCCAGATTGAAAGCAGGGGCCAAGACCTCCACCCGGCCAAGTGAGGTCTCTGGGGAGAGGGTGGGCCAGCAGCTCAATAGGGGCAGACAGAAGGGAGTACAGAAATGCACTCCCGGGGGTGGCAGCTTCAGGAGGAACAGGAAGAAGCGGAATTTCAAATGTAGGAAAGGGTGCTCTTCTTGGAAACTGTACGTCCTACCCAGTGAGCCCCACGGCCTGGCCACCAAGGGTCTCACAGTTTGTCATCCACTCCTTTTGTGAACTCTCCATCACCTTGGGTGCTTTTAGACTTGGACATCTACTTTGTGGGGTCTCTGGCAGCTTGTCTGTGACTCAGGGGTTGATTCTGCTGTGAGGTTCGAGGAGGTCTCAGAAACCCAGTTATTTCTTAAGTAACTCACTAAATCAAGGTTACCGGGATGGAATGCTAAATTCGCGCTTTCCCTGAGAGCAAACTCAACCCTGTATGCAACGATGTGTGATAAGAATGAACTAGAAACAAGGAGAAGTAGATCCATGAAATATTTAATGACATCTTGATAAGACCTCTCAATTATTTATCATGTGATAGGGATGGGAAGCAGGGCTGTGAAGTCTATACATTGTGTAGCTTAGTCCATAGCCAGAGTCCCTTGGTTTGACTTTCTGACCTTTTTTTGTCAGTTAATAAGTTTGGCCGGCTTCTTCCTTGATAGCTTCTTTAGGCTTCTTCCCTGATAGCTCAGCTGGTAAAGAAACTGCCTGCAGTGCAGGAGACCCTGGTTCAATTCTTGGGTCAGGAAGATCCTCTGGAGAAGCGATAGGCTACCCACTCCAGTATTATTGGGCTTCCCTTATGGCTCAGCTGGTAAAGAATCCACCCGCAATGCGGGAGACCTGGGTTCGATCCCTGGGTGGGGAAGATCCCCTGGAGAAGGGAAAGGCTGCTCACTCCAGTATTCTGGCCTGGAGAATTCCATGGACTGTATAGTCCATGGGGTTGCAAAGAGTTGGACATGAATGAGTGACTTTCACTTCACTTCATTTCGCGGTTGGCCAGCTCCCCAGCAGCATGACTCAGCTTCCTTCGGAGGTCATGGGGGTTTTCAGCCTCTCCTGCCTGGGAGTCCTTTCAGATCCTTCAGGTGACTTTGCATATTTCTGTTCTCACCCACTGGTGGGGCCACTCTGTGCTCATCTCCTGCCCCAGCTGGAGGCCTCAGGGTCAACACAGGACTCTGGGTTCTAGGAGGTGGTCTGACCAGAGCAAAGGCCCCCAACTGGAGGAACTTGGGGACTGGACGGGAAATCTCAGCAGGGGCCAGGCCCAGGGACCAATGAGGCACCTTCTGAGCCATGGCCTCCAGGAGCACCGTCACTGAAATTGGGGTCACCCTCCCAGTGGATTCAGCAGGCTGGCCTACGTGTTCCCCCAAACCCCAGCTGCCCACATCGGGCATCCTCGGTGCACCTGATTCACCTACCTTTGTGAAACTACAGGTAGAGCGAGAGGGGACAGGTGCAGGAACGAGAAGGTCAAAAGGCAAGGACTTCACAAAATGTGAGGGTTGAAATTTGTCGTTAGTCGAGCAGCGTCTAAACTTGGCCTGTCTACACTTAAGTAAGAGTGAGGTAGGAAACTGGCTGCTTATGGTGAATTATTTGCTTATCCTCTCCCTTGCTATAGAACATATGAACGAAGCTTACTTACAAAGATCTATTCAAAGCAACAAGATAAAGTACATTTCAAGTCAAACTGTGCAGCAAAGAAAAGATCTAGGCAGAAGAGAAGGAAGAAGCTATGGGCAGGTGAGGTAAATGCGCACACCACAGATGCTGCCAACTCCTTCATGTATGTGATGGGGATCAGGTTTCCTAGAAGTCAAGGAAANAGAAGGTCAAAAGGCAAGGACTTCACAAAATGTGAGGGTTGAAATTTGTCGTTAGTCGAGCAGCGTCTAAACTTGGCCTGTCTACACTTAAGTAAGAGTGAGGTAGGAAACTGGCTGCTTATGGTGAATTATTTGCTTATCCTCTCCCTTGCTATAGAACATATGAACGAAGCTTACTTACAAAGATCCATTCAAAGCAACAAGATAAAGTACATTTCAAGTCAAACTGTGCAGCAAAGAAAAGATCTAGGCAGAATAGAAGGAAGAAGCTATGGGCAGGTGAGGTAAATGCACACACCACAGATGCTGCCAACTCCTTCATGTATGTGATGGGGATCAGGTTTCCTAGAAGTTAAGGAAAAAGGGGGCCTATCAAACCCATTTTTCAAAGCGCAGCCCATATGTCTCACCTCCTCCAAAAAGTTGCTACTGAATATACGTGGACATAAAACAGATTATTTTATTTTTTAAAACTTTTTATTGAAGTATACTTGATTTACAAGATTGTGTTAGTTTCAGGTGTATAGCACAGTGAATCAGTTATACATATGCATATAGCCACTCTTTTTTTTTTTCATATTTTTTTCCTCATATAGGCCATTACAGAGTACTGAGCGGAGCTCTCTGTGCTATACAGCAGATTCTTATGAATATTAGTTATCTATTTTATATATAGTAGTATGCAAATGTCAATCCCACCCTCCCAATTTGTCCCCCATTCCCAATCCATGGTAACTATAAGTTTCTTTGCTACACAAGACAGATTCTTTTAGAATAACAACATAACTTCACTTGGGCTTCCCAGGTGGTGCTAGTAGTAAAGAATCCAGCTGTCAGTGCAGGAGACATAAGAGACATGGGTTTGATCCCTGGGTCAGGAAGATCCCCTGGAGGAGAAAATGCCAACCCACTCTAGTATTCTTGCCTGGAGAATCCCATGGACAGAGGAGCCTGGCAGGCTACAGTCCATAGGGCTGCAAAGAATCGGACACGCTGAAATGACAGTATGCATGCACACATAACTTCTCTCAAAAACTTGAGTTTGCTTAAAGCAAAGATTGCACATGAGTCTTATTTTACTTTGAAAGCATGAGACTTGGGATACGTGGTTTGGGAATTAGAACTGGGTTCCATCTGGGTTCTGTATGTTAGCTATATGATCTTCAAGCCAGGGCAAGCTTGAACCTCTCTGAGTTTCAGGAGGTTGCTGAGAGGTTTCAAGGGCTAGTGTTTTTGCTGTTTTATTATTATTATTTTTTTATGGATGAAGAACCCAGCACTCAGAAAGGCATCACTTCTCTAATTCTCCACTTTCTCTGTGTGTGGCAGATTCATGTCTGTCTGACTTCATAGACTCTTGGCAAAGAATGCTTAGAATGTTTCAACGACTTGTCAAAAATACCACAGCCATTTGCGAGGACCTAAACCCGGTCCTGCTGGTTTCCTAGTCCTTGCTCTTTCCACCATACATGCTGCCTCTCCCCATCACTCTGGTTTCAGCTGCCTGTCAGAGAAGTTTCTTTTTACAAGTGGTCCCAAGTTAGCAGAAATGTCATCGGGTTGACAAGACAAGTGCCTGCTTGTCCTTGGGGTGGCTCTGACCTTTGCTTCATCACTCCATTGCTGGGCTATTTTGAGTCTTAAAAATGTAAGGAGGATCTATGGTGGGAAGCTGTGTGACCAGTGAGACCCCTTGGAAAGTCTTGACTCGATGCCTGCTGAGTGCATACAAAGATCCTGGCTTTGCTGGACAGCAGAGGGTTCCCTTGGTCTTGGGGAGAAAACTTAGAAGGAGAAAAACCTTTCCATGGGGCATTCTGGAATGAAGTCAAGTGGGAAGAGGAGCTAGACTGGGCTCCAGGAGACCTCACTGCCATGGAACGTGGAAAAGGAAGTGGGCGTCAGACTGCTGGGCTTCAGGGAGTGAGACAGGGTGGGCTTGGTGCTAGGGTGGCCTCCTCCATGGGGAGTCAAGTTCCTGTGGAAGCGGACGTTCACTTGCCCTCAGGGTCTCTCAGGGATGTCTGGGTGTGTTGATTCAGACTAGAAAAACACTTCCTTGGCTGCAAGCTCCCAGTGGCTACTAACTGTTTCCCACTTCTCCAACCAGTGCAGGCTTACTATTCAAGGACCTCAGTTTTACAGACAGTGACTATGGAGGGAGGCCAGCCACACAATCCCTTGGGCCTGTGGATGCTTTGGTGAGGTCTGGGGCCACTGAGGTTCTGCACCAGAAAACACAGTGAATTCACTTAATTTTTTCCCTTATAGAAATATGAGAAGTTACATAAACAGGATTTGATCCCAATCAGGAGCGCTTTGTTCATGATATTAATCAGTCAATAGACACAATGTACCATGTGTTGGATGTGACTCTTGGGGATGGAGATATAGCAATGAAGAAGATGTAGGGCCTTCCTCAAGAGAATCTTGTGATGCAGACAGAAATCTAATCAGGCCCTGTCCTGCAGGGCCTCCTGTCCTGACCTAGATCACACCGTGTTTAGTGGTGTGGTGGGAAACTGCTGATGGTTCCCAGCAGACGGTGGCAAGGCCTCTGGCCACTCTCAAGGGTGAAATTGAGTGAAACAAGTCTGGAAGCAGGGAGAGCCTCAGATTTCAGAAATATTCAGGAATTTCCAAAAGTATGCCGATATAGGCAACACAATCCTGGATGCATTAACTGACAGTCAGCTTTAACAATGACCTATGTTGATTTTTCACTGAACATCTTATGAAATGTATTTATAGCTCTTTTGAGCCTCCTGAAATTCTCTTTTGGCATCACTGGGGTCTTCCCATTAGTCTACTGGTATGGGGCTCAGATTCTACTATGAGGTTCATAGTGCCTTTCTTCCCAAGTAGGATCTGGCTGAGGGGTTCTACCCTCAAGAAGGAGGGGAAACTTGCTGTTCTTTCCAAATTTCCCAGAGACTTCTCCTCAGTTCTCCTTACTCTTTTCTGTCCCTGAGTTTGGTGGCCTCACTGACATGTAACTCCAGGGGGTGAGGTCGATGACTGTGTGAGGCCTTCCGGGCACAGCTAAACCTGTAAAAATCCCCAGTGATTCAAGATGGGAGGAGGGAACCAACATCTTGTTAGTTGGGAGGTGATCTCAATGTCTGTAGCTGGCAGAGAGTGTGGAGGGTCAAGTTCACTAGGAAAGGTGAAGCTGTAAATGGAAAATGGCCCATGAAGTCAGAATGTCAAGCATAAGGAGCAAGGTGGGGTGAGACGGGAGGAAGAGATGAGAAATCCTCTAGGACTTGGTTCACCACAAACAGGATCGTGCTGTGCGCCCCCTTTCTGTGCTTCTGGGTACTGAAGGTTCCGATCCTGAGGCTCAACAGACCCAACTAAGCATCGTAGCCAAATATCAATTTGAAAAGTAACCTAGGTCTCATCGTGTTTTAGACAAAGACAAAAGGAGAACAAGTAATCAAAGAAAAACAGGTGTCTAGCAAAAAGCAAACAGCAGGAAAAAAGGCACAAGCAGGGTTAACATCCGCTTGTGGTAAAGAGCCCTCGCGGCAAAGAGTACATGGCTCTTACATAATATTAGAGACCAAACCTCTGCGCAGATTATATAGGCATAGTCATAGAAGGAACTGCAACTATAGGCCTAATACAGGAAAGGAGAGCTGGAGGGGGTTTGGTGAAAATATGTAAATTCAAACCAGCCAGCTTGAAGCTTCTAAAAACTGTGTTTTTTCTGGAAGACTGCAGAAATTTCCAGTTGAATATTCAGTATGAGCATGTTCATGACTCTCTCTGCCTTTACTTTCTGGAGGGGGTGAGATCATTCTGGGTACCTGTTCTAACCCGGATGGGGATGACAGTGAGGATGCCTTCTTGCCTCTTGCTATCACCAAGACTGATATCCTCCTGAGGTCTCTGTACTTGGTGCAGATTTACCTTGTTCTTAAAGGGGCCACCATGACCTGGGGCCACCGTGAAGGTGGTGGAGGTATTTCCTAGGCAGTGAGGGAGGCCTGGCTGAGGGAGCAAGATGCAGCTCACGCTCAGCTTGCTAAACCACGTGCTCTGAATGGAGGAGGGGGTGTCTTTTTTCTAATTTGCATAAAACATCATATCTGGACCAGTGTCCTGGTCCTGACCCCATATGTGATATCTCAGCTGATCACATTTGCAGTTTATAGCAACCTAGAGAAACAGAAGGACACTGATGATTATAGTTGCCAGTATTAGATGAGGAGAAGGAAGGGCAGAGAGTGACCCTGGCTGATTTGGGCTCACCTCTCAGTTTGTTTAGGGCTTTCCAGGTGGCACAGTAGTAAAGAATCTGTCTGCCAGTGCAAGAGACGCAAGAGATATGGGTTCGATCCCTAGGTTGGGAAGATACCCTGGAGGAGGAAATGGCAACTCACTCCAGTACTGCCTGGACAATTCCATGGACAGAGGAACCTGGCGGGCTACAGTCCATGGGCCACAAAGAGTCAGACATGACTGAGCAACTGAGCATGCAAACAGGCACACAGTTTGTTAGGGTCATGAGTCGAATCTGCTGAGACTTAGTCAAAAATCAAGTACTCTCTCCACCATGCCTCCTACCAGCACCTCTCTCTCTTCAGAGATCCCATCACTGAAATTTCCAGAGTCAGAAAGGCTGCCATGACAGCTCCTAGCTCAGCAGCACACAGTCTGATGCAGATTCTTTCTTGAACACAGCGCCAGGCCTGTGTGGGTGACTGCAGAGAAGACCTTGCTGAGTGTTGACTCTGTCTGCTTCAGATTCTCTCCTTTCTTTAGTAATTTCAGGCTTTTCCCTTGCAGGGTGAAGATAGGCAAGGGCGTAACAGGGTGGGGATAGGGTGGGTTTGCAAAACATTAATGAATGTAATCTGCGCTTTTCCCCTGACCCAGCTCTGCCAGCTGCACTGGTCTGAAATTCCACATTCCATTGTTCTCCTTCTAAGAAAACAGAACTGGCTCTATTTAGCCCTAGGAATTGTCTGTGTAAACTTGTTTAAGAGAATTTGCAAACCAGATGGGTTTACTGTTTACTGTGTTTTCTCTAGACCAAGGGTAAAATATTATTTCTGAAGGCCACCAGTGACATATTTTGAAAGGTTCTCCAACCACTGTTCTCATTCTGGTCATTGCGCTGGCTTAATATGACTTTCTCACTTTTTACCTACGTGTAAGATTAGAAATGCATGCACATTTCTCGCATCCCAGCCATAGAGGTTATTTACTGCCCAGTTCCTTTCTGTGTGAACTGTCCTTCTCTGTCAATCTACAGTACATGGTCACAGCAACGAGGCCCTGGCAGCCACTTTGTACAGTGCCTTCTGCATCATTATCTTGGTCATAGGATAGACCAGTAATGGGTATCCCATTCAAGCAAGTCTCACGAACTTGGGTCTGGCACAGTGAAAGAGTCCCTGGTGGCTCAGCAGTAAAGAATCTGTTTGCCCATGCAGGAGACATGGGTTTGATCCCTGGTCTGGGAAGATTCCCAGGAGAAGAAAATGGCAACCCACTCCAGTATTCTTGTTTGGAGAGCTTCATGGACAGAGGAACCTCTTGTGCTACAGTCCATGGGGTCACAAAGAGTTGGACACAACTTAGTGACTGAATAACAACAACAGCAAACAGTGAGAGAGTCAGTCTTTGGGTTGCTGGCTTTTCATGTGTATCACCTTGGAAAATGTTGCCTGTCTGTGGTCTGTCTCTGGATAGGAGGGCAGATTCAGGAGCTAGTATAAATAGAAGACAAATAAAGCAAATTTCAAAGCGAAGCCAAGATGAAAGCTGAGATAGAGGCCTGGCTCTGGTTCCAGACCTATTTGAGACTCAATTGTGTTCCTTCCTTTGGGTGAAAGGACATGGTAAAACGTTACTTTGGGGCTCAAATTACCTCCAATTGGATTTTACTAATGACAGTCCTTTCTGATATCCTAGTCAAATGTTTCTCAAAGTGTAATCCCCAGACCAGCATCAGCATCTTCACTGGGAGACGTGTTAAAAACGCAGATTCTCAGGCCCCAACCCATTCTGACTAAAATCTGGAGGTGAAGACCAGCCTTCTGGGTTTTAACAATCCCTCCAGTATTCTCATGTTTGAGAACCGCTAACTTAGTTATCTGTAGTAAAGGGTGGGAAAAGCCTGGACTTAGATTTAGACTGGCCTGGATTAGAACCCTAGATCCATGAACAAGTGATGTGATTCTGGGTAGGTCATGTCACCTCTTGGAGACCCAGATTTCTCAGTGGTGAAATGGAGGATAGTGTTGTCTACATTATGCAACAACTGAAAGAGAAGCACACCCCTCTGGGCACTTGAAAACATCAGTTCTTCTCTCTGTGGACCCTGTTCTGACATGCAAAGAGACGTAGCAGTGACTCAGGGCACTCACTATGGAGACACAATATGCGCTTTCAAAAAGCAAACCATTGCCTTAATAAGCAGGTTACTGTGCAGAGCTCACACCCCATTTGTGTATCACATTAGCACTGTGGCCAGATTCTCTTAGACTATCACTGGGTGGTTGAGAATTAAACCCAATAAACCCCAAACCCATTTTTATTCCCCTGGTTTAATCGACCTGTTTTTCTCCTTTGTTGTGAAAATCGTGCCGTCTAGGCCATCCTAGAATAAAACAAGGAAATCAACTAATTTATATTTGAGGAAGGAAAACGCAGGTTTCTGGTTATTAATTTATTTATTTACTTATTCATTCACTAACTCTGATTTATTATTCCACTTACTCATTTATTCATTCACTGATTCATCATTCATTCATCCACTTAACACTCAATGAACTACTTCAACATGCCTTGCTAGATGCTAGGGAGTTATAGATAAGGTCTTTGTGTCCCCTCCCTCGTCTGCCAATTGTTGACAAGCAAAAGATGGATGTGGGGGTAGAGATGGTCATAGCCTGAGGGGATTACAGTCAGGAGTTATTTCATGCTGAGGAAAAGGATGCATGGGTGTTAGTTGCTCAGTTGTGTCCAACTCTTTGCAACCCCATGGACTGTGGGGCTCCTCTGCCCATGGAATTCTCTAGGCAAGAATACTGGAGAGGGTAGCCATTTCCTCCTCCAGGGTATCTTTCAGACCCAGAGATCAAACCCACGTCTGCTGCTTTGCAGGCAGATTCTTTAACATCTGAGCCACTAGTGAAGATTCAAAGTGAAGAATAGGTGTTAAGTATTGAGGCATGAAAGTCAATTACAGTGAAGGTAAAAGAGCTGAGAGTCAGTATCTGCTTTGGTTTTAATAGCATATTTTCTGTAATTAACAGAGGGAATGTTTTGCAAGGAACTCCCAGTTCCTTGAGTCACATTTGAACTGATTCTGGATGGATGACCCTACAGTAGGTAGAAAAGAAGAAAGAAAGAAAAGAAAGAAAGTGAAGTTGCTCAGTCGTGTCCGACTCTGCGACCCCGTGGACTGTAGCCCACCAGGCTCCTCCGTCCATGGGATTCTCCAGGCAAGAATACTGGAGTGTGTTGCCATTTCCTTCTCCAGGGGATCTTCCCGACCCAGGGATTGAACCTAGGTCTCCCACATTGGAGGCAGACGCTTTAACCTCTGAGCCACCGGGGAAGTGCACAGTAGGTATATGTATCTGCCAAATACTGTTCATGCTGTTCATACTCTACAAGGGGTGGGCTAGTGAGCCCTCATTATGAAAGAATCCTCGTGTCTGCTGCTACTGGACAGATGAATCAATCCAACCCCAAGTGAACTCCTTCTGGTATCCAGAATGTCTGGCTTTTTTTCTGGATGAATCTCCACCCAATTCTTGGCTTTCATAGCACTGGAACTTCTAGCTATGTGAAAGATGGGGCAAAAACATCCAGCCTCTCCCCAGACAGCTCTTCGGGAAGTACATCCAATTGGATGCTTCCTCAGATGTATCCTTTAGGGCTGTCTGGGACCACTATTTCAGATGGAGAAGAGACATGAATAATCTGGGAGAGAAGACAGTGGCTGACTGTTAAACCCTGCGTCATATTTGACAAACGGATTTTCCATTTTTGTTGGTTACAAACTGGCTGAGTGAGGGTCAAATTGTATGCTTCTTATTTTCAGACTGTAAACTGGCTGAGTGAGGGTCAAATTGTATGCTTCTAGACTTTTTTTCAGAAAAAAACTGAAATAATAACTAGCAAGTCATATGTGGTTGATAACATCCTTGACTTCACTTGACCCTTGTCATTACCATAAAGGAGGAGTTATTAGCATTTCATTTCCATGGAACAGATGATGGGAGGTGGTTCATTTCATCCAAGTGTCTAAGCTTGCTCTTAATCCCACGTTCTTGACTGTAGATTTGATGCTCATTCCGTTCTACCAGTTTGTTCCCAAGGAAAATTGTTGTTGCCAGCACGCAGGATTATAAGCCACTTCCTGGGAGAACTCAGAAATATGGAAACACGATTATCCTCTGAGAGTTAAAGTTTAAGAGAGGCACAGGGGATTAGAAAGGAGACAGAATGGCTCGCAGGACTGTGAGAGTCAGCTGATCTTAATCCAACCATATATCTCACATATATTTGAAGAAGGAAGGAAAGCGGAGTCACAGAGGGACATTTTGGCATCTGTCCAGGCTGTGTGCTCAGAATCACATGAGGTTATCTTAATTAGGTCCTATTAGAGAGTTTGTTCATCTGATTTCTCTTGTGCTGATACTCAGCTCATCCGGCAACCTTTGGAGTATGATGTGACATCCCAAGCAGCGTGGCCCATGGGGAGAGAAGGCACTGCTTGTGCTGAGGTGTGGGTTCCACCTCCGTGAGCTGGTACCTCCTGATTCTCTCTCTATTAATACAGCAGCACATCAGCAACCCTGCTTCTAGGAGACTAGCTCTTGGTGTGCAGGAGAGAACGATCAGCTCTTGGGGCCCCTCAAAATCAGGTTTCCTGAGCCTGGGGAACTGTACAAGAAGTCTAAAGCTAGGCAGAGTCAGTCAGGAAGTAAACAAAATGTTTCCCCTGGAAGGCCTCTTGGAAGAAGCCTGAGCTGTCTGCTGCCTCCTTTTGGCAGTGAGCATTTCCAGCCTGAGTTAGGGACACACTCTGTGCTAAACCTTGGCCTTGTTTCTACTAGAGGTCAGGGAGGCTGACACTTCCAGGTCGTATGTCAACTCCTGCCCCAAATCATCTGCTGAACATGCAATCAATTCAAGAGCAACTTCTAGGACCTTAATCGAAGGCAAGAAACACAGTTTCTCCAATGCAAGTGTCCAGTCTTACAGGAGAGGCAGCATAGTATGTAAGTAATGTTTATGCACACACACACATATGTGATTATTTTTCACAACTAATCCATGCACAGATGCAAACATGTAGTCTCCAGAATGAAGAGGTTTGCCACATGTCACGAGCTGGNAGCAATCAATTCAAGAGCAACTTCTAGGACCTTAATCGAAGGCAAGAAACACAGTTTCTCCAATGCAAGTGTCCAGTCTTACAGGAGAGGCAGCATAGTATGTAAGTAATGTTTATGCACACACACACATATGTGATTATTTTTCACAACTAATCCATGCACAGATGCAAACATGTAGTCTCCAGAATGAAGAGGTTTGCCACATGTCACGAGCTGGTACATGATAGAGGATGGATTTGACTCCTGAGACACAAACTGCAAGAAAGGCTATGACTGGCATTCCAAACAGAGGAGAGGAGATTGTGGGGCTGTGATTGTTCTCCTGCTAATTACTCCTCACTTCCCTGGTTCTGTCCTGCGAGCGCATCAAAATCAGGGCCTGTCTTGAAGAGTACCATCTTCTTCAAGACACAGGAGATTTGGACAAATGGATCCCAGTGTGTCCAAACTGGGAGTTCTAGCCTAATACACATTGATAAAGAGGCTTTAAGAATCATTTTTTAAAAATAATTTTAAAATTTATTTTTGGTTGTCCTGGGTCTTCGTTGCTGCGTGCAGCCTTNTGAGGAATTTCTCATGGGTTATTGTAACCATTACATTTGAATCTCAACAGCAAACAATAAGGCTCTTTACAAGGACTGTTGATCTCTACACTTAGTTTGTAAAAAAAAAAAAAAAAAAGCAGAAACTACAATGTTAAAACAAATAATCGTTATTCCTTATAAAAACAATTTAATATTTATTTATGAAATTTATACCTCTCAGATCAGATCAGTTGCTCAGTCGTGTCTGACTCTTTGCGACTCCATGAATTGCAGCACGCCAGGCCTCCCTGTTCATCACAGACTCCTGGAGTTCACTCAGATTCACGTCCATCGAGTCAGTGATGCCATCTTATCCTTGGTCGTCCCCTTTTCCTCCTGACCCCAATCCCTCCCAGCATCAGAGTCTTTTCCAATGAGTCAACTCTTTGCATGAAGTGGCCAAAGTACTGGAGTTTCAGCTTTGGCATCATTCCTTCCAAAGAACACTCAGGGCTGATCTCCTTCAGAATGGATTGGTTGGATCTCTCTCCTTGCATTCCAAGGGACTCTCAAGAGTCTTCTCCAACACCACAGTTCAAAAGCATCAATTCTTTGGCACTCAGCTTTCTTCACAGTCTAACTCTCACATCCATACATGACTACTGGAAAAACCATAGTAAACAATCATTATAAGAGACATATCTTGCCAGGTCACAAAACATACTCTTTTTCTTGGTGAATAATTCTCTGCAAGTGACTGAGCTCCATCTGGATTCCAGAGTTCTTCTGTCCAGGGCTCCATGTCTTTGTGGAAGAAGATATTGTAGGGCGTCCCCAGAGAAAGAGAACCAGGCTTTACATAAAAGAAGCCATTTGGGGCTTAAGCCTTTTTGTGGTCTAAGCTTGTCCACAACACTTGTCCTAGAACTGGCCTCAGTGATTAAGGATATTGAAGGAACAAAAGAATGCAGGAACAAAGGACTGTTATCAGGCAAGAGCAGTAACAATAGCAAAGACGCTGCATCGGTTTTAAAGCCTGGTGGTTAGGACTAGTCTGGAGCACTCTCTTGATCTGTTTTGCAGGATTTAAACTAAACTCCTCCAGCATTTCAGTCCCTCAGTCCTGAGGGGCTTGCCCCAATTCTCTGCTGGTAAAGAACCCACTTGCCAATGCAGGGGAGGCAAGAGACAAGGGTTTGATCCCTGGGTAGGGAAGATCCCCTGGAGAAAGAAATGGCAACCCACTCCAGTATTCTTGCCTAGAGAATCCCACCAACAGGGGAACTTGGCGGGTTACAGTCCATGGGGTTGCAGAATCAGACACGCCTGAGCATGCGTGCCACGCAGGCACTAAAACACCAGACCAAGTAGAACCTAAGGGAGGAGGCTGTTGACCTTTCTGACCCTCTGACCTCATGACTTCAGCCAACTAAAGCTTGAGCTCTGTTGACCTCCCAAGCCCCTGCTCAAATATGTGGATATTGTTCAGTCACTCAGCTGTGTCTGACTCTTTGCGACCCCATGGACTGCAGCACGCCAGGTTTCCTTGTCCATCACCATCTCCTGGAGCTTGCTCAAATTCATGTCCATTGAATCAGTGGCACCATCCAACCATCTCCTCCTCTGTCGTCCCCTTCTCCTTTCCTCAACTTTTCCCAGCATCAGGGTCTTTTCCAGTAAGTCAATCTTTTTCATCAGGTGTCAAAGTATTGGAGCTTCAGCTTCAGCATCAGTCCTTCCAATGAATATTCAGGACTGATTTCCTTTAGGATTGACTGGCTTGAACTCCTTGCTGTCCAAAGGACCCTCAAGAGTCTTTTCCAACATCACAGTTCAAAAGCATCATTTCTTTGATGGTCAACCTTCTTTATGGTCCAACCCTCACATCCATACATGACTACTGGAAAAACCATAGCTTTGACTAGATAGAATTTTGTTGGCAAAGTCTAACGTATTTTTAATATGCTGTCTAGGTTTTTCACCTCTTTTCTTCCAAGGAGCAAGCATCTTTTAATTTCATGGGTGCAGTCACCATCTGCAGTGATCTTGGAGCCCAAGAAGATAAAGTCTCTCACTGTTTCCATTGTTTCACCATCTATTTGGCATGAAGTGATGGGACCGGATGCCATGATCTTAGTTTTTTGAATGTTGAGTTTTAAGCCAGCTTTTTCACTCTCCTTTTTCATCTTCATCAAGAGGCTCTTTAGTTCCTCTTCGCTTTTTGCCATAAGGGTGAGTTTGTCTGCCTATCTGAGGTTATTGATATTTTTCCTGGTGATCTTGATTCTAGCTTGTGCTTCACCCAACTTGGCATTTCACATGATGCACTTCTGCATATAAGTTAAATAAACAGGGTGACAATATACAACCTTGATGTACTCCTTTCCCAATTTGGAACTAGACTGTTGTTCCATATCCAGTTCTAACTGTTGCTTCTTGACCTCATACACGTTTCACAGGAGGCAGGTAAAGTGGTCTGCTATTCCCATCTTTTTAGAATTTTCCACATTCTGTTGTGATCTACACAGTCAAAGGTTTTAGCATAGTCAATGAAGCAGAAGTAGATGTTCTTCTGGAATTCTCTTGCCTTTTCTATACATAATTATGGACTAAGGTTAGATTCAAATCTGTTTTATTTATTTATGAAAAACGGACTTGAAATTTAGTTGATTTACAATGTTGTGTCAGTTTCAGGTGTCCTGCAAAGTATTCAGTATAGATATCGATACACCTATTCTTTTTCATATTCTGTTCCACTGTAGATTATTATAAGATATTGAGTACAATTCCCCGTGCTACACAGTAGGACCTTGTTGCTTATTTTATATTTGGTTAGCCAAAAAGTTCATTTGGGTTTTTCCATAACATCTTTATGAAAAATCCAAATGAACCCTTTGCCCAACCCAGTATATATAGTAATGTGTATATATCGATTCCAAACTCTCAATCTATCTCCCTATCTCCTTTTCTCTTTGGTAACTATATAGTTTGTTTTCTATGTCTTTGAGTCTATTTCTGTTTTGTAAATAAGTTCATTTGTATCATTTTAAGATTCCACAATAGGCAATATCCTATACTTGTCTTTCTCTATATGATTTATCAAGTCTTTGTTTTAAGGTGAGAAACAGAAGTTCAGAGGGATCAATCACATGGTTTCCCTAAAGTCTCTAAGCTAGGAAGGGGTGGATTTAGAATCCAAACTCACGTCTTCTGTGTCTCAGGCCAGTGTTTGTGCTTCTCAGCTTTCAGCTCTCCTCAGGGACGTGATGAGCCTTCCCTCTCTTACATACGTATAAAAGGCAGAACACCGAAGACCCAGTGATGGGAGTGGGTGGGTGAACAGGCGGTGGGATTTCACCATGGAGCATGATTGTCTTGTGTCTGAGTGTAAGTGTGTAGGAGAGACACTCACCCTGCTTGTGTGTGTGGGTGGCGATTCTGGGTCACCACCACCAGCACCGCTACCATTAGAATATTAATGTGTTCCTCAGGGCACAGCCTTAAAATCCTCTCATCAAACTCATCACCAGGTTCTAGGTTTTAGACAAAGAGTTCTAGCAAGGATTAGCCTGAAAATTTCTCACAAACCTCCTTTACCAGCCTCTCCCAGCATGGATGCCTCTGTATTAGTGACCTTCATTATTAAGTAGGAACACCCAAGGAACAGGACTCCTGCCCCTGCTCTGATTAGAAGCAGGACTCACTTTCCCCCATCAAAGTAATGCCCCATGTTAAGGGTCATCATAGATGGGTGTTTTTTAGATTTGTAACAAGTGACTAGGAAGTTCACTTGCATTTTGACATCAAAGGACTGAAAGGTAGTTTCTCCATTGCCCCTCAGAAGAGGGATGATCTAGCTTTGAATTCTGGTGCTCTTGTCTCAAGGAAGCGGGGATAGACAAGAGGGGTTCTGGGAAAGGTGGCATTTGAGTTGGAACTTGAGTGAGGAGAAGGAGCTGGCATGTAAATTGATAGGAAAGCACATTCCAGAAGGAGAGAACAGTGGGTGTCCAGGAGGTGCCAAGGCCTTGAGGTGGGAGTGAGGTAGGAGTGATCTTGGAGAGTTCAAGGAACAGAAGGAAGATTAGTATAGCTTGAACCAAGCATGCACCTACTTGTCAGGTGTGGAGAACATCTAAAGAGGTGGGAGAGGCTTGTGTTGTAGGACTTTGATTTTCTCCTGTGCTATGTGCAGATAACTTCTCTCCTACTAGATTCTAGGCAGGTAAAAGAACTTTGCATACTGGGATGCACTCTTCCAAGTCTACATCGTTTTCTCTTGGTCCTGTTTCTCCAAGGACTAGGGGGACACCTAAATACAAGACAGCTGTGGTGGTGGTAGTGGTTTCGTCCCTAAGTCATGTCTGACTCTTATGACCCCATGGACTGCAGCCCATCAGGTTCCTCTGTCCATGGGATTTTGCAGGCAAGGATATTGGAGTGGGTTGTGATTTCTTTCTCCAGGGAATCTTCCTGACGCAGGGATTGAATCCACATCTCCTGCATTGCAGGCAGATTCTTTACTGCTGAGCCACCAGGGAGGCACAAGACAGCTGTGGGCTGCAGTATTCTCTTGGTTTTCCTGTCACCCAATAGGCAAGAGAGCAAACAGCAAGACCAAAGCTTCTGGTTTGGCAAAAGCACTCTGCTTGTGGCCGTCTTATAATCAGCCTGTGGGGTTTGAGTGATTGAGTGTAGACCAAATGTCATCAATGCCAGCTGCAGCACCGCTAGCTTAGAATTGAGAGAGCCAGAGGAAGGGGCTGAGAGCACTCAGTCCCAGACCTAAGACCCTTTTCCCAGAGCCCTCCTCTCCCTGCTGTCTTCAGATGGTTTGCCATCATTCCTTCAGCATTTGGTAACACGATGTGTCCTCTGGCCAATGTGAAGCTCATTTGGCACAGTTCAATTTCTCAAAAACCCATAGTGCTTGTTTTCTGACAATATGTTCCAGGGATGGTGGAGGGGAAGACCTAAATCTTGTTTCCCTTGTAAGGTTTACTAGGGACCGAACTGGTACAGATGAAAAGTATCAGTGGAGTCAGGCACTCATCTTTGAGCTCTGGTTCATAGGATAGTGTCCGTGGCACACTCAGTAATTAAAGGCACATTTCAGAAACATGCTAAGGGTTTCCCCTGCAGGCTCTTTAAGCCCACTCATGTCCCAAGTGCTGCTTGAGGGGGGAACCCACTGTTTCCTTTGTCCTCAAGGAAAGCTTCCGAGATGTGGTGGGGCCCATTCGGTGCCTTTTTTTCTACTACATTTGGTCCATGCTGCTTTCAAGTCCATTGCTTCTGCTTTAATTTCTGGACTCACTTTCCCTCTTGACCCTGATAATCAGCTTTATTTATTCTACCACCACTGGGGCTCCCCCTCAGCCCTGAATTCTAGCCCCTCATGGTCTGACTCATGCCTGGGAACCTAACAACCTCGGTATTTCCCTCTAGTGGGCAATTCTATGGGGCCCCCTGGGACCCTAAAAGCTAGAACTAACACATAGAATTACCCCTTGGTCACCTGGTTTACCCCATGACCCACTGCATTCATGCTTCAGGGTGTAGTATCTTCCTCTAGGGCCTTCCCAGGTGGCAGAGTGATAAAGAATCCATCTGCCAATGCAGGAGGTGTAGGAGATGGGATTTCGATCCCTGGGTCAGGATGATTACCTGGAGAAGGAGAAGGAAATGGCAACCCACTCCAGTATTCTTGCTTGGGAAATCCCATGGGCAAGAGAAGGTTGGCTGGCTACAGGCAATAAGGTCACAAAGAGTCAGACACAACTGAGCAACACACACACACACACACGAACACACACACACATCTTCCTCTAGCTCAAAGGTAATATATTCACCCAACAGCCACACTTACTTTCCAGCATTTATAGGGTATCTAGGAATGTGCTGGATTAGCATTATAAGAAAAGGAGAAGAGGTTTGTTATAACAGAGAAGAAACAGACTTTGGAATACAAGAAGACATTCAAGTTCAAAATAAAGCTGCATCAGCTAGTCATATGACCTTGGGTCAGTTACTTGACTCTCTTAGCCTCTGTTGTCCCATCTGCCTAATGGAGCTAATTGCTACCTTATATGGTGATGGGTGAACTGGAATGTTCATTGGGATTAAGTATTTAAAATACTTGGCCTTCAGGAGCTGCTGAATGAATGGCAGCTCTGCACAATGCCCACAGACACACCGGCAAATATTGGGGAAAAAATAGTGTTAGCCTCAAGTATGGAGAAATTATCTGTTTCCCCCACTTCTTTGCCCTGTGCCATCTTCTCCCTACCTACTAGCATGTGACCAGTTGTACTTCTCAAATGAGGCAGGTTAATACTGAGATTGCTCCTTTATTTGTAAACCAGCTTTCTTAAATAGGGACCCAGTGTGCTGCCTTGAAATTGCCACCACGAAAGAACACTGCATGTACCCCTGGGTGTGTGTGCTTGTGTGTGTGTGACAAAACTAGGCATGGTGTGTGTGTGATACTATGCATGCCCTTTGATGTGTATTCGCCTATTTGCCCTTATTTATTAATTGTGGTAAAAATACTTAATATAGAATTTATCAACTAAGCCATTTCTAAGTGCACAGTTCAGTTGTGTTAAATATATTCACCTTTCTGTATAACCCATCTCTAGAACTTTCTCACCTTGCAAAACTGAAACTCGATAACTCATTAAACCTCTTCCCATTTCCCCCTCCTGTGAGCTTCTGGAAACCACCATTCTACTTTCTGTCTCTGTGAGTTTGAATACTCCAGGGACCTCCTGTAAAAGGAATTACAGAGCATTTATCTTTTTAACTGGCTACTGTATTCTCTTGTTTAATCTTTAAAACCATTCTCTGAGATGTATATACGTGCTCAGCCGCTCAGTCATGTTCGACTCTTTGTGACCCCATGAACTGTGGCCTGCCGGACTCCTCTGTCCGTGGGATTCTCCAGGCAAGAATACTGGAGTGGGTTGCCATGCCCCTCTCCAGGGGATCTTCCCAACCCAGGGATGGAACCTGTGTCTCCTGCATCTTCTGCATTGCAGGCAGATTCTTTACTGCTGAGCCACCAGGGAAGCCCCCTGTGAGATATTCTTTATTATTATTTCTACTGATGGCTGAGGAAATAAAATCTCCAGGACATTAAGAAATTTGTTCAATGTCACATAGTGCATGAACCCGGCAGGATTCAAACTCAGTTCTCATAGTTCCATGTTGGACCCCACAGGCACACATACATATGACTATCCTGGAAAATAGTGCATAAAAAGCAGATAAATATGCTTTTATGTATACATTTAAATCTCTCTCTCTATACACACACACATGTATTTATAAATATATAACTATATGTGGCATTATCTTAAAAAGAGAGAAGAAGATGATGAGAAGGAGAAGGCGATGGCACCCCACTCCAGTACTCTTGCCTGGAAAATTCCATGGACAGAGGAGCCTGGTAGGCTGTGGTCCATGGGGTCGTGAAGAGTCGGACACGACTGAGCGACTTCCCTTTCCCTTTATCTTAAAAAGAAAGAACTGTTTGGCTCCACATCTGTCTTAGAGGGTTGTTGTGACACTTGGAAATAGGAGTAAAACATTTTTCCTGGTGCTGGCCATGCTTTGAAGTTTATTTGGGGAAACCTGTGGAAAGAGCACAGGTGGGGGAGTAAGGAGGATGGGGAGCTTACCATTCAAGCTTCAGTGTTTACCATTCGGGGAGCTCGGGTTGGTCAGTCTGCTTTCAGATGACAATAGCTGTTCCCCAGCATGGCCCAGAGGGTCCAGGGAGGGGGCGTGTAAGAGGATCTCGCTCTGCCCCAACTCCATCTCCCCCTCCACAGCACACCCTTCTCAGGAAGCACTTTCCTACCTGTCTCCATCCTGGGTTATAACAGAGGCCGTTTCCCCCACTTCTTTCTCCTCCCACTCTCCCTCCAACCTTTCTTCTCTCTTCCCTTCATCCTTTCTCTCCCAGATTGTTTCACCTCTAAAGGCTCTTGCCCATGGATGAATTCACTAAGAAACTGAATTCCATGTTCAGGCTGACTGCGGAACTCCCACTGCTGTCAGGGAGATTCCTAGGCCTTTAATGAGGGGAGAATTTGATCCTAAGACTCCTTGTTAAGATAAAGACCTGGCTGGTTTATTAACTCTATCCAGCTGGGGTACAGACTCACAGTAAAATAATTAAACACTCCCTGCCTAAAGAAGGGCCAGAGCTGCACAGAAAACCTGGCCTGGATCTTGAGAGAAAGAGGAGAAGGGTGATCCTTTACTGCTTTTAGGAATCATTTCTTCTTGAGTGCCTAAAGCTGGTCTGAGAACTCTCTTCTCCCTTCCACATATCTGGACTTTATCATAAAGTGCGCCTCAGAGTGGCAGAGTTTATTCACTTGACAAATATTTATCAAATACCTACTATGTGCCAGATACTATGCTGAGTTTGGGGTGAAAATTGAGGTACTTAGGGGACATTCAACTCATTAATATCATTTTATACAGAAAGAAATTGAGACCCAGGGAGAAGTAACTTATCTAAGATAACAGATTCAGTCAGGACCTGGTCCCTCTTTTACTGATATAAAATATTTTCTCATGCTAAGCAGTTCTGCAGGTGGCTCAGTGGTAAAGGATCCACCTGCCAATGCAGGAGATGCTGGAGATGAGGGTTCATTCCCTGAGTTGGGAAGATGCCTGGAGAAGGAAACAGAAATCCAGTACAGTATTCTTGTCTGGAAAATCCCATGGACAGAGGAGCCTGGTGGGTTATTGTCCACAGGGTTGCCAAAGAATCAGAAACAAGTTAGTGACTAAATAATAATAACCCCGTCCATACCTCCCCTGGCCCTCCCTCATCTCTGTTAGGACTTTAACCCTTTTTGTTGTTGGCACCTCAGAGATTCAAGTGCTAGACAGTAAGCTCCCTGCTGATAGAACCATGCCTTCCACTTCTTGGCTGGCTCTGTAGCTTGTATCTCAGTAATCAGATAACTACAGGTAAATCGTTTATTAAAATAAATGGAATATGAGACTTCCCTGGTGGTCCAGTGGTTAAGAGTCCATCTTGCAATGCAAAGGATGAGGGTTTGATCCCTGGTCAGGGAATTAGGATCCCACATATTGTGGAGAAGTGGCCCTACAAGCTGCAACTGGAGAGTCTGTGCACCACAAAAGATCCTGCGTGATGCAACTAAGACCCGATGAAGCCAAATAAATAAAACTGGAGAAAACAGTGGATGAAATTCAATGAAGAAGACCTTTCTTCATTGTGAGAGAAAGTATTTAAATAGTCTAAAAAGAAGGGATAGTGCTCAAGAGAGAGATTAAGGATTAGATGGGGCATGTGCTTGTGTGCGTGTGTGCTGTGCACACATGCTCAAGTGTGGGGCAGGGGTGTATGTGGGAGTATAGGCCATTGCAGACCCAATAAACTAAGTGGGTTCTGCATAAAACATGGTATGTTTGCAGAATGATAATTTTGAAAGCCTGTCCTGGAAGGTGTTTTCATGAGGCAGGCACATGGGGGAGGAAACAGAAGGAGAAAGGACCCGAGGTGTATATGGCTGGTGGGGATGGAGTCAAATCTCCATTCTCTGCCTTACTAGTTGTGTGACTCTGGGCAAGTCCCTTATCTCAGCTGGTTTCCTTTTCTGTGAAATGATCTTAATACTGACTACAGCAAGGTGATTGTAAGTATTAAGTGTCAACACCACGTGGCCTAGGGCCAGTTTCTTCTAGGTGTGCAGGATCAGTTAGTACTGTCTTTCAACAGAGGAAAGGGTTGTTTTGTGGTTGGTGATGCAAGGTCTAGAAGGAATCTTAGGGCTGATCATGAAGCATACAATGACAGACTGAAGATTCTGAACAGTGAATCTGAATAGTGACTCCGAATAGTGACTCCAGATTTGGAAGATGTTGGAGGTTTGTGAGAGTGATGTGGATAAATCATCTTTTTGCTTGCTTTTGTCTGTTTGTTGTTTTTAGAAAATTGTGCTTAGGATAGGAACATAGGAATGTGGAGGCAGATCCAGCAGGGAGTTGCTTAAAGGATTTCAGTGAGAAGAGAAATTCCTGAGAATAATGAGGTAGGAAGGGCTTCCCAGGTGGTTCTAGTGGTAAAGAACCCACCTGCCAATGCAGGAGACATAAAAGACACAGATTTGATCCCTGAGTCAGGGCAGGACAACCCACTCCAGTATTCTTGCCTAGAGAATCTCATGGACAGGGGAATGTGGTATGCTACAGTCCATAGGGTTGCAAAGAGTTGGACACGACTGAAGTGACTTAGCACACATGCATGCAATGTGATAGGAGAGGAATGGGGAGGCAAGGCAGAGATAAATGATCAGGGAACAACAAAAATAACATGCATTGCATACTTGCTATGTGTAGGCATTGTTCTAAGCATGTTAAAGACTTAGCTTATTTGATGTGTCAAATGTATTATCCTGTCCAATACTTAGAGCATACCTGAAGGTGAAACACTTTTAATGCTATTCAGAGGTACAGAAACTGAGGCTCAGAGAAATTAAGATGCAAAGAAGGCATATCTCCACACCAACTCGTTTAGAATGGATTAAAAAAATTCTTCAAGAAGCATGCTCACTTTCTGGAAAATTCAGATTTTAATTTTCTACCTCTCTTTTGCACCCAGTATGAGTATTTGGTATGTTTCTTTTGAGAATGTTTTAGCCTGTTTTCTCCATGACTTACACAGAACTGTAATAGTTGTGTGCCTTTATAGATTTCATGAGCATATTGCCCCTGTCTTCATGATAGTCATTTTAAATAGTGGTTTCATATTTTATTGAGTGGATATACCAGAGCTATTTTTTCCACTAATATGACCATCTTGGGACATAAATCTTTGACAGCACCTTTTATTATGTTTTAAAGATACATTTCCTGAATTTGAATTACTGGCTGAAATAGAGTGACTAATTTCATGGCTTCATGGCTTTTAATTCACATTGCCAATTTGTTTTTCCCACAGGGTTGAACATACAACATCCTCAACAATGAAAGAGGCTATCAATTTCATTGCACCCTTGCTAGCATTGGGCATTATTGTTATTACTAGTAAAGTTATTAGAAGAAATGAGGTTAGTCACTTTAATTTTAATTTGCATCTCCTTTCCCCTCCCATGGGACTGATACTTGCAGTTTCTCGTTAATTATTTATTGTTATTTTTTTGGAGGTCATTCTTTCAAAGCAAAAATTTGTGTATTAGAATGAAGGAAGTATACAATAGGGTGAGGAGTGGGGTAACGTTGAGGAACCAGGAGGTTTCGAGCCTAACAAACTGGGAGAAGAGCCATGCTTTGATATCCACCAGCACAGGGGAGGACAGATTCACTGGCAGACTGCTTGAAACCAGCGTCCATGCTGTTAGGGAAGAGGTGAGGCTTGCTGTCTATCTTCTGACTAACATCTTTTTAACTCTTATTATTCAAATGGAATATGTTCATTGCAGAAAAAATAAAGATAAGGAGGAAAGAAATAAAAATCATAGAGTTAAGGTGCAAAGAATATAGATTCCCACTCTTTAAAGATAAGTCCTTTGATGTTTTATTATATATGGTTACAGAATCTCTTTATATACAAAACATTATAGGATGTGTATACTACACACAGGCCTTCCCTGGTGGCTCAGTGATAAAGAATTAGCCTACCAATGTAGAAGATGTGAGTTCGATCCCTGAGTTGGGAAGATCCCCTGGGGAAGGATTTGGCAACCAACTCTGGTATTCTTGCCTAGGAAATGCCAGGGACAGAGAAGCCTGGCGGGCTACAGTCCATGGAGACACAAAAGAGTTGGACACAACTTAGCAACTAAACAATAACAATACTATACACATTCTCACATCTGTATCTGCAGTTGGCTGCAGTTATTCCTGACTTTTCGTGTGTGTATATGACTGATACTATTTGTTGCCATGTTCCTTTAACTGACAGAGGACAATTTGGAAAAATTTGGAAGTGGAAACATGGGATAAATCTTATGTGTGTGTTCATGTATATAATCACTTTGGTGCATCTCTGATAAATTTTCTTCAAAGAAGTGTTGAAAAAGTTCATGCCTAGCTGACCTAATTATCTCTATGATGAGAGAATTAAAGCTGCAGAGGCAGATTTCTTCATAGGCTCAGTTTATGGAAGAGGACTCCTCTCTGTTCTTATAGTTCTTTCTTGTCTTTTAAAATCAGATCTATAGGGATAGCTGGGTTTTAATGAGGCCCACTAGGCCAACAGGTCTTAAATTGCTAGTCAGAGGGAGAACTTTGGATAGAGGAGTCATCGCACTTGTGTTATACACCTAATATATGATATGGTCTTTTATACATGTATAATCTAACTTTTCTAACCTCTCCAAACCTCAAGTCCTGCAGCTGCGAAGTTAGGAATAATAAAAATACCTACGTTATAGGTTTGCTTAAATGATATAAAGAAGGTAAACATTTAGTAGAAGGTCTGGAAGAAGTGAAAGATCTCTTTTTTTGTATAAAGGGGCTGGAAGGATGTTCTTACCCTATCACTTACCATGACCTGCAGTCAAGTTGGAAGCACCACTGGGAAAAGGATCACCTGCAGACAATATGCAGGATGATTGACACACACCATCCTATCCAGTCCCTCTGTCATCCTAGAAGGCAAACTATTACCTCCATTGTATTTATTTAAGGATTCAACAATAATTATAAGGTACCTTCTNGATTCCTTTCCTGAGCTACAGTGGGTCACAGTGACTGTCAGGGTTAAAAGATTGATGGCTTCATAAAGACCACCTGAAAAGGCAATTGACCAGTAAGGGGAAAAAACTCATTGCCACCCCCCGACTACTGCAGCGTCCTTATCCTGCTCACAAACAGAGCTACTTGGAACTATTTGTACCAGTCACTACTTGGCCCCATTTTATGGCTGTAAATAATCCTCAACAACCAGAGGATGTGTTCCTGCATTCACTGATCAAAGTTGTATCTTCCTGGTTCCTTGACTGGATGTGTAGGGACAAATAAAACTCAGTTCCCTTACTCTCAGGAGTTCATCATGGAGACCACCACTGCATTCAAGATACTCAACAAGTCCAATATTCTATTCTATAATATTGCGTGTATTTAAAAATTCACTTCTCTAGTGATATGAGAATCAGAGTCTAGCATGTAGTAAATACTCATTAAGTTATTCACAGAAGTATGTGTGGAGTTGTAGACAAAGAGTCCAGAATTAAGCCAATCTTGCAGCTATAGCTTTGTTAGAACCAAAGCTTCATGACGTCAGGTCACTCTTTCCTGCATCTTAGTTTGCCTATCTGTCAAAAAGGGGGTTGGATTAAATTATGCTTGAAGATCTTTTACTGATTGATTGATTTTTAATTGAAGTATAGCTAATATGTGTGTTTCTTTGGTAGCTCAGATGGTTAAAAAATCTGCCTGCAATGTAGGAGACCTGGGTTTGATCCCTGGGTTAGGAAGATCTCCTGGAGAAGGAAATGGCAATCCACTCCAGTATTCTTGCCTGGATAATTCCATGGACAGAGAAGCATGGTGGGCTATAGTCCACAAGGTTGCAAAACAGTGAGATACGACTTAGTGGATAAACAACAACAATATTTCATTATACACAGACATACCATATCTTTTTTAATCTCTTCACCTGTTGGCACTTAGGATGCTTCTGTATTATGGCTATTGCAAATAATACTGCTATGAACACTGGGGAACATGTTATCTTTCCAAATGAGTGTTTTTGTTTCTTTCAGATAAATACCCAGGAGTGAAACTGCCAGGTCATATGGTAGTTCTGTGTTTAGTTTTTTGAGAAAACAGTTTTCCATACTGTTTTCCACAGAGGCTGCACCAATTTACATTTCCACCAACAGTGTAGGGGGTGGGGTTTCCTTTTCTCCTTGGAGATCCTTTAGATCAAAGGCAAGATGTGTTGAAAGGTCTGAAAAGCCCCAGTAAAATCTCCCTTCCTAAAATGCTGTTAAATGCCATGATGTGTCTTGATAGGATAGGCATTCTAGACGGTTTAAGAAAAGAAAGCACCTCCATGCCTCCTGTGTGCAACTGGCCCTTTTCTTTGTGGAATCAACCTCCCCCAACCCCCCGGTATTCTTTAGATCACAGTTCCCCAGAAGTTTAGCCCAATGGGAGACTTGGCTGGGCAGATTGCCATGGGGCAGCCCAACAGTGGCAAGGTGGAAAATCTGTGAATTACCTTGCCTTCTTCAGTGCCTGCCAGCATCCTTGCATGTGCTGCCCAGGAATATTGCCATCATAGAGCTCGCTCACACCTTGAGCCAAACGACTCCCCAACCCAGAATTCAGGCAGCTGGAAGAAGGCATGCTGCAAGGCAGAAATTTACTCTTTTCAATCAATACATCCCAAAAGAGAACTTGCTCTATTTTCACCTTAAGTAGAGGAAGCTGCCTTCCGGGGGTCTCCTAGAGTGGAATTTTCCTAAGGCGGACCCATCCCCTGAGGCTGCTCCCTCCGTTNAGTTACTCTTTTCAATCAATACATCCTGAAAGAGAACTTGCTCTATTTTCACCTTAAGTAGAGGAAGCTGCCTTCCGGGGGTCTCCTAGAGTGGAACTTTCCTAAGGCGGACCCATCCCCTGAGGCTGCTCCCTCCGTTCTTGCTGCCATCAGAATAGTTCTGGCCTGGATTTTTTTTTTTTTTTTTTCTCAACAGGACAATTATGAAGTCTTCAGTGAGGATCTGTCTCCAATCTCCTTCCAATCCATTTTTTATTAAAGAACTAGAGTCATCTATTTGGAAAAAAATAAAAGAGAAAAGAAAATATACCAGCCAAACTAGGTCATGCTACCCCCTCAGGCTCAGGAGATTTCAAAAGTCTCCCCTGCTTAACATCAAGACAAACACCCACCAAGGCCTGCAGGACCCAGGCATTGTGGCCTATCTACCCTTCCAGGCTCTTTTGGCCAAATTATGTCATGTCCCTTCACTCATTAATTCCATCCAGTTTGGGTTTCCTGAATTTTCTATGTTCCCTCCTGCCTTGGGGGTTTTGCCTAGTATTCTCTTTCTGCTTGGGGTCCTTTCCTTACTCCTTTTCTTTTCTTTCTTCTTGGATGAAATTCACCTCCTTGGAGAGACTTTCCCTATTCATTTCACCTGAAGTTAAAGCTTTCACTCTTTTTCTGGCTCAGCTAATTGTCCGTTACAATGTGCAGATGCTTTTATTCATTTGTTTATTTGTGTTTTTCCCACCACTCCTATTAAACTGTGAACTGTAAACTCCAGGGAAGCAGAAACCATTTCCGTGTTGTATATGGTTGTCTTCATCTCCAGGGCTTGCTTCAGTGCTAAGCTGGTACTCCATCATTGTTTGCCAAATGATTAATCTGGTTCTGCTCAGCTTCCTAGCGAGATCCTTCACCCCAGCCCACTTCTCCTGCCGTATCAGAGTACCACCCCCTAAGGGCAGTATTCTTGTAGCCTCTGCTCCTGCGATTGCCCTGTGCCTTCTGCCTGAAATACACTTCTTCCCTATTTTCCTCCTGAAAAATGAACTCAGCCTTCAAGACTCAGCTCAAATATCCTCTCCGCTTTGATGCCTGTCCCCATGCCTCCTGGCAAAATGAAAAGCATGTGGTCTGTGCACATCTGAATCACAGCCTTTGTCACTCAGCATTGTCCTCACACTTTTCTGTATCTATTTTCCCCACTAGACGGACCTCTTGGGAGCAAGGAAGAGATCTAATTCATCTTACATTTCCACTTCTTAAAAGTATTTATCACATAGGAAGGATGAATAAAGGCTTTTGGAGGGGATGCGTATATTAATAAATAAAAGAATGTCCTTGGTGAAATTTCTCTGTATGGAATCTTCCTCTCTGAGTAATCCTTATGTACTGACACCCTGTTTGGATATTCTCTCCTGGGAATTTTCTCTGGGGTTCCTGCTTTAGGGAGACCATCTCTCTGTGTTTTGTCTTCTAGGATTATGCATCTGGTTTGGTTTAGAAAGCAGAGTTAGCTCTTGCCTGCTTTTTAAAAGGAACCTGGCAGTTCATACAGGTCCCGTGGTAGGTAGGGGATTCCCAAGTGGCTCAGTGGTTAAAAAAAAAAAAAAATCCATCTGCCATGCAGGAGATGCAGGTTCGACCCCTTGGTCGGGAGGATCCCCTGGAAGAGGAAACAGCAACCCACTCCAGTATTCTTGCCTAGAGAATCCCATGGACAGAGGAGCCTGGTGAGCTATAGTCCACGGGGTTGCAGAACACTGGACACAACTGAGCAACACTGCACACACGCATGGGAGGTAGGATAATAAGTAGCCAAGCTTCCCCAAATATTTGTTTTTTCTTTCTTTTTTTTTTTTTTNCAAGAACACTGGAGTGGGTTGCCATTTCCTTCTCCAATGCACAAAAGTGAAAAGTGAAAGGGAAGTCGCTGAGTCGTGTCTGACCCTCAGCGACCCCATGGACTGCAGCCTTCCAGGCTCCTCCGTCCATCGGGGGCTTATTAAAAGTCTGGATCACTGAGTCCTACCTTAGAGTTTCTGAATGAGTAGCCCTGGGTGGACCTGAGAATGTGCATTTCTCAAAATATGTGATGAGATGTGTGCTGATGCTGACTAGGTGATGCTGATGCTTCTGATCTGAGGACCATACTTGGAGACCCACTAAGGTTGAGTACAGTGGGAAGGGTAATTTCTGGGAAGTGAGCTTGGGCAGGTAGCAGGATTCAGATCCCAAAGGGCTCTGATGGGGAGGCGTGGGCTTTATCCTGGAGTGCTGCAGACATTTGCAGAGTTTTGATGCTTGAGGGTGAAGTATTCAGACTTTTCTTTGGGGAAGATCACTCTGGCAGCACGTGGTAGATGAACTGGGGAGTGACAAGATGACGGACTGTCACTGTATTCCAGGTGAGACTGATGAATTCTGAACTAAGGCAGTGGAACTGCTCTCAATAAAATTTGGGGGTCAGAATTTTGGGGAGTCAGTGAGTAGTTGACTATAAGGGTGAGAATCACATACCTCCCACCTACTCGGAACCTGGGTGCACATCCCAGCCCGTGACTCCTTCCCTCCCCATGGCTGTTGCCCTTTCATGCCCGGAAAGCCGCCCTGTTTCATCTGCCTCCTTTTCACAAGCCTGCCTCTGGCTTCATCTGACAGGTTTCAGCCTGCAGTGTTTGAAGAAAGGGGTGCAGTGCAGTAAACCATTCAGAAATAGGATTTATTAATGGGAGGCGTGTAATTACTGCCAGACACAGC
Source organism: Neotragus pygmaeus (assembly GCA_006410875.1). NCBI lineage: Eukaryota > Metazoa > Chordata > Mammalia > Artiodactyla > Bovidae > Neotragus > Neotragus pygmaeus. Next base: position 272,575 of record SJYV01017599.1, on the reverse strand, counting down.
AATCTGAAGAGTTTATGGCCTAAGTGTTTGGTGTCATTCATTAAAACAAAGTGGGCTCCTGGCATGGACGCTGTCACCCTGTGACCAGACCCATCTGTTTCTGTGACAGCCCCTCCCCCACCCCTGCCTCTGCAAGTTGAGCCAGGCTGGAGAGGCAAAGGCAGATAAATCACAGGGCAGGGGCTTGGCTCCAGGGACCAAGGCCTCGCCTGGCCCCCTTGGATGGGCCGGTCCCGGTTCCCAAGCAGGGCTCCTGGAGGGGCTTGTGCCCTGAATGCTTTCTGTCTGGAGGGCTTCTGATTCTGTCAGCAGACCCTCTGAAGAACATCCTGCACACTTAAGACTTCTCCAAAACCTTCTTCCCACCCATTTCACTTTTTAGTCAACCCTCACAGAACCCTGGGATGCAGGGAGCAGAGCTTAGCATCCCCTTGTGACAAGTGGAAGCCTAGAAGTTTTGGTGAGTCTCCCAAAGTCCTAGGGCCTAGAGGACAAGCTTGTGCCAAGACCCCATGAAGCCAATCCCACCTCTCCACCAGGCAGGCCAGCCTGGCCCCACTCCAGGATGAGAGTGCTGCCTTGCTTTGAGGACAGACTGGGCTGTGAGAGGCCCAGCTCCTGCAGGACTTGGGTTCAAGCCCAGTATTTCTCTTGCCTAGTCCTGTGTTCTTGGGAAAGACACTCTAAGCCTCAGTTTCCTCAGAGAGAAAATGGAGGGAACGAGGTCAGCTCTTTCCCAGGGCCCTCTGAGAAGTAAGAGGCCTTGCAGGGCTGGGCGCTGGCTGGTCCTCTGTCCCGTGACTTGTCATCATCTTCAGGCCTCCCAAAAAGCCCTGTGGTACTTGACACAGGGGTGCTGAGCTCAGATGAGATAATAGAGGGAATGTGCTTTGGAAAATTCAAGCACACCATTCAAATGTGAGGTAATAATAGGAACAACGAATCTGCCGTAACCCTGCCAAAAAACCCCAGCAACTTTTGAGACAAAAAGCAGACCTAGATTCTAGAGTCCTCATCATCATGATTGGTTTTGGACAGAGGAACTTTTCTGCCCTTTCAAACATCTATCTCAAAAGGTTGTTTTATTCCGAGACTTGCAGAGGCTGATATGGGGGGAAATAGATAACTGGCAGGTACTTGTGTGCTAATTAGGAGGCTGCCATGCCTGGAACTCTTTCGGGGACTGACATCTTATATATCTTTGTATTTGCTAGTGCCCAGCACAGGGCCTGGCATAGGGAGGTATTCAGTGATTATTTATTAGATAATTGGAACCAAGCTCGATTCTGTCCTATCCTGTGGGTTCTTTGAAGGCAGGGCCTGTGTTTTACTCATTGCTCTCTTCCCAGGGCCAGTCCCGGTGTCTGGCACAGAATGGGTGCTTAAGTCAATTCAGGCTGGATAGAAATTAAGCCCCATGAAAAATAAGGCAGACATATCTAGTGTCTGCCCTGAACCACAGGAGAACCCGGGGCTCCAGGTAGGAAAGGAGTCTGGCATTTGTAGCCGGAGTTGGTACTGGTCAGATGACAGGCTTACTTCAAAGGCACGCGGTGGGGAGGGGAGGGGACTGCGGTTTCTCCAATGCCTTCTTGGCTGCGTGGGAGCTCTTGTTGGCGGCAGAGGTGGGGAGGGGAGGTTGGCAGCCCAGTGGAGGCCCCAGCCGGGACTTCAGGATGGAACAAATGAGCCAGAGGAAAGGAAGCAACTCAGATGGAGACGGAACGCACTTAAAATCTCCTTCCCCTCTCTGCATCCGCCGGAACAGATGTGGCGGTTCTGTGTGTGTGTGTGTGCATGTGTGTGTGTGTGCGCGCGCGCGTGTGCATGCGTGCACGCATGCACATGTGTGTGTTGGAAGGAAAACAGGCTTTACAGCCAAATAAATCTCTGCGCCTATCCCCTCAGTGCAAAGCCAGGGCTGTGGGATCTTGAGTATGTTTTTTTTTTTTTTTTCTGAATCTCCATTTCCTCATCTTAAAAAATGGGATCAGTGATTCTTACCATCCAGCATGGCTGTGGCTATGCAGTGTGTTTTGTAAGCAATAAAACAGCCATTTATGAAGCACCTGCTCTTTGCTAGGCACTGAGCCTAGTAGCTGGATGGATTTAATCTGTAATCCCCTAAACCATCCTGTAAGGTGGTGATTATCATCTCCAGTCTCCAGAGCAGAGCAGAGGAAGCTGAAGTTCAGAGGCAAGGAGCAATTTGCTCAAGGGAGACTGCCAGAAATTCAACTGGGTTCTCTTTGTAAAGATTACACTATGGAAACATACAGGATGATTATATTTCATGAATCTCAGTCAAGCCTAAAACTCTCCCACAGCGGCAGTTTTCCTTTATTGTCAGCACTTTTTCTCCCTCCATCTCCCTTTTGTAAAAAAGCTAAACCTTTGGCTAACCTGTCTGTCTGTGGAAGAAGGGTGAGTTCTACTCAGTGATTTCAATGTGATTTGATTCTCTTTGTCCAGGTGCTTTTTGGTTTCCATGGGACGGAGATCAGGAAATTATGTCTAGGTGTTTGTAAGAGGGAAGTGGAAAAGCTGCTGAGACTTACACTTTCGGACAATCCAACAGCATCTGAAATATCAGAACTATCATTCCAAAAAAAACCTATCCACTCTTTTGACATTTTTGGGAGTCTTTCTTTAAAGCCTCAGCCAAATATGAGGTAAACGTGGAAGGTCAGGAAAGCCAATTCACTTTTATTAAAATCTACCACGTGCCTGGATGCTCCTCATGGTCACCCTGTATGGTTGGTATTGTTAGATCCATTTGCCACCTAAGGATACTCAGAAAGGTTAACATTTGTCTGAGATCACACAAGGACGAGGCATCAAAGTGAAGATTCAAACCTTAGCCTAAAACACAGGCTCTTTTTTCTGCTATTTCCTGCTTCCGAGTCCCCAAGTCTACTGATGTAAACTGTTGCTTTCTCTACACTCCTTTTAGGAGCCTGTCCCTTTGTTCTGCACAGCCCCAGGCAGATCTGGAGAAAAGGCATACCTGCAGTTTCAGAAGAAAAAGGCCTTAGCATTGAGACTGCAGGAGACCACCAAAGGCAGCATCAGCAAACACAGATGATCCCAACTTTTGGAAGATGCTCTTTGTGAAATGGATACCAGTTGGATGCTTGTATTTTTGGGTGTGAGTTCCAGCATCAGAAGCAGACTATATCTTTTTTTTTTTTTTTTTTTAATTTTTTTGGCAGGGTGGGTTGGGCTTTCTAGAGGAGGAAGAAAAAAGCAGGGAAGGGAAGCTCTCTTTAGCTCATTCAATTCAAAACAAGTATCATGGTTTTAAGTCACATAATTGCAGATCCCATTATTGAGTGGTTTTATTTAGATCCAGGTCACTGAAGGTGGAAGGTGTCCTACCTGTCCCACCTGATTTAATTTTTAATGAACTTTTGAGTTGAAGTCTGGAAAAAAAATCAAAACAAGCTACCAAATTCTTGGTTAGCAGGGGATCCACAGAGTTCTTTTCTAGAGCGCTGGAAAACTCACAGATTTTGGAGTTTATGAGAGGAGAGTTCAACTTTCAGCCATGTCACTTATCTGCGTGGCTTTGGGCAAGCCGTCTAGCATCACTGACCTCATTTTCTTCATCTGTAAGATGAGTGTAATGAAGCCTGCTTTAGAAGGTTGTCCGGGTGGTCAAGTGCTTAGCAGACACTCATTAAATGTTGTTCTTTCCTCCCTATATCACAAAGTGCAAACTCTTTACCTAAATTCTCGCAAGTAGAGAGCTGGGCATGAGTGATGACCTGTAACTTTTAGGACAGCTCAAATCCTCCCAGATCGTTGGCAGGGCCCATCAGCCGTGGTTTAAGACTTAAGCCAATGCCCAATATGTCATTATGGAGCCTGCAGAAGTGATTACTAATGTTACTTTTCCAGTTCACTGTGGAGCAGAGGGGAGAATTTTTCACACTGCTGGCGTTTTGTTGGAGCACGACGATACAAATCACAGATGGCTTCCTCGGCAGATGTGGCTCTGTAGAACCGCAATGTGGGTTTACAAGGGGTTTAATGAAAACCTGGCACCCTTCCAGGCTTGAATCAATCCTCCGGGGTTCTCGGCTCATGCACATTAGGGCCAATCTGCAAATGTCCACCCTGTTGATGGTGAGGGGAGTGCGAGGGTGAAAAGTTTTTACCTGGGAAACAAAGCCAAACCTACCCGGCTAAGTTCACAGCCTTGGGGGCCTGGGAGGTGGAACGGTGACGTGGAAGGGAAGTTGGTAGGTGGAGGGAGGTCTCCAGCTGGAAGGTATTCAGATGGCTGCTGCCTGGCTGGGGGTGAGCGGAGTCCAGGACAGAGCGATGACTTTCCCAGATGCTTGGGACTCACTCACACTCTTTTCTCCCTTGCTGTGGGTTAAGCTAAACGGAGTGAAGGGGAGCTGCAAGTCAGGGATACAGAATAAAAAAATAGTTTCAATTTAGTTGACAATATAAGCTGGAACTGGGTTGGACTATCACTGCCTCTGCTTGAAATGCAATTGCTCTTCAAATGGTTACCTTCCTATTATTTCCTCGTCTGTTTTATTTTGGAGTCCATGTCATTTTCTTGGAGAAGCCTTCTTTATCAACATCCTGAAAGAGAACTTCCCAGCCATAGCCTATCTGAGCTGTGTGTTTCATAATATAATCACAATTTATTTGCCTGTTTGCTTTCTGTTTTAGTCCTATAGTAAAACACATTGTTCCTTAAAAGAAAGAGCTCATGACCGAAATAGCCCAGCACCCAGTGGAGTACCTGGCACATTAGAGACATTCAATAAATATTGTTGGAAGAATGAATACATTTCAGGACAAAAATAAGATAGATCAGTGTTCGTAGCTTAACACCATAATTAATAAGCTGTAAAACTGTCCAAAATACATAATCTTTCTTAGTCTGGGATTCTTCATCTGCAAAAGGGATAAAAATACAATATAAGGTAGCTGTTTATGTAGAATAGTGTCTAATGCATAAGAAATAGTCACTAGGTCAAAGCTACTATTATTCAGTGATTGAAGAATTAAGTTAACCGCTAATATGTATTTACCAGTATTTCCATTCAGCTAATATTTACTGAGACCTAGCCTGTGCTGTGCCCCCTACTAAGCACTTTTCTATGCATTATCTTATGTGATTCTTGACAACAACCTTGGGAGAGAGTCTTCCCACTTTAGAACAAAAGAAGCAGAGATTCAGAGGGATTAAGTGGCTTGACCAAGCTGACACAGCTATTGAGTGGCAGAAGCAGTATTAACTCCATTTCTATTTTTAAAGCCGTAATTTTCCTCCATAATTCCAGGCTGCTTCCTATTAACACTCGCTCTGGATAAATAAACATAAGGCAGCCACATTCTCTGTCCTCTGGAGGCTCTGGTTTAGGTGATAAGACATGTGTAAGAGTAAAATGAACACTGATAAAAACTCATGTTTTTCCACACTGCTTTGAAGTTTACAAAGCTTGTTCCAATATTTACAACACATTCGAGTTTAAAAAACTGATTATCCAGGATATATAAATAATTCAAACAAGTCAATAAGAAAAAGACAAACAACTCAATGGAAAAACTGACCAATTGTGAGCAGGCATTTCAAATGGCCAATAATCACATGAAAAGATGTGTGGCATTACTGATCACAGGGAAATTCAGATGAGAACAATGCAATACTGCTTGTCATCCATCAGATTGGCAAAAATAACAGACACTATCCAGGGTTGATGAGGATAAGGATGCAAAGGTGGTGCTAAAAATTGGTGAAATCAGTTTGGGAAGTAACAGTGAATAGAGGTGACCATGAACCTGCCCTGGCAACCAGGACTGCCTCTGGGAAGCAAAAATCCTAGAAAAACTCTTGCCTATGCGCAGAAGGAGAGACACAAAAATGTTCACTTTCATCATTTTATCTAATACTGAAATGTTGGAAACCATCTAAAAGTACATCAATAGGGGAATGGATAAATAAACTGGTTATTTGTAGATGAAATATCAAACAACAACTGAAGGAATCAGTTAGAGCTCCATTTAGTGATAGGGATAAATCGCAGACACATACTGTTAAATAAAAAAGAGTGAGTTGCAGAAAGGGCAAGATAATGTCCTTTATACACATTTAAAAAACATGTAAGCCCGCATGTTTAAAATGAACTCTCTTTACATGATGTAAATATCTGGTCAGGAAGAGTATTTATACTATGCAATAGTAATTACTTCTAGGGGAGAAGTGGAGGATTGAGGTCAGTGAAGTTTGCAAAGAGGACTTCTACTGAACCTTCAACTAAATGTTTTAATTAAAAAAAATATCTGAAGCAAATACAGCAAAATGTTAACATTGTTAGATCTAGGTGGTGGGTTCAGCTGTTTGTCAGTCTGAACTGTTCTGTATGTACAGGATATTTTATAAAGCAAGCAATGATTCACTAATCCACATCTTCTTCCCTAACCTTATTCAATCTGCCCCACATTTAAAACTTTGGAAGCAGCGATGGAAGAGAAGATACCCATTCTGCAGGATTCAGGCTTTCCTCTCCTGGCACCTGCCTTTTTAGCTTATGTTCATGAATGGGGTAAAGTATTGGGCAGATGGAAAATAGACTAACTCATTTTCTTTAGGAAGGGCCTGAAGCTCTGGTGGGGGCAGGGATAGAGGTCAGACAAAAGAGGGAGACAACCAGAAGAGCAAGAGGTGCTAAGGTTTTGAGAAAAGGCTGGAGAAACTGAGGTTCTGAGATGCAGAGTCATTTATCCAAGGCCACATAGAGGCAGAGTTGGAATCTGCCTCTGGTTAAGTAATCCCATATTCAGGCCACAGGCAAGTGCTGGGGGCAGGATGAGGGACACTGGCCTCACAGGTCTAGGTCAAATCCCAGGCCTGTTGTTGAGCAGCAGTGAAACCTTGGGCACCCCACCTGACTCTCTGAGATTAAGTCACTCTTACTTTTCTCAGACTGACCTTGGAGGAACATGTAATGTGTGTAAAAATGCTAGTGGGAAGTGCTGGGTCTAAGTCTTGGTGTTTATTCCATAAACAGTTACCATCACCACCTGCATCATCATTTCAATTTGTTTCAACCATTCTTTAATAACTTCAACAACTATTTCTCTCTCCCTACATTTTCCCCCTGACCCCAATCAATGTCAGGGCAGTTTCCTTGAGGGCAAGTAATCAGTTTACCTGTGTCCAAGGATTGGTCTGTCAGCAATGAAGTCTGTCAGATCTTCCCTTTCTTTTAGTAGCAACTATTCAAAACAATGTGGTCCACTGGAGAAGGAAATGGCAAGCCACTTCAGTATTCTTGCCTTGAGAACCCCATGAACAGNGAAAGAGCGGCTGCCCCTCTACCTGCGGCTGCTGCAGCGGATGGAACACAGCAAGAAGTACCCCGGCTTCCTGCTCAACAACTTCCACAACCTGCTGCGCTTCTGGCAGCAGCACTACCTGCACAAGGACAAGGACAGCACCTGCCTGGAGAACGTGAGTGCCCCGCCCTGAGGGTGGCAGGCCGGCTGCCGGCACGCTGGCCCAGGCTCCCCGGAGGGGCAGGTGTCCGGGGCGCCTGACTCGCACCAGGGCCCTGCGGAAGGCAGCTCTCTACCCCTTACCAGGGCACATCTGTGGCCCCTCTCTCTGTGCACAGAGCTCCTGCATCAGCTTCTCATACTGGAAAGAGACCGTGTCCATCCTGTTGAACCCGGACCGCCAGTCTCCCTCTGCTCTTGTCAGCTACATTGAAGAGCCCTACATGGACATAGACAGGGACTTCACCGAGGAGTGATCTTGGCCCAGGCCTCGGGTGGCTGCTGGGCCAGCGCGGGTGAGCGGGGTACGCGTGCCTCACGCCCTGCCCCCACCTTTCCCCCGCCTCCCTGCTGCTCCACCTGCCCCGGGTCTTCAGGTACAGGCTGGATGGGAGGGAGCATCTAGAAGCCCTTGGCCCCTGGCTTTGAGGCTCTGGGTCATTGGGGTGCCTCAGTTCCCTCAAGATCGCCATGATGAGGACAGGACGCTGTGCCCACCCTTCGTTCAGAACCCTGGGGTCCTGGCCCACCTAGAGCTAAGGGGACTTTTAAAAACAGCTCTGTCTGAGCTCTCGCCGGTCTCTTGACTGTCAGTCCTGGCATGGGGAGGGAGATGTGGGCCCCTTCCCCCAATCTGTGAGCCAAGCTTGCCCTGGCCTTTGGACCCAGGCAAAGGCTTCTGAGCCCCTGGGCAGGGGTGGGGGATACCAGAGANTATACACATCTCTGGCATGGGGAGGGAGATGTGGGCCCCTTCCCCCAATCTGTGAGCCAAGCTTGCCCTGGCCTTTGGACCCAGGCAAAGGCTTCTGAGCCCCTGGGCAGGGGTGGGGGATACCAGAGAATGCCTCTTTCCCCCAGGCCTGCCCATCTGTCCCTCCCTTCCTCCCTCCCTTGTTTTCCTTTAGCCCCTCTGGTTCTGTTTGCTCATTGGCCGCTGTGTTCATCCCAGGGGTTTCCCCCAGAAGTTGGGGGGCTTTCTCCTTCAATCCCCTGGGGCACAGGGTGGCTATGCCCCACCCCCAGGCAGCGTCTCCTGCCTGAGCCTGCCCGCACGGGAGCCTGCCTGGGAGCACACCCCCGGCCCCTTCTTGTGTTGCCAATTTATTAACAACAAATAAACCAATTAAATGGAGACTATTAAAGAATTTATTTTAAATGACTGATGTGGACCTGACTTTTGTCTGTGAGACCATGTGCTCCCCTCCCCTCCTGAACCCCAAAGAACGAGCAGGAATCCAGTCAGAGCTGCAGCCACAGGGTTTATTCAGGGTGGAGCAGGGCTTGGGGTGGTGAGGCTCCAGCAGGTGTGAATGAAGAGAGGCCAGGATCAGAGTGGGGCAGAGAGCAGGTGTCCCTCTTCAGAGCCCAGGGCTCCAGCATCACTCCTTGTGCTAAAGGGAGAGGGGGTGCCTGAGTGAGCGGCTCCTGGGGCAGAGGGCAGGGAAGGTGCCCCACACCACCCCTCACCTTGGGCCCCAGCGCGTCCCGGGTGCGTGCCCGCAGCTTGTTGGCCTGGGTTTCCGCCATGTCTGCCCGCTCCTCTGCGTCGTCCAGCTCATGCTGGGCCTTTCGATACTTGGCTAGGTTAGTGTTGGCCTGCTGCTCCTGTTGGCACAGGCAGGCCTGCTCACTCTCTGACCACTAAGACGGTCAGCTGCCCCAGAGGGGGCCGGCTTCTCCTGGTCCTCCAGTCTGTTTCATCACCGCTGCCCACAGCCCTCCCCACCCCTCCCCAGTCCCCACGGCAGGAAGGAAGGGCATGGAGCCACTCCTTCCAGAGGTGCCCGGGTGCCAGACCTGCCTGGAAGAGGAAAGCAGAGAGGTCCCTCACAGACAGAGCTAGGTCTTGTGTCTTGCTGGAGCTGTTAGAAACTTGTCTTTCTTCCCAGCCAACACACAAAGCCACCATGGGGGAAATAACAGCCCAGAGATGCCTGACCATTGCTGGCATCCCCACTGACGGGCCAGCTGTAGAAGTGGGGTGACCACCGGCATCCTGACTGGTACTAGGCCCCAAAGACCCAGCCCCCCGTGCACTCACCGCCTCTTCAAGCTGCCGCTTGTAGCTCTTGACCTTGCTCTGCAGCTTGTCCACCAGGTCCTGCATGCGAGCCAGGTTCTTCCTGTCCTCCTCGGCCTGGGCAGGCAAAGGGGAGTCGGGTCTTGCCCGAAGCGGGCCAGCTCTAGGCCCGCCCCTCGAGGTGGTCCTGCTTACCCACCTGGTACGCAAGCTCCTTGACCCGGCGTTCGTGCTTCCGCACCCCTTTGAGGGCCTCCGCGTGCTTCTTCTGCTCCGCGTCCAGCTCGGCCTCCAGCTCCCGCACCTGTAAGCAGCCAGCCGGTAGGCCTGGTGCCCCTGGCCTGCCCTCCCCAGGGCTGACCCACCCGCCAGGGCAGCAGGCCAGGAGGCGGGCCGCACACACCTTGGCCTCCAGCTTCTGCACCTGCTTCTTCCCGCCCCGGAGGGCGGCTTGTTCTGCCTCCTCCAGCCGGACCTGCAACTCCCGCACCGTCTGCTCTAGAGTCTTCTTCATCCGTTCCAGGTGTGTGCTCGTGTCCTGCTCCTTCTTCAGCTCCTCCGCCATCATGGCTGCCTGCGGGGGAGGTGGCGGTCTGGTCAGGAGGTGACGGTCCCTTTGGACTCTTCTCTGGCACCCCTAGGCCCAGCCCAGCCTCACATCAGTGATGGCCTTTTTGGCCTTCTCCTCGGCTTCCCGCCTTTCCTGGGCGGCCTCTTCCACTTCCCCACTCAGCTGGGCCAAATCCACCTCCAGCTTCTTTTTCTGGTTCAGGAGACCTGTGTTCTGCAGGGAGGCAGAGCTTTAGAGTCAGGCCTTGCAGGCCCACACCAAGCAGACCCCCACCCCGCACACTCTGGTGACCCCCTCTGTGCCCACCTGCGAATGCAGGAGGTTGAGACGCTCGGTGGCCTCCAGCAGCTCCTGCTCTGCCAGCCGCCGGCTGCGCTCACCCTGCTCCAGGGCTGCCCGCAGCTCTTCCAGCTCCGCAGCCAGCAGGGCAGCCCGCCGCTCCAGGGCCTGTGCCTGCTCACGGAGCTCTGCCCCCAGCCGCTGCTCCTCGTCCCGCCCCGCCTGCTCCTCCTTGAGCTGGGNGGCTGCCCGCAGCTCTTCCAGCTCCGCAGCCAGCAGGGCAGCCCGCCGCTCCAGGGCCTGTGCCTGCTCACGGAGCTCTGCCCCCAGCCGCTGCTCCTCGTCCCGCCCCGCCTGCTCCTCCTTGAGCTGGGCCTGCAGCAGCCGCGTGGCGGCCTGCGCCTCTGTGGCCTGGCGGGTGGCGTGGCCCAGCTGCAGCTCCAGGTCGTTGAGGTCGCCTTCCATCTTCTTCTTGAGCCGCAGTGCCTCGTTGCGGGCCCGAGTCTCCGCATCCAGGGAGGCCTGCAGGGACTCCACTGCCCGCTGGTGGTTGCGCCTATGGTTGGGAGGGACGGAAGGAGGCGTGATGACCTGCGAGGAGCAGGGGCCCAGGCACCACACCTGCTGACAGGCGCAGAAGGAACACTGGAGACATAAACCAAACTAAGTGACCGATCTCTCCTGGTTTCAAGCCCCTCATGACTGCCTGTTGCCCATCAGAGCAACTTCACAGGCAAGAGTGAGGCTCCGGAGCAGACAGACATGGACTGAACCCTGGCTCTGCCTCTACTGCATAGCCTTGGGCAAGTCCTCTGGCCTCTCCTCGGTTCACCTCTGAACTCTGGACAATAATCCACTCCTCCCCGCGAAGAAAGTCCTGGGGTGGGGGACTAGGTGTCATGCCAATCCGCTTGCATGCTGGGGCTCAGCCAACATCTCCTGCCCTCTGCTCTCAGGCGGTTGGGACGGGAGAGGCTGTCGGCCTGGAGAGGAGGGCCAGCCCCCCGCACCTCAGGTTAGTACACTCCTCGTCTTTCTCCGCCAGCTTCCGGTCTACCTCAGCCTTGACCTGGGAAAGCTCCAGCTGGATCCGCAGGGTTTTGGTCTCCTCCAGCTCCAGGGCCCCCTGGGGTACAGAGCAAGCCATTGAGCCAGGAGGTCCACGAACGTGTGTTGAGAGGGGAGGCCAGAGGAGCCAGCAGGTCAGCATCGCCCCACCCCTGACCTCGGCCTCCTCCAGCGCTGCCTGGAGCTCGCTCTTCTCCCCTTCCAGCGCCTTCTTGGCTTTCTCCAGCTCCTGGACGCTCTTTCCACCGAGGCCGACCTGGTCTGTGAGGTCACTGATCTCCTCTGCAGAGAGGACAGGGCACTGAGGGGCCACCACCGCTCATGCTGCAGCCACATCACTTCACTCCCTGTAATTCCAGGGTGCCCCCGCCAGGGCACCCTGCCTGTGTGACTCAGAGGAAACTCCCAGTGACCCCCAGGGCGGCTCTGACCCCGTGGTGGGCAGTACCCTGCAGGTTCTTGTTCTCCCGCCTGAGCGTCTCCAGGGCCTCCAAGGCCTCCTCATGGCTGTGCCGCAGCCGGAAGAGCTCAGTGCCCAGGCTGCGGGCCTCCCTCTGGGCCGCCTCCAGCTCCCGCTGCATCTCCTCCTCCTGCCGCCGCCGCTCCTCCAGCGCCCGCTCCAAGTGCCGCTGCTTCTTGTCCAGTGCCGCAGCCGCAGAGGTCGCCCGCTCCAGCTCCAGGGTCACGTCCTCCGACTCGGTCTGCAGCCGCAGCTTGGCCTTCTCCAGCGACGAGCACTTGGCGTGAGCGGCCTCAACCCCCTCCTCTGCCTCCTGCAGTCGCAGCGCCAGCTTCTTTCTGGGCCCCGGGAGCAGATGAGATGTGGGCGTGTAGCTGAGCCCTGCATCCTCCCCGACCCTACCCCNCTTGGCCTTCTCCAGCGACGAGCACTTGGCGTGAGCGGCCTCAACCCCCTCCTCTGCCTCCTGCAGTCGCAGCGCCAGCTTCTTTCTGGGCCCCGGGAGCAGATGAGATGTGGGCGTGTAGCTGAGCCCTGCATCCTCCCCGACCCTACCCCGCCCCGAGGTGGTGCTGGCCAGGCCACCAGGGCACTCACTTGGCCTCCTCCAGTTCCTCGGTCCTCTGAATGGCATCCGCCTCGTACTTGCTCCTCCACTGGGCCACCTCGGCATTGGCCTTGGACAGCAGCCTCTGCAGCTCGGCCTGGGCCTCAGCCTCCTCCTCGTGCTGCTCCCGTAGGAGGTCACAGTCGTGCCGCAGAGCCTGCACGGCGTGCGCCAGTGCGCTCTTGGCCTGCAGAGAGCCCGGTGACCTCAGCATGGGGCCGGCCGGTGGCCCTGTGCCCCCGCCCCCGCCATTCTGTGGCTGCCCACGGCTGGCCCACCTTGCTCTCTTCCTCCAGCTGCCGCCGCAGTTCCTCCAGGCTCTGGGTGGCCAAGGCCTTCCCGCGGCTCAGCTGGCTAATCAGAGACTCCTTCTCCTCCAGCAGGCGGCTCAGCTCCCCTGCAGGCCCAAGGGGAGCCAGCAGGTCACGTGAAGGCGGGTGGGCAGCACGGAGGCCCCGCCGTGGCCCAGCCGAGCCCCGCGCCTCACCACTCTCGGTTTGCAGCCGCCCACGCTGGGTGCTCGCGTCTGCCAGCTGCCGCTGTAGCTCCTCCACCTTGATCTTGGCCTCGCTCAGCTGATCCTCATATGCCCGGCACAGCTTCTCTGCACTGGCCTGGGAGCCGGGGTGAGGGATCAGAACAAGTCAGAGACCCACAAGGCAGGATCTAGGGCTGCCAATCAGAGAGACTGGAGCCAGGAACTGGAAGGCTAGACGTGTGCCCAGGAATCAAAGGGAGAACAGAACCCCAAGTTCAGCGTCAGGATTCTAGTGCTGGACTATGGCTTAAAAGATGGGTGTCAGAAGTGAGCCACCTGAACCAGTCCTAAGGCCAATGGGTCAAGGTGAGGTTAGGATACCAGAGTCTGAAGTCAGCTGGGGACATTGGTCACAGGTCAGCTGTTAAGATTAGGTGGTACGAAGGTCAGGGGTCAGGGTTGGGTGCTGGGATTCAGGACAAGAACAGTCAGGATAGGTCTGTGTTATTTGCTCAGTCATGTCTGATTCTTTGTGACCCCATGGACTGTAGACCACCAGGCTCCTCTGTCCATGGAATTCTTCAGGCAAGAATACGGGACNGGGTGCTGGGATTCAGGACAAGAACAGTCAGGATAGGTCTGTGTTATTTGCTCAGTCATGTCTGATTCTTTGTGACCCCATGGACTGTAGACCACCAGGCTCCTCTGTCCATGGAATTCTTCAGGCAAGAATACGGGACTGGATTGCCATTCCCTTCTCCAGGGGATCTTCCCGACCCAGGGATCAAACCCAGGTCTCCTGCATTGCAGGCAGATTAGTTACCATCTGAGGCACCAGAATTCAAAGGTCAAAGACTGAGAAGTTGGAATTGGATGCTGGGTCAAAATCCTCTGGCATCAGGGCACAGAGTTTAGGAGGTAGTGTTTGAGGTCAGAACTGGTGGGGGTGGTTTCAGGCTGGGTGCCGGGTGAATGGGCTGGGGATCAGGATCAGATGCAGGGTCAGCACTAGTGTGGTGTCAGATAGGCAGGGGGTGCTTGGGGCTCAGAGAGTGGGGTCAGCTGCTGCAGTCAGGAGGGGTTCGGTGAGCTAGCGGCGGGTCAGGGTCAGGAAGGAGGCCAACACCTTGCCACGGGCCAGGGTCTCCACGTTGGCACTCAGATCGTCCACCTCCATGCGGAGCTCGCTCTTCTCCTTTTCCAGCTTCTGCCGCACCCGCTGCAGGCTGTCCACCTGCTCGCCCAGCTCGGCCGCGCTGTCCGCCTGCTTGCGCCGCAGGGCCGCCACCATGGCCTCATGCCGCAGGGCTGCCTCCTCCAGCTCCCGCCGCAGCCGGCCCAGCTCGGCTTCGCGCTTCCGGCAGCCCTCGCGCTGCCCGGCCGACGCGCCACCCGCCTCCTCCAGCCTCTCGCTCAGCTCCTCCAGCTCCCGGGCTGCCTCTGCCCGCTGCTTCTCCACACGGGCCCGGGCCGCCCGCTCGGCCTCCAGCTCCTCTTCCAGCTCCTCGGCCCGAGCCTGGGGACAGGCAGGCAGCAGGGTCACCTCCATGTGCCCCTGACCCAGGTCCTTGCCCGCCCCTGTCCCTCACGCACCTGCAGCTCCTTGATCTTCTTCTGCAGCTGGGCTCCGAGAAGCTGCTCATCCTCCACCCGCAGGTTCAACTGACTCAGCTCAGAGTCCTTCCTGAGGAGAGGGTGGGCATGAGCCGGCCCAGGTCCTAACTGCTGCCCGCCTGCCTGGGGCCCCTGGGTACCGCCCCCAGCACATACGCTGGCACTGTGCCTGGAGTAGCCCTCAAGGCCTCCTCGGTGTTCCCTCTCGAGCCCTGGCCCTAGAGCCTGGCCCTAGGCGAGCCCCCTCTACCCTACGGTTCAACCTCTGCTGTGATGCAACACTGACTAGAGTCCTGGGGGCAACGAGGAGCGGGCTGCAGGCTCAGGAGGCCCCCACGCCCAGGAGGTCGGGGCTGGGCCCTCCCCATACTTACTTCTTGAGCTTCTCCTCCAGCTGTTGCTTGTCCTGGGCAGCGTCTGCCACCGACTCCTGCGTCAGCTTCAGGTCCCCCTCGAGCTTGCGTTTGGCCC
>SJYV01017599.1:140774-257327 GCA_006410875.1 Neotragus pygmaeus | reverse complement strand
AGGCTGGACGGGGAGTCTGGGCAGAGAGAGAGCCGTCAGCTGGCTCATGGGGGGAGGTGGGAGGCTGGACAGGGTGTCTGGGCAGAGAGAGAGCCGTCAGCTGGCTCATGGGGGGAGGTGGGAGGCTGGACGGGGTGTCTGGGCAGAGAGAGAGCCGTCAGCTGGCTCATGGGGGGAGATGGGAGGCTGGGATGGGAGCCCAGGCTGACAGTCAGTGGCTTAACCACCCCTGGTGTCCTGTCTTCAGGACCCTTTCAGGGTCCACCAGGCCATTCAGGGTTTGTGAGCTCCAGCCCTGGAGGCAGACCTGCATGCCCTGGGCCTCTCTCTCAACCTTGTCTGTAAAGCAGAGGATTAGGACCTATCTGAGAGGCTGTGGGGAAGGTTAACGCGATCGACCACACACTGAAGTTCTTAGTGCGATGTCTGGCCCAGGGGAGGTGCTCAGGAGCATCGGGGCTATTGCTATGAAGGGGCAGCTGTGAGTCTGCTGACCTGCGGTCACTTCTCTCCCAGGGATGCCCTGTTCACCATCCAGTGGAACATCCGTGCCTTCAATGCTGTCAAGAATTGGTCATGGATGAAGCTCTTTTTCAAGATGAAGCCGCTGCTCCGCTCGGCACAGGCTGAGGAGGAGCTGGCGGCCCTGCGGGCAGAGCTGCGGGGGCTGCGGGGGGCCCTGGCCACCGCCGAGGCCAAGCGCCAGGAGCTGGAGGAGACGCACGTCAGTGTCACCCAGGAGAAGAACGACCTGGCCCTGCAGCTGCAGGCGGTGAGCGGGGAGGGGCGGGCTTGCTTTCTGTGACCTGGTGCCCCCACCTCCAGGCATTCTCAGGGAACCCCAGGCTGCTCCGAGGAAACAGCACAAGCAGACCCGCCAGGCCCCCCCGCCCCCGCCCGGCCAAGGCCAGCCTGGCCTGTGCTGGGTGCTCAGGCTTTACCTGGGTCCTTTTTGCTATTCTGGAGGCTCACGGGCTCATACCTGCGTGCAGCCTCCTCGTTCCCGACCTCCCCACCCAGTCTGTGCCTGTGCCCCACTGCTCCCACACCCTGGGCCCCCATGGCTTCAGTGAGGGTGGACCTGGCCGTTGGCTTCTCTCCTTGAGCCCTTGTTTGGGTCTTTCTCTGGGTCGCCCCACAGCCTAAGGTTCTCCTCTTGTCCCCCGGTCCATCCCTCCACTTGTGCCCTCATCCCACCACACCTGATTGCCTTCAGGGCCCAGAACAGGTCATTGGCACGGCATTCCTTGGTCCCAGAACCCAACTGAACCTGTGTCAGGCTTTGGCGTGGACAAATGAGCTTTCTGTCCAGGACCTGGCCTGGGGTCCCTCGGCTGTCCTGACTCTGCGCCATTCCCGTGTCCCTCTCCAGGAGCAGGAAAACCTGGCAGATGCCGAGGAGCGCTGCCACTTGCTCATCAAGTCCAAGGTGCAGCTGGAGGCGAAGGTGAAGGAGCTGAGTGAGCGGCTGGAGGACGAGGAGGAAGTGAATGCAGACCTGGCTGCCCGCCGCCGCAAGCTGGAGGACGAGTGCACGGAGCTCAAGAAGGACATTGATGACTTGGAGCTGACGCTGGCCAAGGCCGAGAAGGAGAAGCAAGCCACGGAGAACAGGGTGGGGGGGGGGGCCGGGGTGGGGTGGGGCCGAGCTGTGGGGCCGAGCTGTGGGGCCAGGCACCTGCGAGTCCCACACCTGTGTGACCCTGGGCAGGTCTCATCCTCTCTGTGAGCCTCCGTTTCCTCCTCTGTCAGATGGGGCTAATAGCAGCACTTCCCTAATTAGGGTGGGTGAGGATTCAGTGTGTAACTAGTCTGTGTGAGCACTCGCCACCAAGCCTCACACATAGTAGGTGCTCAGCAGATGCTAGTGATCGTCATCCATCAGCTCCACGTGCCCCAGCTGCCTTCCCTCATTGAACCCTCCTGAGAGCCCGTGTGGATCACACTCTGGGGGGACTGACTCCATTATACAGGAGGGGAAAGTGAGGCTCTTGGGGAGGGTGAGCTGCTTATTCAGGTTCTCATAGGTGCTCCCTGAGGAAGCCAGGACTAGGGAACAGCTGCTTAAACACCCCTGAATCCCCAAAGAGCTGGCATCTGTTGATGGCTCAGTGCCGGCCAGACACTGGGGAAGGGCTCAGTAACCCCTCGAGGAGGAAGCTACAACCATCCCTGAAGGATGAAGAAATTGAGGCTTGGGATGAACTGACTTGCCTGAGGTTCCCTGGCTGGAAGGGGCAGCTGCTCAGGGCAGAGTTCGGGGAGGCAGCCCCACAGTGACCTTGGCCCCGACACAGGTGAAGAATCTAACGGAGGAGATGGCGGTGCTGGATGAGTCTGTGGTCCGGCTGACCAAGGAGAAGAAGGCCTTGCAGGAGGCCCACCAGCAGGCCCTGGGCGACCTGCAGGCTGAGGAGGACCGTGTGAGCGCGCTGGCCAAGGCCAAGGTCCGGCTGGAGCAGCAGGTGGAAGACGTGAGTTGGGGCCACAGCAGGGGGCTGCAAGGAGGGGCCGGGCTGGCCAGGACAGGGGGGAGCCCACCCACCCTATCCTGCCCCGCAGCTGGAGTGCTCCCTGGAGCAAGAGAAGAAGCTGCGCATGGACACGGAGCGGGCCAAACGCAAGCTCGAGGGGGACCTGAAGCTGACGCAGGAGTCGGTGGCAGACGCTGCCCAGGACAAGCAACAGCTGGAGGAGAAGCTCAAGAAGTAAGTATGGGGAGGGCCCAGCCCCGACCTCCTGGGCGTGGGGGCCTCCTGAGCCTGCAGCCCGCTCCTCGTTGCCCCCAGGACTCTAGTCAGTGTTGCATCACAGCAGAGGTTGAACCGTAGGGTAGAGGGGGCTCGCCTAGGGCCAGGCTCTAGGGCCAGGGCTCGAGAGGGAACACCGAGGAGGCCTTGAGGGCTACTCCAGGCACAGTGCCAGCGTATGTGCTGGGGGCGGTACCCAGGGGCCCCAGGCAGGCGGGCAGCAGTTAGGACCTGGGCCGGCTCATGCCCACCCTCTCCTCAGGAAGGACTCTGAGCTGAGTCAGTTGAACCTGCGGGTGGAGGATGAGCAGCTTCTCGGAGCCCAGCTGCAGAAGAAGATCAAGGAGCTGCAGGTGCGTGAGGGACAGGGGCGGGCAAGGACCTGGGTCAGGGGCCCATGGAGGTGACCCTGCTGCCTGCCTGTCCCCAGGCTCGGGCCGAGGAGCTGGAAGAGGAGCTGGAGGCCGAGCGGGCGGCCCGGGCCCGTGTGGAGAAGCAGCGGGCAGAGGCAGCCCGGGAGCTGGAGGAGCTGAGCGAGAGGCTGGAGGAGGCGGGTGGCGCGTCGGCCGGGCAGCGCGAGGGCTGCCGGAAGCGCGAAGCCGAGCTGGGCCGGCTGCGGCGGGAGCTGGAGGAGGCGGCCCTGCGGNAAGGACCTACTATATAGCACAGAGAACTACATTCAATTTCTTGTAATAGCTATAATGGAAAAGAATCTGAAAAAGGTGTATATGTGTATATATATATATATATATATATAAATGAATCATTTTTCTGTACATCTGAAACACTGTAAATCAACTGTATTTTAATAAAAAATGATTTTAGAATCACATTGAATAGAATAGAAAATATTGGTTTATGTTCATTATGAAGGTAGATTTTTTGTGTGAAAGTACTCACATACAGACACACACACACACAAGTTTTGGATGATGGTATAAATTTCATTTCTTATTATGAGTCACAGTTAAAACAATTCAAAAGCTACTGCTTTAGGACAGGGGGTCAGCAAATGCTTGTTTTGTGGAACAAAATTTATTGGAACATAGCCTGCCCACTCATGCATGTATTGCCTTTAGCTGCTATCACACCACAGTGGCGAAGTTGAGAAGTTGTGACACACCAAATGGCCGGCAAAGCCTGAAATATTTGCTATTCGACCTTACATAGAAAAACCTGCTGGACCCTGCAGTCTAAGATACTGAGGCAAATTTTTCTAATTCAAATAAAGCTTCCATTATATATAATTTCCAGAATTTCTCTCTTTAGTGTTTGTCCCCCACTGACTAAGCTAGTATTCACATATAGATTCATGTAAAGGCATATATAACTCTAGAAAAGTAGGCACAGCAAAAGCAATTATCACCTAAACTCTATATTTCTAACATAATACCAGGAGTATTCAGAGCAAGGTCCTGCTGGCACATGGCAAACAGGATGACCTTTCCATCCTAGGAAAATATGTCGATGTTTAACCTCATTGCACTCAACCAGACGTTTCCTTGCACAAATTTTCAAGTGAAATATTTCAATCCTGCATTCATTTTGGGGGCCACATGTCTTATCCAAGTTAAATATTTCCAGAAAATAAATGTCTAGACACCGTCTCATATAAATTAAGCACCCGGTTTTTAAAAGATTTCTAGCAGACCTCCTTTTTGGTGTGCGGGTGAGTATAATTTGACTCCTGTGAACAGTTCTCGGTCGGATCTGATGTGCCTAAGCTTGTCCACCTGCCGGTGGTTAATGAGCACTGCTGAGTCATGGTGGGCAGTGTGGGTTAGCGGAGGGTATGGGGTCAGGGGAGGTGGTGGTGGAGGAGGGGGACGTGATGGGGAGAGAGGGCTCTGGAGGATATTCCATAGAAGAGCAAAGAGATCTGTTTCCTTGGAGGTCATGGTTTTCAAGAATCTTGGATTGAAAAAGTCCTTGTGTGCTGCTGGGAGGGATTGGGGGCAGGAGGAGAAGGGGACGACCAAGGANTGGTGGTGGAGGAGGGGGACGTGATGGGGAGAGAGGGCTCTGGAGGATATTCCATAGAAGAGCAAAGAGATCTGTTTCCTTGGAGGTCATGGTTTTCAAGAATCTTGGATTGAAAAAGTCCTTGTGTGCTGCTGGGAGGGATTGGGGGCAGGAGGAGAAGGGGACGACCAAGGATGAGATGGCTGGATGGCATCATGGACTCGATGGACGTGAGTCTGAATGAACTCCAAGAGATGGTGATGGACAGGGAGGCCTGGTGTGCTGCGATTCATGGGGTCGCAAAGAGTCGGACACGACTGAGCGACTGAACTGAACTGATGCTAAAATTCTACCTCAGGGAGGCTTGCCATATTGGTTAACCCTCTCATCGGAGAATAAAGTAAGTGTGACTGTACGTGAAGATAAAATTCTATTGAATCTCTGACTTTCTGTTTTATTTACATTTAGATTTTTCAAATCATGTTGGTGGTTTAGTCACTAAGTTGTGTCTGACTCTTATGAACATGGACTATAACCTGCCAGGCTCTTCTGTCCATGGGATTTCCCAGGCAATAATACTTGAGTGTTTCCTCCTCCGGGGGATCTTCCTGACTTAGGAACTGAACCCAGGTCTCCTGCACTGCAGATAGATTCTTTACCAATTGAGCTATGAGGGAAGCCCATGACTCCCAATCATGGCTTTGTTTAATTCAAGTGAAGTATTTTTAATGCTTTTGCTATTTATAGTATTTTATTTTATATATACTTCTGTGTCACAGTGATTGTAAATTACTTTCCCCCCCACTATTTAGAAGTGAAATCTTTAAGAAAGAGCAGATAGTTAGAAGAAAGTTCAAAGTGTTTTTTTTAGCTCTCATTATATTTTATAACATATATTTGTATTTTATACTTTCATAAATATTATAGTTACATAGTATAAATTTTATATGATATAACTAGAAAGTTTATAAAATGTTTTATAAAATATAAATATGATCAATATATTTATACAAATATAAATATTATATATAAATAAATTATATACCATATTTTGTTGTATATTCTTATATATTTTTAGATACACTTAAAAAGAAAGAATTCCATATGAGGGAATTTATAATGGAATGTATTGAACCACCTGAAATTCTGTGGGGAGGTAATTCAAGAAGTAGTCATTGTATTTTGCTTTTCTAGATTTTTGCACATAGTGAGGTGGTTGGGTTCAACTTCTGGGAGTTCTCTGGGTTCTGAATATGAACTCTGTGGCAGATTGCATTCTCCAAAGATGGCCACAGCAATGTCTCCCAGCCCACATGCCCTTCTTACAATATAATCTTGACATTCATGATTTTAATTATGCGAGTCTAGTTTCTTCATCTTGAATCTAGGTGGGCTTGTGACTATACTAGTAGAGAGTCTATGTGACCTCAGAGACCAGGTCATAAGAGGTAACATAACTTCCATTTGGTG
Source organism: Neotragus pygmaeus (assembly GCA_006410875.1). Classification (NCBI taxonomy): domain Eukaryota; kingdom Metazoa; phylum Chordata; class Mammalia; order Artiodactyla; family Bovidae; genus Neotragus; species Neotragus pygmaeus. The sequence continues at coordinate 251,145 of SJYV01017599.1, read as the reverse complement.
CTGTTGGGGTGGTAATGCTTGGAATCCAGTTGCCATGTTGTGAGGAAGCACAGGCAGCCATGTGCTGAGGCTTCCTGCAGGAGTTCTGATCGATAGTCTCAGAGGCAGTTCTCACAAACAGCATCAACTCCAGACATGTGAGGAAAGGAGCCTTCAGATGGTCCTTGCTCTCACCTGTTGAGTCACCCCAGCCCCAAGTTTTCCAGTTGAGTCCCCAGATATTGTAATGCAGAAAACAGATGTACCCATCATGCTTTTTACCAGTTCCTGACTCACAGAATCTGGGAGCACAATAAAATGATTGCTGTTTTACACCCTCAAGTTTGGGTGGTTTATTTCATGGCATTAGACTAATGGACATATCCTTAGCACCTTTATTGTCAACTGTGGACACTGGCGGTCTCTTTAGGCGAGAGAGGATACCACTTAGGTTCTAGCACCATTGTACTAAAAAGTCAACCTTGTGAAATTATTTGCTTATAAAATGGACTAGTAGGCTAAACTACTCAGACAGGTCAAGCTGGGCCAAAAAGTGGTGATGCTCCCCTCCTGTATATCTTTGCTGGTAGGAAACAGATACCATCTATGTCCCTGCACCCTCTACCCAGTGACTTTCATGCTGCCTTCCAGAATGAGGCCCCTCTTCCACATGACATTTTCACAGAGCTAATAACAGGCATTGTCTTCTTGTGGTCCAACCAAATGAAGTCATTTGCCATTCTTTGAGGGTGGTCTGCAAATTTTCACATCATAGGATTTGATCAAGGACTCCTCTTCTGCCTTAAATTCTGCATGCTAACACAGTCTTGTCAGCTGGGAAAAATTCTATTGTTTACCTCCTTTGCAGTTTATAGCATTAAGTTTAATAACAGAGTCTCTGGAGGTATTCTGCCTGATTCAAATCCTTGCTCAATAACTTAGTAGATCTAAGTACATTAAAATATATAAGCTTTCATGGAGATAGTATGAGAATTAAATGAGTTAATTTATAAGACCATTTTTTAAAAGGTGTGGCTCATATTAAGCATTATAGTAAATACCTACACATAAAATATATACTGATATTTAATATACATATAGGAAGTATGTAGGCTATATATATGATAGGTATATATAAGTATTGTGTATCAGTATAGGTATATGGTATGTGTGTGTGTATATATATATATATATATATATTTGTTATTGTTTAATCACTAAGTCAAGTCCAAATCTTTGCAACTCTGTGGACTGAAAAAGGCCAGGCTTCACTGTCTGTTGCTATCTTTTGGTGTTTGCCCAAGTTCATGTCCATTGAGTTGGTGATGCTATCCAACTGTCTCATCCTCTACCACCCTCTTCTCCTTTTGCCTTCAATCCTTCCCAGCATCAGGGTCTTTTCCAATGAGTTGGCTATTCATATCAGGTGGCCAAAGCATTGGAGCTTCAGCTTCAGTGTTGTGTGTATGCATATATATATATATATAATATATGCAAATATATAGAATGTGTGCATATATAAAATATTTATTTGAAATATATGTATATACATATTTATTACTTAATGACCTTAATGACATTACCCTCAATATTATATTAATTGTATTATAGCCATGTGGTTATACATACTCCTTTATTTACAAACCCTGCAAACTCATTGATGTTAGTGAGCAAGTTTTAGTCATGGTCATTTCATCTTGGAATAATGCTTCATCTTCTCCAGGATAGGGTATATACCTTACTTACTTCTGTGACCTCAGAAATCCAGCACAACCTTGACCATTGTAAGAGCTCTATAAATATTGCTTGAATTAATGAATGGTGAAGTGATCCAGGTGGGGAGTGTCAGTGTGACGTGAAGCCTAACAGTATGATACTGAAAAATAATCAGTGTCTTCTTCCAGGAGCTCTCTGACTATCTATTGCCTCTACTGAGACAAGACCCAGTGATCTGACATGTCAGCCCCAGAGACAGCCAAAGTCAGAGAAATATGAGTCAGTCCTGAACCATGAAGGAAGAGCTAGAGCAACAGAGAATGTTTTCTGTGTTGTAGCATCATCTCCAATCTGTTTATAAGGGTGAAAGGGGTTTACCAATGATTCAGGGAATTTAGAAATAAAAAGCAGCTCAACTTTCCCCCTACATTTAAGAATGTAGATGACTCTAGGCAATGACTTGGGTGCTGAGGTCATTTGCTTAAATGGGCTTACAAAATTCACTTGTCATCTATTTATTTCAAGACCAGTGCAAAACAACTGAAAACAGATGTGGATGGTTCTGGAAGGTGAGGGAGGAGCAGATATAATACTTACCACCCATGATCTGAGTGGGAACTTTTGAAATATGACCTCCTAAGCCTAGGACCAAAGTAGGCTGAAGTGATCAGGCACCTGAATGTGGAATATGGAGGAAGGAGGGGAAACCAAGTGGAGTACACCCCAGCCCAGGTCATGAGGGAATGAGGAATCCTGTGCATTTAAGTATTTTTTAAATTGATAATGATAAGGACAAAGAGGTCAATGTGATCTCTGTCCTCATGAAATGAATAATATAATACAAGGCGCCAGCATATAAGCAGACATGTGTACTAAAGGTAGTGAAAGGGGAGCAGAGGGGATGTGGAAGCAAAGAGGAGGAGCCTGCATACATCTGCCAACATGCGTAGGTACTGCCAGTGGAGGGAACTGGGTGGAAGGAACCCTTGACTTATGATTCCCGCATGCCTGACAGGGTGAGCTTTCTAAATTGCTAATGTTACCATATTATTTCCTTCTCGTAACACCTTTTTATAATGACCATTTCTACGGACTGGATGTTTGTATCCCTCCCAAATTCATGTATTGAAGTCCTGCTCCCCAGTATGATGGTATTTGAAGATGGGGCCTTTGGGAAGTAGTTAGGTTTAGATGAGATCCTGAGGGTGGAGCCCCCATACAACAAGCAGATGGCTTGCTGTAAGCCAGGGAAACAGCTTTTACCAAAGCCTGACCATGATGGCACTCTGATCTCAGACCTCCAGCCTCTCAGACTGTGACACATAAACTTCTGCTTATTTCTATGCTATTTATTGTAACAGCCTGAACTAAGGCAATAATTAAAAATAATAATAGCTAATATTTGCTAAAGGCTTACTGTGTGTGAAGCTCTGTTCTAAGTGTGTGTGTGTGTGTGTGTGTGTGTGTGTGTTTAGTTTGTATTGACATTACATCCATAGCTTTCTGTTGCTTATAAGAGAAATTTTAGTTTCCTTGGCAAACCAGTGAAGACTCTCCATGATCTGCCTCTGAACTTGTTTTTCCAGTTTCATTTTCTACTACTTCCCCATGAGAACCTTGAACCACAGCCATACTCAAAGGCTTGCAGTTGCTTCTGAAGAAGCTTCCATGCTTTGGCATCTGCAGTTCTGACTGTTCTGGTGGTGTCTTTCTGCACCTCATTTGTGAGGTCTGTCCTGCTGCTAAGTCACTTCAGTCATGCCCGACTTCGTGTGACCCCATAGACAGCAGCCCACCAGGCTCCGCCATCCCTGAGATTCTCCAGGCAAGAACACTGGAATAGGTTACCATTTCCTTCTCTGATGCGTGAAAGTGAAAAGTGAAAGTTAGTCGCAGAGTCGTGTCCAACTCTTTGTGACCCAATGGACTGCAGCCTACCAGGCTCCTCTGTCCATGGGATTTTCCAGGCAAGAGTACTGGAGTGGGCTACCATTGCCTTCTCTGGAGGTCTGTTCTAGTCCCACTCAAATTCACATCTTAAAGTCTTTCAAGGCTCTATCACTTCCTTTGGGAAGATTTCCCTTTCTCTACAGGGCAGGAATTCATAGTTATGCTCTGTGGGCCTCTGCAATGCTGCACTAGTGGCCTGGAATGCTCTTTTCTCTGGTTGGTAGTTTATCTTTTGAATCTTATCCCCCTGATGATTATGTGATGCAACAGAGACATTAGCTAATGCTATGTTGGTAACCATATTGCAATATATAAGTGTATCAAATCAACACATTGTATGCTTTAAACTTGCAAAAATGTTATAGGACAAATACATCTCAATTAAAAACATAAATCTCCAGAATCACCCTGAAGACTTTCTGAAGACTTCACAGACTCAACTGAGAAAACCAGCTGTATCCTCCTGATGCTCCCTCTAGGCCGACTTCTGTTGCCCCCCTGTAACACCTGTGACTGGCCGGTGAGCTCCCTGAAGACTAGGGCTGCGGTTTTGTCTCCAAATATTCAATCCTTAATAAATGTTTGGTAAACAGATAAATGGGTGCATCCATCACATCACATTGCAATTAACCTGCCTACATGTCATTGTGTACTACTGTATGTCATGAACCCCTTGAAAGCAGGAATTTCTACCTCTTATCTGTTCTGTGTTCTCTTATTCCATTTTTCTTTCTCCAGCACTGCCATTCACACTAAGAAGTAGGCAATGTTTGCTGGATGAGTGAGTTAAGACTCAGAAAACTCATCTGCTTGCATTTGGCTTATTTTTAAACCTTAACTGAAGTGACACAATTAAGGGTCTATGGTGGAGTCAAAACACCTTATAAGAAGCCCTAATCTCTGGACTCTGGACCCAGAGTCTTTATCATGACTTTGGCCAGCACTTACACCATTTGAATGATTTGTCAGTTAGAGTAAGAATATCTAATACACAAAGTGGTTCTGAAGACCAAACAAGACAGTATACATAAAACGCCTGGCTCAACCAATATTAATTTCCTCTCACTTGGTTAGTGTCATAACATGGCTTCAGTTTGGTTAATTCCTTAAAAGCAAAATTCTGTAGGTCTTTGAGCATTATAGTCTAGTTACATTTGTTGTCAGCTAGATGTTAAATGGTGCCCTTGAAACCTGACCCTGGGCTTTGCCAGGAAGATATTAGCCTACTCCCAACTTATACTATTTTGGGATTTGATGGCTTTGGAAAGAAGATAACAGCTAACTTCTATGCAGATAGAGGATGGCTGTGCCCTGGAACAAAATGCCAAAACCTCAACTAATGCCACTTGGAAAGAACTCAGCAAGCTCTGAAGTTGGGCATTCAAAGGCTATTATTTCCATGCCAACATAGGAGATTATTCAGGAAGTCGCAAAAAAAAAAAAAAAAGTCAAATCTCATAGCAGTGAACTCCAAGGGAACTAGAAAATTCTCTAACCCTGCTGCTTACACAACGGTCAGGAAGATGGAAAGAAGGGTGCATTTGTCAGGATAGTCTTAGTTATGTTGTAGTTATAAATAACTTCAACAATTCAGGGACTTAAAACAGCAAAAATTTATTTTTTCATTAATGCTACATGCTGGTCATGCGGAAGCGGGTTTCTGTTGTTTTCACTCTAGAATTGAGGCCGATGGACCCTCCATTAGATGTAGGGTTGTTGTCAGTCCTTGTGATAGGGCTATAGGTCATGGTGAATCATGCACCGAGTCTTACAGCTTCTGTCTGGGGGTGACATATGTTACCTCTGCACATATTTCATTGGCCAAGCAAGTCATAAGGCTTTACCAATGTCATGAAATGAAGGCATGAACCCTGAAAGGGGAGTTCCAGAAAAACCTACGAACCACAAGAGCACAGCACGAGCAGATTCAAGAGATATTCGAGGAGTAGAATTAATAGGATTCAGATGAAGAATAAAAGGGAAAGGAAGAAGTTTAGGCTGATACACATTGGCTTCTGGTTTGGATGACTGAGTAAAGATGGCACAAATTGCTGAAATTATATGCTGGTCTGAGCACGTTGCATTTGCTCTGGCAAAAGGAAACCAGGAGATGGTATACAAGGAGTTGACTGGAGCTTAGGAGAAACTTTTTTTTGTTGTTGTTGAGGCAAGGAATAGTGACTTTACTCGGAAAGCCTGCAGTCCAGGAAAATGACAGACTAATATCTTAAAATAACCATCTTATTAGAGTCTGGACGCTGGTATATTTAATAGAATGGACAGAGAGAGGAGGTGAGGAAATAAAGTAAAAAGGCCATTAATCTTGCAAATATCTCCTTGAATGGTGGACCTCCAGTGGGGATATATTACTCTCTTCTTTCTTGCAGCCATTCACAGGTGGGCAGGGTCAGATTGAGGAGAAACATATTAGCTTGAGGTCAATATCTGGCCATCAGCAGCTCAGAAGTGGTGGCTGAAACTAAGAGAGAGTGGATAGAGTAAAAATTAACTTAGAAAAGTATGACAAGATCAAGTGTTGGTAAGGATGGCAAACAACTGGAATATTTATGCAATGAGGATGGAAAGGTAAGTTAATGCAACCATTCTTAAAAACAATTTTTACCTAGGGAAAATCTGCAGCCCCTCTCATCCAGCAGCACTGGTCCTGATTCTATAACCTAGACAATTTCAAGGATGATATATTTAAAAAGTTCATAGCAGCATTGTGCTTAGCAAAAAAATGGGATACAACCCAAATATCCATCAACAGGAGAAAAGCTAAATAAATCCTGGAGTAGTCATACAATGGAATGATGAACCAATAAAAAATAATGAAACATAACCTCATAAACATGGATGAACCTCAAGAACATCAAGTGAAGTAGAAAAGAGAAAATCACAGAAGAGAACATCCAGTATGGTTCCTTTTATATAAAATACAAGTGCTTGCATAAGTAAACGGTTGTGGAGATACGATAAANACTCTGATGCTGGGAGGGATTGGGGGCAGGAGGAGAAGGGGATGACAGAAGATAAGATAGTGGATGGCATCACTGACTTGATGGACGTGAGTCTGAGTGAACTCCGGGAGTTGGTGATGGACAGGAAGGCCTGGCGTGTTGCAATTCATGGGGTTGCAAAGAGTTGGACATGACTGAGGGACTGAACTGAAGTGAGGGCATTGGTTAGTATCCAGCAGGTATCACTAAATATTTATTGAATGGGTGGTTTGAGAATCACACAATTCATAGTTTGTGAAAAGATACTCTTCCTCAATAGAATGTGATATTCTTTTACATTGTCAACCCACCTCCAATGCTTAGTGCAGAATCTTGAACGGAGATTGGATTTAATCAATGTTCACACCTTTGTTGAAATGTGCATTTAAAAGAGGTTTCCTTTAGTAGTTTTTTTAGATCTTAAAATCAAGACTTTAGTTCTAGATTTGTTTCTGTTAACCTTGTGAATTTGAATATTCACTTTTTCTTCTGTTTCTTAATTTTCTACATCTAAATAATGGAAATGATAAAACTTACCACCATGTTTATTTTGAAAATTAAGTGATATGTCATGTAGATCAAGAACTTTTTATTTCAGTTGAAATTGTCCAGCAGGGCTTTCCCCAAGGTTGATAAACACAGTTATCCAGAGAGATTCAAGTCTGAATAACCTGAGAACACTATTTTAGAAAGGTTTCATAGTGTATATAGAACAGTTTTGAGGTCTTGGCTGACAGAAAATCTAGAAGGAGCATCATGGATTGTGGCATAGCAAGGAGAGGCCAGATCTTTCCCCGCCTCTTCTTCCTTCTGTCATATCTGGTTTAGGTCATCAGGTAAATTAATTTTTTAGTTTCACCCTGTTGACATCTGTCTCTGTCAATGGAAGCCCCAGGCAACTTGGGTGCAAATCAGTACAAGTGTTAGCCTTCTCCCTGGAGAAATCCAGAGATTATGCCTGGATTAAGAAGGGGATTTGGGGATGAGGGAAAAGCAATTTCATGATGTCGTTTATGTATATTTTGGGTGCACTAAATGAAAAATCTAGAGGAAGTGTTTCTTCTGGGTTTTATAATAGGTTTTAAATCTCTCTCTTACAGATAGTAACACAACAATGGACTCTGAACCAGAAGAAAACCTTCAATTTACAGAATCCTGGAGCATCATAACCAGAGGGGCCTTTGGCCCAGCTTCCGGCACCAACTGTAAAACTCTGTTTCTCCCTCTACTGCCTCATAATCAGGAAAGCCTCAGCAATTTGCAAAAGAACTTCAAGGTCTGTTCTGGCCCTGAGGATCTACGACAAGGTGCATCTTGATGGGTTCTGGACCAGATCTGGAGCAGGTCCTAGGAAGGACTTGCCAAGATTCCGCCTGTTCTAGACCCCCTCATGACACTTAGGGACAAATAAAATTGTCTTGAAGATTTACCCTGGTAATTTAACAGACGTCTGGCTTGGCCTTGAGCATGGTGACCCCTTAAGCCAGATTAATGACCCACAGTTTTACATTTTTGCTTCAAATTGCACGAAATGACAGATGATAACATGAGCCCTTGGTCCTCACTCAGTCTAGGAAAACAGTAGACAATTTCCTAAATTTTTTCCTTAGTATTTTGACGGATTCTTGATGTCCATTTTCAATCATTGGACATCCTGTTATTTCTAGGAAGGGGAAAAGACTCCAATTAAAGGAATCCAATTAAAATGCATTGAGAGAAATAATTGACTTCAAAAATTAACCAGTAAAAAATACATACATATTATCTTCAAGTGAATAATGGGCCAAACCAACTCTAGGTTACTAATTCCTGGAGTAGAAGTGAAATGGATGGGGCATGAATAGATGCATTTTAGATTTGAATAGCTTTGAGTAGAAATTTTGGTTCTGTCACTTGAAGTGACTTGGCAAGTTAGTCACCTGTCTTTCCCTGTATCCTTATCTATAACTTAGGGAATATTCATGCCCATTTCTCTGAGGAATAAAGTGATTGATGGTATAGGGAAAGAGTAACTAGCCAAGATGGTGGTAATCAGGCTCTCACTCATGCCCTGTGTTCTTTCACTCTCCTCCCACAGTCTGTAAACAATGACTTTATATTTCTATATTCAGTTGAGAGCATTTATGGCACTGCACGTGTGCATCATGCCTATATTAGCACCACTTGAACAGCCCTTCCTGAGCATTGCGGAGGCATCAAAGATTAGAGAATAAAGCGTGTCTGCCTTGCTGCTGCAAATAAAGAATGTCTGCAATTCCTACGGCTCCTCGCATCTTCTTCAGTTTATTATTTTCTGATTCCTAGCATGTGCCTTGGCTACCCTGGGCTCAGCAAGCAGCAAGACAGTTGGATGTGGCACATAGTAGGTGTTCAACAAATTCCAATTTCTTTTCCCCTTCCTAGAAATAACAGGATCTCCAATGATTGAAAATCGACATCAAGAATCCATCAAAATGCTAAGGAAAAAATTTAGGAAATTGTCTACTGCTTTCCTAGACTGAGTGAGGACCAAGGGCTCTTGTTATCATCTGTCATTTCGTGCAATTTGAAGCAAAAATGTAAAACTGTGGGTCATTAATCTGGCTTAAGGGGTCACCNAAGAATCCATCAAAATGCTAAGGAAAAAATTTAGGAAATTGTCTACTGCTTTCCTAGACTGAGTGAGGACCAAGGGCTCTTGTTATCATCTGTCATTTCGTGCAATTTGAAGCAAAAATGTAAAACTGTGGGTCATTAATCTGGCTTAAGGGGTCACCCTGCTCAAGGCCAAGCCAGACGCCCTTCACCTCTTTGTCTACACTGGGTTTTCCCCTGCACTCTGGGAGCCCTTGCCCCACACCTCATGCCCCTGTCAGCATGACTGATGAATTCAATATTCCCCTCTCCACAGCTGACAGCCCAAAGAGCTGACTCCAATCAGCAGGTCCCCTGGTTGCCTGACTCAGGCCTCCCCAATCAGAGGCGGGGTCTGCCATGGATAGACAAACAGGTCTGGAGAGGCTGGTAAGTGAGAACTCCCCAAGGGCCTCTGCCAATAACCCATTTGATGAAGCTGCCATTCACCCTGTCAGGCCGAGTGTGGGATTCATCAGGACCCAACCAGACTCTCCTTCACCCCCACCACTGTGACCTAAATGATTGTTCTTTAAGCTTGATTGCTCTGAGGGCATTGATGAATCTACCGGTTTGTGATCCATCAATGACTGACAGTCTGTTATTCTAGAAGCATTTATACTTTTAGCCAGGAGAGTAGGAGAAAGCTTCTTGTTGCCTTCATGGGGTAGAGATGCATTGGTTTATTGATGCATCCCACAAGTATTTACTCAGCCTGATGGTTAACCATAGAGATTAACTGAGCGGGGAAGAGGTTTACTGGTTGGCCTCCCTATAAAGAACTCCTACCCAGAAGTTTAGACTGAAGAACTATGAATGTTGAAAAAACTATTTTTTATTATTTTTTGTGGGTTAAAAATATTTTATAGAAATATAGTTGATTTATAATATTATATTAGTTTTAGGTATACAGCATGGTGATACTATTTTGTAGATTGTATCCCCTTTAGAGTTATTACAAAATTAAGGCTGTATTTCCCTGTACTATATAATATATCTTTATTTATCTATGTTTTAAATGGTTTTTTAATTCATTTACTTTTTAATTGAAGGATAATTGCTTTACAGAATTTTGTTGGTTTCTGCCAAATATCAACATGAATCAGCCATATGTATTCATATGCTCCCTCCCTCTTGAACCACCTTCCCATCTCCCACCCCATCCCACCTCTCTTGGTTGTACAGAGCTCCTCTTTGAGTTCCCTGAGTTATACAACAAATTCCCATTGGCTATCTATTTTACAAGTGGTAATGAAGTTTCCATGTTGCTTTCTCCATACATCTTACCCTCTCCTTCCTCCCATGGCCATAAGTGTGATTTCTATGTCTATGTCTCCATTGCTCCCCTGCAAATGATTTTATCAGTACCATATTTCTAAATCCATATATATGTGTTAGTATATGATATTTCTCTTTCTCTTTCTGACTTACTTCACTCTGTATAATACACTCTGGGTTCATCTACCCCATTAGAACTGAGTCAAATATGTTCCTTCTTATTTATGGCTGAGTATTCCATTGTATATATGTACCATAGCTTCTTTACCCATTCATTTGTCATTGGAGATCTAGGTCATTTACATGTTCTGGCTATTGTAAATAGTACTGCAACGAGCAATGGTATGCATGTGTCTTTTTCAATTTTGGTTTCCTTAGGGTGTATGCCTAGTAGTGGGATTGCTGGGTCATATGATTGTTTTATTCCTAGTTTTTTAAGGAATTTCTGTACCATCTTCCATAGTGGCTACATCAATTTACATTTCCACCAACAGTGCAAGAGGGTTCCCTTTTCTCCATACTGTCTCCAGCATTTATTGTTTGTAGACTTTTTAATGATGACTGGTGTGAGGTGTAGTTTTGATTTGCATTTCTCTAATAATGAGTGACGTTGAGCATCTTTTCATGTGTTTGTTAGCCATCTGTATGTCTTCTTTGGAGAAATGTCTGTTTAGGCCTTTTCCCCACTTTTTAATTGGGTTGTATGTTTTTGAAAAACTATTGAACATATGTGTCAGGCATTGTATATACATCACCAAACTGACTCCATAGTGTCCCTGTATGTAATACTACTATCTCATTTTATAGGTGAAGAAACTGAGGCTCAGAGGAGCTCAGTGACCTATTCGAGCTCCATAGACAGAAAGTCAGAAATGGAATTCAAACCAGTCTGGCTCCAAATCCCATGACCTTACCAATTTTTGTGGTATTGCCTGTTCCCACTTCTTTTCTTAGTTGTTGGTAGCATAAAAGGAAGACAAAGCTGTTAACGGAAGCACTTAAAAAAATATGACACTCTCTGCTATAAGAGAATGATAATTTTTTGGTGACATTTAGAATTGTGCTTGGTGTCCGTGGACAGTGGAGTGTTTGGATCAACTGATCTCTCCTCCCAGTTCAAGAGGCCTCTCAGGTTACAGCCATCAAGACTGTTTTGGAGCCCTGGGATTCTGAACTATTTCCTGGTATGCTGCTCCCAGACTGAGGCTCCTGAATGTGGCCTGAACCTGATGGTCCTCTGCTGCCCACAGAGAGATGAGGTCGCCTGGGACATTACCCTGCAGTCTTAATCAAAATACTCACTGGAATAGGCTGTATTCAGCACAGTGAACATGTTTATTTCTTATATCAATTTGAAGTAAGCTTCCTTTCCAAAGTCTCCCCACTAAAACTGCAATATGGCTTTTCTGAGAGATTTCTCTTGAATTTCTTAGCTACCTGCTATAGAGATTGAGTCCTTCAGTCCAGAAGACATGAAGGTGGAGTGTTAACAGACAATATGGAGTAGCAGAAAATGCACTGAATTAGGGGTCAGAGTCCCAGATACTGCAGGAATCACTCACTGTATGTCTTTGGTCAAGTTGCTTAACTTCATCTATAAATTGGGAATGATAACACTTCTTCATCATAAAGAGCTTGTGCAGGACAAAAGTGATAATAATTTCATTTATCCTTTCTTTCTGTCATTCAGTAACTGATAGAAACTTGAGATATAGTGATGAACCAGACAGTCACAGACTATGCCTATGGTCTAGTGGGAGAGATAGATATAAATCAATATTGATAGAGATTGTTTCTGAATAAATATTTCAGGAGTATTAGGAGAGGAATTTAGGGTGCTATGAGGGCCAGTGGTTGAAAGTGTCATTTGAGGTGAGCCTTGAAGAATGAATAAAAGGTGGTTGAGTGAAGAGGGTGGGTAAGGGCATTTTGGTGGAATGAAGCAGCATACATAAGTTTGCAAAAGAGTTCATCACAAACCAAGGATGGAAAGGAGAGAAGGCCATGGTCTTACCCACTCTGACACTGCCTCCCAGAGAAAGTCTTTGGCTGTGAATGTATTCTATTCAAGGGCTTCTGGTTTTCTGGACACCTAACTGACCTTAGGACGTACATATTGGAATGAACTAAAGTCTCAACAGCAACATCTCTTTACTCTATACGATGAATAGTAGAACTGAATGCTAGCATGACATCAAAATAGTAGCAATACTAGTTACTATGGCATTGAAATTCAGGATAAAGGCCCTGGTTCTGCCAGCTGTGACCAGAGCAAAGCCATTTTACTTCTCAGAGCCCAGACTTCAGCTCTCTGACTGGACAAACCTGGTCCTCACCAGGCTGTGTCCAAGGACATGGAAATTGTATAAGGGCTCTGCAAGGTGGAAATCACAACAGTGAAAACGAAACACATGGCAAGCACTTGTGAACTCCCTTCTTACCAGAGGACTGTGTTAAATGATTTACATAATTTTTTTTCTTTTACTCCTCAACATTACTCCCTGTGTTATTATTACCATTTAGCACATGAGTAAATTGAGATCCAGAGAACTAAGTAACTTGTTTAAAGTCACAGTGCTGGCATTCAAAGCCAGCCTAGTGACCTCCAATAGGTCTCCTTAGCCATTATGTAAACAAATAAACAATGATATCCACAAGAAAGAGGACAATGTACCATAAATGGCACTGAAACATTTCCCCTAGGGACTCAAAAGCCCCAAGGAAGGGTGAGTATTCAAAAGGAAATGTGCCAGAGGGCACTGGCTTGTGGGGGTCTATCCAGGAAAAGACATGGGCTCTCAAGTCAGTGCTCCCGCATGATGCTTTGAGGGGGTTATGAGATGGTCAGACAGGGTTTGGAAAAGTGTCAGTGGTGAGACCTGAATTTGTTGGGAGGCAAATGATGGTTTTGTTTTGAATATAGCTCTCTTTCTCTGCCCCAGTGGCATGGTGAGTGAGAGCAGGACTGCCATCTGGGGAATTCTCAGGTGGTTTATATTAGAGCTGTCACGTGCTTCCTTTCCATCACAAGTCAGCAAACACTGCACAAGCCAAAACTCAACTAACATGATAACTGTTTCATTACATGTCAAGATTTTATTACATGTCAGCCATTATTCCATACTCCTTAAGGACATTCTTCATATTAGTCTTTAAATCGGGCTTTCTTATCCCTGTTTTGCTGAAAAGAAAACTGAGCAGAGAGCTGAAACCTTAAGCCCAAGTCCCCAGAGTTGGTGAGTGGGTTAGAATCGATTTGCTGTGACTTCAAAGTTTGTCCGAATTGTTGTTTGAGTTGGTACTCTCCATTGCCAGGCAAGATGGCCCTCCACTGACAGAACGCCACAAGGAGTTGTCTCCCAACTTAAAAATTTATGGAATACCTGCTGTGTACCAGGCAAGGTATTTAACCCTCCTGGGCTTCTGCTTCCTCATCTGTAAAATGGAAATAATAATAATGCTTATCAGAGGGCTGATGTGAGGTATAGATGAGATAAACAATGCAAAGTACTTAATACAGAATCTGATGAGGAGCATCAGTGCTTGCTAAATGAATAATCTCTACAACTTTATTAAGTAGTTACTTTATTTCATTAGTCCTATTTAAGCCTGAAGTTGGGTGCCCTGAAGAACTTAGCCCTTACCTCAAGGGGTGATGTAGAAGAGCTACTTTTAGAATTGTAACCATGCTTCTTCTTTTTTTCTTTCTCTTACTACTTCTTCAAATACAATATACTGCATGTATTTCAAGTGTACAATTTGATAAGTGTACATATATGCTTATGAAACCATCAACCTAATCTGAATACTTAATACATCCATCATCTCTAGGTATTTCCTCCTGCCCTTCAGAATCTTTTCTTCCTGTCCTTATCTGCCACCCTCGCAACCCTCACCTCCAGGCAATCACAGATCTGCTTTTTGTTACCACAGAGAGGTTTGCATTTCTAGCTTATTTATATAAACGAAATCATAAAGTAAAATATTCTTTCAAAATTTTGCTTCTTTCAATCAGAGTCATTTTGAGGCTAACCATGTAATTCCCTGTATGTGCAATTATTCATTTTTATTGTGAAGTCCATTGTAAATATGTACCATAATTTATTCCTTCACCTGTTGATGAACATTTGGTTTATTTCCAGCTTTTTACTATTAAGAGAAAGCTGCCAAGAGCATTAGTCTTGTTGAATTCGAGAAGCAAAATGACTGTCACATGATAGATGTGGGTTTAACTTTTTAAAAAGCTGCCAAACTGTTTTCCAATATGGTTGCAACATTTACATTTTTACCAGCACGTGGTATGTCAGTCTTTTAGAATTTTAGACATTCTCAGTTCAGTTCAGTCACTCAGTCATGTTTGACTCTTTGAGACTCAATGGATTGCAGCATGCCAGGCCTCCCTGCACATCACCAACTCCTGGAGTTTGTTCAAACTAATGTCTGTCTCTTATACACATCTGGTGGAGTGTTAACAGACAATATGGAGTAGCAGAAAATGCACTGAATTAGGGGTCAGAGTCCCAGATACTGCAGGAATCACTCACTGTATGTCTTTGGTCAAGTTGCTTAACTTCATCTATAAATTGGGAATGATAACACTTCTTCATCATAAAGAGCTTGTGCAGGACAAAAGTGATAATAATTTCATTTATCCTTTCTTTCTGNGTTCAAACTAATGTCCATTGAGTCGGTGATGCCATCCAGCCATCTCATCCTCTGTTGTCCCCTTCTCCTTCTGCCTTCAATCTTTCCCAGCATCAGGGTCCTTTCTAAGGAGTCAGTTCTTTGCATCAGATGGCCAAAGCATTGGAGCTTCAGCTTCAGGGTCAGTCCTTCCAATGAATATTCGGGACTGATTTCCTTTAGGATTGCCTGGTTTGATCTCCTTGCTGTCCAAAGGACTCTCAAAGGGCCTTCTCCAACACCACAGTTCAAAAGCATCAATTCTTCGGTGTTCAGCTTTCTTTATGGTCCAATTCTCACATCCATACATGACTACTGGAAAAACCATAACTTTGACTAGACGGACCTTTGTCAGCAAAATCATGTCTCTGCTTTTTAATATGCTGTGTAGGTTGGTCATAGTTTTTCTTTCAAGGAGCAAGTGCCTTTTAATTTCATGGCTGCAGTCACCATAGGCAGTGATTTTGGAGCTCAAGAAAATAAAGTCTGACACTATTTCCATTGTTTCCCCATCTGTTTGCCATGAAGTAATGGGACCAGATGTCATGATCTTAGTTTTCTGAATGTTGAATTTTAAGCGAACTTTTTCACTCTCCTCTTTCACTTTCATCAAGAGGTTCTTCAGTTTTTCTTCACTTTCTGCCATAAAGGTGGTGTCATCTGCATATCTAAAGTTATTGATATTTCTTCCGGCAATAGTCATTCCAGCTTGGGCTTCATCCAGCCTGGCATTTCTCATGATGTACTCTGCATATAAGTTAAATAAGCAGGGTGACAATATACAACCTTGATGTACTTCTTTCCCAATTTGGAACCAGTCTGTTCCATGTCTGGTTCTAACTGTTGCTTCTTGACCTGCATACAGATTTCTTAGGAGGCAGGTCAGGTGGTCTGATATTCCCATCTCTTGAGTGAGTGAAGTCACTCAGTCATGTCTGACTCTTTGCAACTCCATGGACTGTAGCCTACCATGCTCCTCTGTCCATGGGATTTTCCAGGCAAGAGTACTGGAGTGGGTTGCCATTTCCTTCTCCAGGGGATCTTCCTGATCCAGGGATCGAACCTGGGTCTCCTGCATTGTAGGCAGATGCTTTACAGTCTGAGCCATGGTAGCTCAGAGGCTCTTGGTAGAATGTCTGTTCAAATATTTTGTCTATTTTTAATTGGGTTGTTTGTTTATTTATTACTGAGTTTTGAGAATTCTTTATGCATTTTGGATTCAAGTCTTTTATCAAATATATGATTCAAAAATAACTTCTCCAAGTATGTGGTTTGTCTTTTCATTTCTAAATAGGGTCCTCCCAAAGCTCATTGAAATCTATTCATTGTTTTTCCAGTCTTTTTCCTCTCAGTGTTTTATTATGGACAGCCTTCATGCTCACTATCTTCTGTAATGTTGAATCTGCCATTAACTGCGTCTAGTTGAACTTTTATCTCAGATACTATAATTCAGTTTGGGTCTTTTGTTTTTTTACCTCTTTCACATCTTTACTTAATATATTCAATCTTCTCCTATAGCTTCTTGAACATAACAGAGTATCATTATAATAATGTTTCAATATCCTTGTCTAATTTTATTATTTGGGTTTGTGCCAGTTGATGAATCTCCTCATAACAGGTTGGTTTTTCTGCTGCATGTCCTGAATAGTTAAAGGGAACCATCTGCAGATTCCAGGGTTCTCCCTCTCTGTGCCTCTCTTTCTAGTAGATGCCAACTTGGTCTCCCCAGACTCTTAATTTTGTCTCTGCAAATCAGAAAATCCACTGACCTTCACTTGGGTTCCCCATCCTGTGCTGTGGCCTACAAACTCTCTCAAAGCTACAAAGAGGCATGATCCTTGAAAGCAGAATTTAATCCAAAGGAAGTAATAATGATTGGTTAAGGCAAATACCAAAAGAATCACAAAGAGATACATAGTGGTCAAAGAAGAGTCTCCTCTGTTCAAGGAACACTCCCTGACCCAGTGGTTAGAGCCCAACCTGACATGATTTTCTGAGCGGTGAGTGTCGGAGGTGATTGGATTTCAGCCACGCAGAGGATTACATTTCACCAGCTAGAATGAAGAATCACAGCTAGACTGGAATGCAATGCTTTGTGGTCATAAGTTTTAATACATTTGGGGCAAAATTTAACTGTAAGAGTTTTAATCATGAAACAAAAGGTTTTATTTATGTATGTTCTCTCATGTTGCCAAACATTTGTACAGACTGTTCTCATGGCCTAAGATGCAATGTCTTGTATATTCAGTATTCCTTATGTGTCTGATTGCAAAAATGTCCTCGTCCTTCAAGTTCAAATACTATTAAGCCTTCCCTGACTTCCCCAGGCAGATGGTATATTCTTTTTCTTTTGATTCTTCTGCATTTTGTAAATACTATCATTTTTATAATTGCCTTATTTCATTTGTATCTCTTTGTTTATCTGTGTCTTCCACTAGACTGGGAAATCTATATCAGCAGAACTTTACCTTCTTTTTTCCTCCCTTTTTACCATGGTATCCTTGGAAACTAGGACATGCCCAGAACTATTAGTGCTCAATAAACATTTTTAGAAAAATTAATAAATAAATGGATTCTGGGAATGTAAGTTGAAGTCATGTATGTAAATATTCTTACACAGAGTGGGATCTCAATTTTTTTCATTTCCCTGCATTATATTAGCCTGAGCTTTAGGACCATATGTGATGTCTTATTTATTTATTGTCACAGAATGTAGAATAGGCTCAAAAAGAGCTGTATGAGTGAACAAACAAATAAATCTTGAGCCTTAGTTGCTTTATCTGTTACATAAAATTGTTGGACAAGAGCATAGTCATTCAACCAGTATTTTCTGTTTGTCTACCATGTAACAGGCACAACAGAGACTGTATCATTCATGTTGAGTTCTCTTAATAAGCCTACAGACAAACAGAATTGAGCCAGAGACTATAATTCAAGGTAGAAAATAACAAACCACATCTCAGAATGTAGCTGAGACCAATGGGGAGTGAATGAGACTTCAACCTGGACCTGTCCTGTAGGATAGGGCAGGTTCTCATGGATTGACTGGGCCACGGGGTTCCCTGCCATTTGGTCAGACATTATTCTGAGTACATGTGTGTGTGGGTTTCTGGAATGGGGTTCATAATTTTGAATAGGTAGGCTGAGTAAAGCAGATGGCCCTCCTTAATGTGGGTAGGCCTCATCCAGCCAATTGAACAAAAAGTCTGAGTAAAAGGGAACTCCTCCTGCCTGATTGCTGAGCTGAGGCATAAGTCTTTACCTGCCTTCAGACACAAACTGAAAAATCAATTCTTCTTGGGTCTGGAGCCTCCTGGCTTTTGGACTGGACCCAAGCCATCAGCTGTCCTGGTTGTCAGGTCTTCAGACTTGGACTAGAAGCACACAGGGGGGCTCTTTCAGGTTTCCAGCTTACCAGCTGCAGATCTTGAGACTTCTCAGACTCTGTAATTGCCTGAGTCAGTTCCTTATCATCAATCCATTTCTGTACCTATTATCTCCTATTGGTTCTGTTTTTTTGAAGAACTTTGAGTAATCCAGAGAGTTAGAAGGAAACTACTCTTTCCTGAGCCTGTAGATAATAGGAACGGGGCTGGATGCTCTATATTCATTACCTCGTCCATCTCACATAACTGCCCTCTAAGGGTGGGTATAATTTCCAGTTTACAGATGAGAACACTGAAGGTGAGAGAGCTGAAACCAGGTCACATGACTAGCAAATGGCAAAACTGGGCTCAAATCTCACTCCCTTTAGCTCCATAGCCGATGCTATTTCTCTTCTACTCAGCTACATATTTCTCTGCATGTTTTGTCTCTCTTAGATAGTAAGTTCTTCATGAGCAGAAATCAGGTGCAATTATTTTCTGCTACTTGCTCACCTTGAAATCTTATACTTGATGCAATATCAAGTACATGCATGGTGGTGAGGGTGGAGGGTGGCCTTCACTCTCCTCAGTCATGGGACGTCTCTGCAGGAAAGAACTTTGAGACCCCTTAGCCTTACCTATGCCTTCTTCTACCCCTGTTTCTAGTCCAATTCCCTTCTTCAACATGCTGTTGTTAATGATTATATGCTATACATACTGCACGGGAATTCTAGGGTGTCCTGAATTTTCACCTAAAGCTGAGGAGCACAGCCCATAGGGAAAAGCTCCCCCAAACCCCTTTCTGCACTCTGACTCAGTTGTGCCACCTGGGCCTGGAGCCAGGTCTGCAGCTGGGTGGGAGCAGGGAGGGGAGAATATGAGCTCCAGAGGACCCTGACAGGCCTGTGGGGCCCCTACTGGTTGAATTCTGACTATAAATAGAAGGAATACTAAGCAGAATGTCTTTTTAATATGCACATGGAATTCATTTATTTAATGAAGAATTTTCCTGGAAGAAAGCTGAGCTGTCAGAGTTGAGCTATTTTTAAGTAGGATGTGAAAGAAAAACTCGAGAGAATGATTTGCTTTTTGGCTTTATGTTTTTAAAAGAGGTCACAATAAAAAGCAACTATAGGTTGCTATAGGTTCAGAAATAGGATGTGTATTTGTAGGGGGCTAGAGGTAGGGACAAGTGGTTGTCTGGAAAGGGGCATGATGGAACTTTTAGTGGTGATGGCTCCATTCTGTACCTTATTGTGGTAATAGTTACATGACAACATATGTTGTCAAACTCATAGAACTCTTCACCTCAAATGTATGAATTTTACTTGGCTTGCAAACA
Organism: Neotragus pygmaeus; assembly: GCA_006410875.1. Lineage (NCBI taxonomy): Eukaryota > Metazoa > Chordata > Mammalia > Artiodactyla > Bovidae > Neotragus > Neotragus pygmaeus. Next base: position 231,220 of record SJYV01017599.1, on the reverse strand, counting down.
TGTCACAATGTTCCTTTTGAGGGAGAAAGGGAAACAGTGGGGAATGAACATTTTCAAACATCTACTTTGGGTGGGGTTCTCTGTAGTTTAAATAATTTACCTAATTTAATACTTGGAAAACCACAGTGAGTTAGAGGTTATTGTCCACATTTTACACCCAAGGTTGAAATGCCCAAGTTTGAGAGAGTTGACATTCGTTACTCAAGGTCACATTAAACTTGTCTTGGGCTTCATGAGGATGTTTCAGAATTCCAAAGTGTCCTCTCATCCAGGTATGCAGAAAGATGAAGACTCAAGTCCTTGGGAAAGGCAGAGCTCAGCTCTTCTCCTTATGTGAACTGCATCAGATTCATGCGCTCATGCTTCTCTCCAAGCTGTTTCTCCGTTCTGTATTCTTTGGCTGTTTCTGGCTGCATCTGGGAAAAGGTCTTAATAAGGTGCTAATGGGCTCTAAGAGCTTTATTTAGTACCTTTAGACCTCCCTTTTTATCAAGTGTGTTTGACTTAGGGCAGACTTTGAGATCTGAAAGGGGGTGAGGTACAGTCTTCAGGCCGGCCATCATTCCCACTCCCATGGTTGATGTCATTAATCAATCATGATCTTCTCTGAACCCTGATTCACTCTTGCATTCCTTCAGAACAGGGTCCTCTGGACAGGGCTAATTACTAACTTCTGTCAATCAGCACTCAAGATCAGAAACTTATTTGTCATTCTACCTGTGTTGTTAGGTCTAATTTGTTGTTTAGTTGCTAAGTCATGTCTGACCCTTTTGCAACCCTATAGAGTCCATCAGGCTCCCCTGTCCATGGCCTTCTCCAGGCAAGAATATGTGGAGTGGGTTGCCATTTCCTCCCCCAGGGGACCTTCTGGACCTAGGGATCAAACCTGCATCCCTGATTGGTAGGTGGATTTGTTAACACTGAGCCACTGGGGAAGCCCATCTATATGTTACTTTTGTTCAAATTAGGGAAAAGTGCCCCCTCTGGGCAGATGAATCACAAAAATCACTTCCTTTTGGAAGACACAGCTCTACAGGATGCAAAGTTGAGAGTGACTGGATGAAAAAAATGGAATACCTTCCTTTGGACAGAGGAATGAATATAGGGGTGGAATCTCAGCAAATGTTCTACCACTTGACTGGTATCTTTGTGCAGTACATAACCTGTGCAACAATACAAAGTGGTCTGCATCTTGACAAATGGGAGAGGCATAGTCTCGGGGGACTTGGGAACAGGTGGAGGGTGAGTGTCAGATCAGTAATTTTGTCATAAATGAATTAAAAATAAGAGCAAACAGAGAAACAGTCCATCAAGTGAATGACTCCATAGTCCATCAAAGAATTCAGGCTTACTTATCATGCTATTACTCCCTCTGCCAAGGTAACTGACTATGTGTATTCCTTTCCTGCTTCTTCACTCCATCCTGTCCCCCTATCACCACCTGTTCCTCAACCTTTCCCCCCCCAGGACAAACGCCACCATCATGGGAGCTCCCTTAAGATTCATCTAGAGTGTGACATGTCTCGTGATATATCTATGTCTACTTTGGGTCTGGGCTGTGCCTCCAACTCATTGTCTGTGATTGTGCATGTTTAGGCCTTGTTTCCTTCTCTATCCAATGGAATGGTTTTATAATATTAATAAGACTTCTGAGGTCTCTTGCAGCTCAAACATGCTAGAATTCTCCAACTGGAATCTACAATTTCTGGTAAATTCTATAAGATGAGCTGGCCTTTTTTGAGGCCTTCATGTTGGCATCATATAGCCTGTTGGTTGGAGCATGGGTGATGAACAGCTGTAGTCAGGGATTCTGAGGTCTGCTTTGCTGGTGGAAGCCTTTTAAAAATGGGCATGCTCCAGCAGGCTCTGGCCACCTCCATGGGCAACTCGATAAATTCTGGCTGCTTGATGGATGTGCTGGATGGGAAGCCAGTTGGAGGAGGGATACGTGAGGAGCCCAGGAAAACACTGTGGTTCAAAAGCAGAGGGCTGTACTGAGTAGGCTTCCAAATACACTCACCCTCCTAGGCTTCAAATGCAAGCTCCATCGGAAAAACACGAGTGTCTGGTTCCAAGGGAATGGCTTCTAGTAAAAATAATAATAAAAAGGGGCTTTGAAGGTTTCTTGGAAATCAGCTTCTATAAAATAGTGTTTGAGAAATTGAATGCAAGTCAAGCAGAAACAGGGACTGAAATACTCCCTTCGCATACTCACTTTTTAAAAATATTTTATTTTAAAATATGAAAATAATATGTGCATATGGTTAAAGAATCCAAACAGTACAGAAAATTACAAAGCAAAAATCTCCCATCTTCCCTATCCTGATCTTCTAATCTCCTGTCCCATGAGGTAACAATTTATTTGTTTTTCTGGTCTGTGATTACTATGTGAGTTTATAAAAAATTAAAAAAAATACTGTGGTAAAATATGCATAACAAAATTTACCATTTTAACCATTTTAACGTGTATAGTTCACGTTAGTTCAGTGGTATTAAGCGTATTCATATTGTTGTGAGCCATCACCACCTTCTTTCTATTTAAAAAAAAAATTGAAGTATTGTTCATTTACAATATTATATTAGTTTCAAGTGTGCAGTATTACTGATTCAGTATTTTTATAGATTATACTTTTTAAAAAATTATTACAAAATAATGTCTATATCCTATTTCCTTGTGCTTTACAATATATTCTTATTGCTTATTTATTTTATAATAGTAGCTTGTGTCTTTTAATCACATATCCCTATTTCACCCCCCTGCCATTCCCTCTCCTTGCTGGAAACCACTGGTTTGTTCTCTGTATCTATCTGTTCTGTTATATACATTCATTCGTTTTAGTTTTTAGATTACACATGTGATAAAAGAGTTTTTGTCTTTCTCTGATTTATTTCACTAAGTTTAATACTTTCCAGCTCTATCCACACTGTTGCAAATGGCAGAATTCCATTCTTTTTTACGGCTGAATAATATTCCACACCTTCATTATACATTCATCTGTTGATGGGTGCTTAGGTTGCTTCTGTATCTTGGCTAGCATATATAATGCTACTATGAGCATTGAAGTGCATGTATCTTTTCAAATTAGTGTTTTCATTTTCTTTGGATGATATTCCCAAGAGTAGAATATATATGTGTGCTAGGGTTCCCCTTTCTCCACATTTTCACCAAAGTTTGCCATTTGTAGACGTCTTGATGAGAGCCATTTTGGCAGCCATCTTATGGTGGTTTTGATTTGTGTTTCTCTGATGAAGGAAATGGCAGCCCACTCCAGTGTTCTTGCCTGGAGAATCCCAGGGACGGGGGAGCCTGGTGGGCTGCCGTCTACGGGGTCGCACAGAGTCGGACACGACTGAAGTGACTTAGCAGAGCAGATGATTAGCTATGTTGGCCATCTGTATACCTTCCTTGGAAAAATGTCTACTTAGGTCTTCTGCACATTTTTAAATTGTGTTCTTTATTTTTTGGATACAGTTGTATAAACCGTCTATATATTTTGGAAATTAATCCCTGCTACCTTCTATCTTCACAACTTTTTTTTCATCTTCCCAGAAAGAAACTCTGTACCCACTAAACAGTAACTCCCTATCCTCACTCCATCATCATCCAAATCCTATGAATGTGACTACCTTAGGTTCCTCATGTAAGTGGAATCATACAATCTTTGTTCTCTTGTGACTGGCTTATTTCACTTAGTATAAACATTTTTTTAAAAATATTTTTAATCTTAGGTTACTACCATAATTCTAATTTATATATGTATATGATATTACTTAATCTTTCAAATTTAAACAGTATTTATTGATTACTTGCAATGAAAGATTTAACATCATTGCTCCACTTCCAAAATTCCTTCATGCAATCCATCTCTCATGTCACTATTTTTATTTCTTCAAGCTATTTTTAGTTCTTTAAGTAGGTGATTTTCTTTACTGAACTCTAGACTCATACTCAAGTGCCTACTTGATCTCTCCACTTGGGTGCTGAAAAAACATCTCAAATGTAAAACATCCTTGGCCCCATCCCACTCTGCCTTCTCAAATCTGCCCCCACTGCCCATGATCTTCCTTACTCAGTAAAGACCAACTTTACCTTTGCTGTTGTTTGGACCACATATCTTGTAATCATACCCCATTACTTTTTGTCCCCATCATGCCTCACATCCGAACTGAGAGAGAATCTTGCTGACTTTAGACAAAATACGTTCAGATTCTGACCACTTTGCATTACTTTCCCTTGTCCCAACCACTGTCATTGCTCACTTAAATTATTAAAATATTGTAACTCGTCTCCCTGCTTCCTTCTTTGTGCTCCTATGGTTTAATTACAAAATAGTAGGTAAGAAGTGGTTCTCTTTTCTGAAGTATAGTTGATTTACAATATTGTGTTTGTTTCAGCCAAGCTTTTTTTTTTTNTAGACCGGCGCCTTGTTTCTTACATAATAGTATATATGCTTCAATGCCATTCTCCCAAATCATCCCGCCCTCTCCTACTTCCTCAGAGGCCAAAAGTCCGTTCTCTATGTCTGTGTCCTTTTGTTGTCTCACATACAGGGTCAGGTGGGCATACACACTGAGGAAACCAGAATTAGAGAAGACTTTTGAGAGTCCGTTGGACTGCAAGGAGATACAATCAGTCAGTCCTAAAGGAAATCAGTCCTGAGCATTCATTGGAAAGACTGAGATTGAAGCTGAAACTCCAATCCTTTGGCCACCTGATGTGAAGAACTGACTCATTTGAAAAGAGCCTGATGCTGGGAAAGATTGAAGGTGGGAGGAGAAGGGGATGACAGAGGATGAAATGGTTGGATGGCATCACCAACTCAGTGGACGTGAGTGTGAGTAAACTCCAGGTGGTGGTGATGGATAGGGAGGCCTGGTGTTCTGCAGTCTGTAGGGTCATGAAGAGTTGGACATGACTGAGCAACTGAACTGAACTGAACTGATTTAGGAAGGATGCCCAGTCTGCCATTTTTTTTTTAACTGCAGTTCTAGAAGTCTAAACACAGTTCAGATTTAAAGGAAATAACTTGTATCATCTCCTTTCAGGAGCATTTTTCTCCTTTCTCGTCCCTCTCCATCCACCGATTGTTCAGTGCCCTCTTTGTAACTCCTATAAGTGTATCTTGTGCTTCTTTCTACTGTGTCAAACTGTATTATTATTTGCCTCTGTGTATTGGCTATGTCTTTATAGATATGTATGTATTTATGTGTTGGCTATGCCTTCAGGCTGTAGTGTCTCTGAGTGTAGGACTCATGTTCATCTCTGGGTTCACAGTGATATACACATAGTGGATGTTCATGTGGCATTAATACTTTCCAGAAACAAAAGAGAAGTTCAAAGTCACTCATGGCTGGGTTGAAAGCATAAAGAGGGTAGTGGCAGAGGAAGACATCTGAGCTGATAGACAGCGGCCAGAAGGCGCCGAGTGTCAATGACCAAATCAAGAATTTTGCACTGAGCCACTGGAGGATTTTAAGCAAGCAGTAGTATGAGCCTGTTGACATATTAAAGATTTTGACCCCAATATGGAGGATAGACTGGCAGAGTCCTGACGATTTGGGACATGATTGCAATAGTCTAGGTGAGAAGTGACGAGGGCTCAACTGAGGGAATAAAAGCTGGGATCAAATTAAAGAGATAAGTTTGGGAAATGGCAAGAGGATAGAACTGGTGGGATTTGGTGACTGTTGTATGTGCTCATGGAAACAGGAGAAGACAAGCTTTTTGAAGGCCGCTCTAATGCTGGGTTTCCAAGATCTAATTATTATAGGAAAATACACGAGCTCTTTCATTTTTTTGGTAAATCTCAAGGGGAAGGCAAAAAGACTGTGACAGGTATAATTTATGGGACAACTGGGCTGTTCAAATCCTCTCTGAAATTGCCCATTCCTGCTGAAATGAGGAAAAGGCGTGTCTTCAGTTCTGTTTCGGACAGTCAAGCTACCCATTTCCTTCCCAAGAAATCAACTGGGAGTGGGATATTCTGGTAAGATACATGAGATCAGCTTCTTGTCAAGTTTGGATTAATTTTTAAAAATTGGATTAGCATCCAACTGAAATAGATGTCAACTGCTTGGAATGCATCTTTGGATCTGAGTGATTTTGATATGAACCAAATGTGATCGCCTAGTGAAATTTTTATTTATAGAAAACCATCTTGATGTCTCAACTACTTGCTTACATCCAAGTTTAACTCTTAGGGACCTGTCAAAGGAAGGAATACATTTTACCTGTTTTGCAGTTGTGCATTTTTACTTTACTTTTCTTTCTTTCTTTCTTTCTTTTTTTTTTTAACATCAGGCTCCTTACCTGTTCTTAATCATGATAGCACAACTCAGAAACATTCAGGAAAAAGGAGGGAGTAGGTTTTATCACATACCAAGAACCGTCTCTGTGTTCCACTAATGGTATTGCTGCTGCTGCTGTTGCTGCTGCTGCTAAATCGCTTCAGTCATGTCCGACTCTGTGCGACCCCATAGACGGCAGCCCACCAGGCTCCCCCGTCCCTGGGATTCTCCAGGCAAGAACACTGGAGTGGGTTGCCATTTCCTTCTCCAATGCATGAAAGTGAAAAGTGAAAGTGAAGTCTCTCAGTTGTATCCGACTCTTAGCGACCCCATGGACTGCAGCCCACCAGTCTCCTCCGTCCATGGGATTTTCCAGGCAAGAGTACTAGATCTTAACAACCACACTGAGCATAAGAATTGCTATCCCCATTTGATAGATGTAGAAGTTAGACCTTAAAGAGATTTCTTAAGTTAGTAAAAAGGAGAAGAGATTCAAATACTGATCCATCTGATGCAGCAAGTCCCTATCATAGCCTGACATACTTGGCTTACTCCATTTAATCCTCGTAGCAATGTAAAAGTATAGACTTACGTGCATGCGCACCCAGGCGCGTCTGACTCCCGGTAACACCGTGTACTAAAGCCTACCAGACTCCCCTGACCACGGAATTTTCCAGGCAAGAATACTGGAGTGGGTGGCCATTTCCTTCTCCAGGGGATCTTCCTGATCCAGGGATTGAACCCATGTCTCTTGCGTCTCCTGCACTGGCAGGCAGCTTCACAGCTGAGCCACTGGGAAAGCCATATAGAGACAGAGCAGCTTAATAAAAAGAGGCTTAAAGTGAAAGTGAAGTCGCTCAGTCGTGCTCGACTTTTTGCGACCCTATGAACTGTAGCCCACCAGCCTCCTTTGCCCATGGGGTTCTCCAGGGAAGAGTGGGTTGCCATTTCCTTCTCCAGGGTATCTTCCCAACCCAGGGATTGAACCCTGATCTCCTGCTTTGCAGACAGACGTTTTACCGTCTGAGCCACCAGGGAAGCCCATAAAAGAGGCTTAGCAAGACTAAATAACCCCTCCACAGTCACTCATACACATTATATACCTAAGAGTGTAAAAAAGTATGTGGATAGTTTTATATACCATTGCTAGGAAAACACCGCACAACGCTATTTAGATAGAGAGAAATCTGTTTGGGAAGTTCTGTTTGCTTGATGGCCATTCTCACAGCGTTTAGAGATGGGGAACAGGGAGGAGAGTGACCGATTTCTGATCCTGCATTGGAATGCTCCCCACACCACACCCGATTCTAATACTCCAAATAATCCTTGGGGGTGGCATCGTAATTCCTCTTCCCCAAATGAAGAAACTTAAGCTCAGAAAGGTTAAGTAAAGGTTAAATAACTTGCCCAAGTTCACATTCATGTCCGGCTGACCCCAAACCACAGGTGTTCATGATAGTGCTAACCCCATTTGAGGTCAGATATTTAGAGAAATATGGAAGAAGGAAGAGGGCAATCAAAATGTGAGCTCTGCCATTGGTATTTCACTTGGCCCATGAAGTTTCCCTGGGTAGGTGGTGGGTGAATAAATACCCTTTGATGAAATTTGCAGATGATTCTAAATCGGGCCCTCTGTAAACAGGAGCAATACAAAAAAAGGATATAAGTGATCCCAAATGAGGGAGGTTAGAAGTGCAGGCAGGAAATAACAAGATGAGACTGATTACCACATGGGAAATTCTGAATTAAAACATCTGGGCAGGCCCATATAAGTAACATAAGCACCTTTCAGTAGCTCAGAACTATGCAACTGGAAGGGCGTGAGTGGTCACCATATCCAGTCTCATCTACAGATGAGGGAGCTCAGACTCAGACTGGGGAAGGAAATTATGCAAGACCTCGGTCAAATTAATGGCAAGGCTGGAATAAACCCCAGGTCTCCTGCCTCAGAATGAACTTTGCCTTCCATTATCACCATGGGTTTTGAAATCAAAGGTACTTAAGTGTAATGCTATCATTTATATGTTATGTATCTTCAGGCATGTTACTTAACCTGCTTGAAACTGAGTTTTCTTATCTGGTGAAGTGGTAAAGTAATAGATATTCCTTAAGGTTATTTTGGAAAATAAGTGAAATAAGGACTGGTATTTGACATACAGGTGTTCCAGAAGGATTAATTCTCTCTAGTATTTAAGGCAGGGAAATGCCTTAAGGGCAATAGCTATGGTGCAGGGTATGTGGCATCCATGACTATGCTTGAGCCCATGCTGAAGGCACCTTTAGGAAGACTGGCGATGGATATAGTGGGAATAAGTAATATGATGCAGCTGGAGCTCATGTTCTCTTCAGATCAATCATAGAGGGCTCTTGACAAGCTAGACAGACTTTGTGCCACCTCGTGGCTCATACAGTGAGGGATGCAGTGACGTCACTGTCTGCTGAGGCCATCAGTGAAGAGAGCTTGAGGGAGGTGGGACTACAGCTGACAAGAACAGTTTTCAGAGGGAAGGTTCCATGTAAGGGATAATTTGGGGGTGAGTTCTACATTGTATACTGGCTAACATGATAAGTGGGGCACACTGAACATGTGTATGATAGGCTGTTTGGGGCGAAGTTGGCCGTGGCACCACAAGATACCTTAGAAGTTGCATTCACCAGGAGTGGAATTTACAAAGGAGAGAGCCCCAAATCCAATCTGTGGCTCAGAATCTTTGGATTCTGTATCCACATTAAGGGCATAAAATACTGGAGTAAGGGAAGAAATTGAGGATTAAGAGAGGATTTGAGAGGAAAATGTCTTTGACGTGAGTTGTGCTTTGAATTCCACACTGCTAGGGAAAGGATGAGGTAAGAGCTCATCCCTTTTTCTTCAAAACAAGAGTGTGGGCCTCCTCGGGGCCACTTGGGGAGGCTGGTGAAGGTCCTCAGCAGTGAGGGTGACTCAGTGGGCTAACTCTGAGCTGGCAGCAGAGGCAGCTTGGAGAGCTGCCAATGGCTGGAAGGATGGAGAGGTGGAGGCACTGGATTAGCCAGCCTCCCAGAGTCTGTCAGGTCAAAGATTTGTGGATTTCCTGAAGAACAGATATGGACCATGTGGGAGAGAGCAGGCCTGGAGCCACCCAAATTCTACCCAAGCCACTTACTGGGGGAAGAAAGTGCAAGTGTTTGTTGCTCAGTCATGTCTGACTCTGCAATGCTATGGACTATAGCCCACTAGGCTCTTCTGTCCAAGGAATTCCCCAGGCAAGAATACTGGAGTGGGTTGCCATTTCTTTCTCCAGGGTATCTTCCCAATCCAGGGATCGAACCCTGGTCTCCAGCATTACAGGTTGATTCTTTACTGTCTGCGCCACCAGGAAAGCCAAACTACTGGGAGGGATAACTAAATAGAGAGGCTATGTGAGCCAAGCTGCTGGGAAAGGGGTCTGGGCCTGGGGAGAGGAGAGCCAGCTTGAGCCAGCCCCATTTAACGACACACTCATCACTTACTCCCTTATACTGTCATTAAATGCTTTCAGTAAGGATCCTTGTAAAGGCCATAAATCCTGTCCCCTCTTCCAGCTTTAATTACATTTTTTAAAAATTGAAGTATAGTTGATGTACAATACTATGTATGTTACAGATGCAGTACTTACAATTTTTAAAGCTTATAATGTTGTTATATAAAATATTGACTATGAACATTAGGGTGCATGTATATTTTCAAGCTAATCATCTTTAATCAGGCACCAGGACCAGATAGCCAGTGCTAGTTGATGACAATTCATGTGAAGTAAAAGTTCTCCCACTCTGTCAATTACCATTTTATCTTCTCTCTTTGTCCCTCTACCAATCCAACTCCAGAATGTGCTCACAGACCAGAGTTAGCAAGTTGTGAGAGGAAGAGCTGGGGCATTAAATGAAGAATACATTGTCTGTAATCCTCCCCTGGGCTGCAATAAGCCAGAGATGGAGGAGGAATAATTACTCATCTTAAATGAACTTGAAGACTTTTATATTGACTCTACTGAACTGAGACTATACTTAAGCCTTTTAAATGACTACCAAACTTACAATTATCTCAGACTAAATAAGGAACTGATAGATAGAGTGCCTGATGAACTATGGAATGAGGTTTGTGACATTGTACAGGAGACAGGGATCAAGACCATCCCCATGGAAAAGAAATGCAAAAAGAAAAATGGCTGTCTANTTCCCATGAAGTGATGGGACCAGATGCCATGATCTTCATTTTCTGAATGTTGAGCTTTAAGCCAACTTTTTCACTCTCCTCTTTCACTTTCATCAAGAGGCTTTTTAGTTCCTCTTTACTTAGCACCTATAAAAGCATCTTGGTTACTATGATAATAGTAACAATATAAATCATAGTAAATTACTTTTTTCCTAAATATTTGAATATATTAATTCTTACAGCAGCACAATGAGGTCACTGCTCTTAAATTTCAATGAACACTTGAGGAATGAGATTTTACCAATATATCAGTAAAAAAAAAAAAGCAACAATGTCAAACAAAACTACTGTGTCAGTCTTCAGCACTATAAAAATAGGACAACATTTTCATTTTTCTATTTCTCTTTAATTTGATTCTGAAGACTTGCTGCCAGGATTATCATCAAAAGAGGGAGGAAAGTCATTTATAGAGATTTTACAAACAGTGCTCTTTATATATGCTATTCCATTTAATCTTTGCTATAGCTCTTTGAGGAAGATATAATTAGAGATTTGGAAACTGAAGCTAAAGTAAATTAAGTAACTTAGAGACTTGCTTAACCAAATGTTCATTGGCAGAGTTATGATCCAAATTGAAGTTGGCTATCTCCAGAACCCAGGCACTTCTAGTGAGGGCTAGGGAAAGGAAAGGAGGGGAAAGGAAGCTGCAGATGAGTTTGGGGTTTAAATAGGCCAGTGATAACTCTACCGGGAACTGCAAAAGATAAGGTGACTGTTATTTCCAGAGAAATCTAAGAGCGCAGGAGGAGGTCAGACTGTGAATATATGTGCCTGTGGGCTTCTTGTAAATATTTTTGTTCTGGTTGGGTTATACTTTTAACTCTTTCTCCAAGGGCTCGGGAGGCAACCTTGCAGGGATTAGGGTGAAGAACACTGCCGTAGCACTTAGGTGAGAGCCCCAGTTGGGAACATCACTTGAACTTGCTTTGGTTCCTCCTCCAGTCCTCCCCCTGCACCTCGTTTTCCTCAACTGAGTTAAGAGTGGACTAGAGCAGCTGACATTAAAGGCCTTTCCTGTTCTATATTCTGTGGTCTGAATTTACTATTTTTTATTCTAACTTCCCACTCCCTAGGGAGGGTGATGAAGGCCTAGTTTTGGGAGAGGAGAGGCATTAGAGACTGATATTTCTAAAGCACAAATGTAATCACGTCAACTGCACGCTTAGCCCTGTGGTATGACCTATGACCCTGGTTTCCCAGGTGGCGCTAGTGGTAAAGAATCCATCTTCCAACAGATGAGACACAAGAGACGTGTGTTCCATCCCTGGATCAGGAAGATCCTCTGGAGTAGGAAATGGCCACCCTCCCCTGTATTCTTGCCTGGAAAATTCTGTGGACACAGGAGCCTGGAGGGCTATAGTCCATGAGGAAAAGGACCCTCAAAAAGTTTAAGCGACTTGCTCAGTCCCACAATATGCCAGGAAGAGCAGTGGGAGCTTTAGGATTCCCAGGTGGTGCTAGTGCTATAAAGAATCTGCCTGCCAATGCCAGAGACACAGAAGACGTGGGTTCAATTACTGGATTGGGGAGATTCCCTGGAGCAGAAAATGGCAACCACTCCAATATTCTTGTCTGGAAAATTCCATGGATAGAGGAGGCTGGCGGGCTATATAGTCCATGGGGCTGCAAAGACTCAGACACAACTGAGCAACTGGGCCCGCAATACACACACGACTGTATTTGGATGTGGGACCCAGAAACACCTGGGATATGCCCAGCTGTCCCTTCAAAACTGTGGTTAGTTTCCACCTCGAGGCCAGTGGGCAGTAAAGGAAGCAGAGCAAACGGGGTGCAAGCCCTGAAGGCGCAGTTCCCAAGAACAGTGCGCTCCACGGTTAGCCTGGGGCCTGACCTCAGACTAACGAGTCTTCCCAGGTGTCAGGAAACTGAGGCGCAGAAACTCGGGAGGAGGGGAACTTTTTTAAACAGCAGTTATAGTTTAACTGCACCTTAGTTGTGTTCAAAGACATTCATAAACTATTCATGTTCTCACCTTTCAGTCTCATCTACAAGCTGTTTTATTTCAGCCTTATCTGGATGTTCTGTATCCTGGGTCCTTTAAATGCCAGGCTGTTCCAGGAAACAGGATGGCTTGACCTCCTCCCCCCATCTTAATCCTTCCTGTTGTGACAAAGAAAAGACTTGATTAAAAATTTCCATCTTATTTTTAATTTGGATTAAGCCCGACCAAAGCCTCACAATGTGTTAGTATCATCTAAAACTGCAAAATCTTTCCCAGGGCACATTGAATTCAGATGAGGCAGTCACCACAAAATAAAATTGGCAGTGACTCAAATGGCACAGGCTAATCTTTATTACTGAACCAAGGAAGAAAACAAAAGTGATGGAAGAATCAAGGTTTCTTGTCTGAATTAGATCTATATTCTTTGATGGGAGCAATTCGATTTGTTGGAAATAATAGAAAATAATTATTTCCCATGATTTGCAATGACAGAAGCTACAGTTAATAAAATAAGACAGAAAAAATTAAGTGAATCAGTGAATCAACTCTATTACAATTGAAATGAAGATTTTGAAGAGCATAAAAGTGGAGATCGAGGAATTAAGTGCATTTTACCTATAGTACAATAATGATTTAAGTGTCCTAATCCATAAGTAACATGCATCCGTAGGGTAGGTAGAGTCAGAATACCTGATGAGTCAAAAGTCAACATTTGAAGGATCAAAATAAATTTCACTTTGCCCAGCAAAGTGGTTTGTATGAAATGTTTGATGACACATTTCTCTAGAAGCTGAGGTGATCCTGGTTGGATGTACTGTTTTACATCCTCATAAAATGGTCACGCAGCTCTTAATGAGCTTACCCTCTGTTGGCTGGGATGACCTGTATTTTCTGAAATGAAAAGATCTTTTCAGTACCATGAGCGCCAGTGAATAGAATGCAAACACAGTGTCAACGCAGGCTCTGCTGTGTGCTGGTCAAGTCATTCTCCTGGGCAGTTTTGCTTTAGAGGCCAAAGAAAGTAGCTTCAACAACTGGTGCTAAAAGTACCTAAATCTCATATATACATAATTGGTCCACAAAAAAAAATTCATCCTAGGAAAAAACCTCTTTTGTTGTCTTTTCATTAAAAAAAAAAACTTTATATTGGAGGATTGTTGATTAGCCATGTTGGTTTCAGGTGTACAGCACAGTGAGTCAGCTATACATTTACATAAATCTATTATTTTTCAAATTCTTTTCCCATTTAGGTTGTTACACATTTTTGAGCAGAATTCCCTGTGCTATACAGTAGGTCCTTATTGGTTATCTGTTTTAAATATAGAATGTGTACATGTCAATCCCCAAAACTCCTAATCGATCCCTCCCCTTCCCCCCCAGGTAACCATAAGTTTGTCCTCTAAATATTTGAGTCTGAAAACACTTCCTTTGAATGTCCTTTAGTGAGTGTAGTTATTCGCCAATCATTGAGATAGAACACCAGGTGTTAGATGTGATTCACATCTCCAAAGAAGGCAACACACAGTCATTCACACACATGTGGTACAATGTGCTAAGTTTTATAGTAGACTCTACCTAATTGCAGATGCTGTGGTAATTAGCCTTGCCAGATAAGTGGCAGAAGAGGGTGATACTTACGCAGAATTTCCAGTCAAAGGGATGAACGCATCCAATTGAATGCATAGCATGGATGGCATGGTGAGGAAAGGACTTCGAGTAGCTGGGGGCATGGCAGACGGAGAACAGGTTCTGGAGATAAGAGTTTGTGGGGATTATGGTGGTGACCATAGTTCCCTTCCCTGATCACAGCGCGCTCATGGGCTCCAATCTAACCCTGAGGTGGCACAGGCAGGAGTCCTCCTCCCCGGTGGGTATGCAATGGTTCCCAGAGGGCTAATGGGTGTTCGGAGATGTTGCAGAAGTCTCTGAATAGCCTCTTGGGATCTCTAAGTGATTTGGGGTTTGAACTTGAGGCACAAGTGGAAACAGATAATATCCCCCCATGACTGTCATGCATCTTGACAACTGGTGGTAAAGGGTCCAGGCTCAGGAAGGCATAGCCTTAACTCAGACCTCAGGCTGGTGGTCTTCAAACTGAGGTTAATACCCCCTTGTAGGTGCCGGCAGACTTTTCAAGAGATGTGCAGGCATAGATAGTTCCAGAGGAATCAGTGTCTAACTCTGCAATTTCCATATTCATTCTTTCTCAGCATTGATCGCAACAGCTTTCTTGTTGGCAAAGATTCTCCCCTCTCTCCTACCTCCCCTTTCATAATCTCCCTTCTCCACACCCTTATATTGTTTTNTCTAACTCTGCAATTTCCATATTCATTCTTTCTCAGCATTGATCGCAACAGCTTTCTTGTTGGCAAAGATTCTCCCCTCTCTCCTACCTCCCCTTTCATAATCTCCCTTCTCCACACCCTTATATTGTTTTACTTTGTTTTTTTTAAAATTCATTTTTAATTGGAGGTTAATTGCTTTACAATGTTGTGTTAGTTTCTGCTGCACAACAGTGTGAACCAGCTCCAAGGATACGTGTGTCTCCTCTGTCTGGAGCCCCTCTCCACCCCCTCCCCTACTCCAGCCCTCTAGTCCTCACAGAGCACAGAGCTGAGCTCCCTGGGCTATACCCCACTCCCTTTTAAACACCTATTGCTCTACGGTTTCAGGAAACGAAACTAAAAATTCAACACACACACTCTTGACACAAGTATCAGATGGTTGATAGGAGATTCAGTTCTAACATGAAAACCTAATACATTGGAGTAAAATTCTGTGGAAGAAGTGAAACAGAAGCAAACGAGAGTTTGAGTTCTTCAAAAAGAAAAAAAGAGCAATGTCAAATTTCCAACTGTTAAAGGAGAACATGTTTATACATTTTTCAAATGGATTGTGGTGAGTTTTAAGTCACTATGGTATTTAGACTAAAATTGGGTACATGCAAAAACTGTAATGTAACAGTTTTATTTTAAAATCTCAATATTTACAACATGTTGTTTAAAGTTCTGATGAAAAATTTCAGATGTCAACTTAAAATGTGTGAGGGGATACAAAGCTTTTACAAAATTGTTTTAAGGATACAGTAGGAAAAAGTTTGCAGGCCACTGATCCCCTGAGACTGCCTGGTAAGAGATTCCTGGCCTGGGGACTGGAGGCTATCCTCTGGGACAATGCTGTTTCACTCATTCTTTGTTGTCTTCAGAAGTGGGATCCAGAAGCTGGGACACAGAGCCTCTCTCAGGTCCCTTCCCCAGTTTTCTGCCTGGAGATTGGTTCCCACATTTCTAGGAAAATGTACACACAGAGGGCTTCATTCTGCATATTTTCTCCCGTTAATATGATGCTGAAGCTGAAGCTCTAATGCTTTGGCCACCTGATGTGAAGAGCCAACTCATTGGAAAAGACCTTAATGTTGGCAAAGACTGAGGGTGGGAATAGAAGGGGGAGACGGGGAATGAGCTGGTTAGAGAGGAACACCGACTCAATGGACTTGCAGTAGAGCAAACTCCAGGAGACACGGAAGGACAAGAAAGCCTGGCATGCTGCAGTCAATGGGGTCACGAAGAGTCAGACATGACTTGGCGACCAAACAACAAAAGTTATGTTCAGTAGCCCATTCAAAAGAGATTAGTGTTTCCTTGACTAGATCCCAAATCCCTAGCAATAAGGTAAAGAAAGCTACATCTTTTTGTCTTTAGGGATAAAACATAACAGTGGCCTTCATTATCCCCTTGAAGAGAGAAAACAATGCTTTTATTTATTCTTTTTAACAACATGTTACGCTCTTTCCTCTCCACCCAGGTCAGATATAAGGGCTCCAGCTAAGTGCAAATAGTCCAGATACAACAGGAAGTTCCCTGCAAATCATTGCTGGGTAGCAGAAGTGAGAGAATACTCTTTTACCCTGATGCCACCCACCATTTCAGGGCTGTGTGATCTCGAGCAGCTGTCTGACCCTCTCTGAGTCATAGTTTCACATCTATAAGGTGAGATTATAAAGTGATTTCCTTATGATTTTTGTAAAGTTAGATGAGATATTTTTGAAAGTGCCTGGCCTAGGGTGTGAAATGTAGTAGGCGGCTCAGTTCAGTTCAGTTCAGTTCAGTCGCTCAGTCATGTCCGACTCTTTGCGACCTCATGAATCGCAGCANGTTCCAGAGGAATCAGTGTCTAACTCTGCAATTTCCATATTCATTCTTTCTCAGCATTGATCGCAACAGCTTTCTTGTTGGCAAAGATTCTCCCCTCTCTCCTACCTCCCCTTTCATAATCTCCCTTCTCCACACCCTTATATTGTTTTACTTTGTTTTTTTTAAAATTCATTTTTAATTGGAGGTTAATTGCTTTACAATGTTGTGTTAGTTTCTGCTGCACAACAGTGTGAACCAGCTCCAAGGATACGTGTGTCTCCTCTGTCTGGAGCCCCTCTCCACCCCCTCCCCTACTCCAGCCCTCTAGTCCTCACAGAGCACAGAGCTGAGCTCCCTGGGCTATACCCCACTCCCTTTTAAACACCTATTGCTCTACGGTTTCAGGAAACGAAACTAAAAATTCAACACACACACTCTTGACACAAGTATCAGATGGTTGATAGGAGATTCAGTTCTAACATGAAAACCTAATACATTGGAGTAAAATTCTGTGGAAGAAGTGAAACAGAAGCAAACGAGAGTTTGAGTTCTTCAAAAAGAAAAAAAGAGCAATGTCAAATTTCCAACTGTTAAAGGAGAACATGTTTATACATTTTTCAAATGGATTGTGGTGAGTTTTAAGTCACTATGGTATTTAGACTAAAATTGGGTACATGCAAAAACTGTAATGTAACAGTTTTATTTTAAAATCTCAATATTTACAACATGTTGTTTAAAGTTCTGATGAAAAATTTCAGATGTCAACTTAAAATGTGTGAGGGGATACAAAGCTTTTACAAAATTGTTTTAAGGATACAGTAGGAAAAAGTTTGCAGGCCACTGATCCCCTGAGACTGCCTGGTAAGAGATTCCTGGCCTGGGGACTGGAGGCTATCCTCTGGGACAATGCTGTTTCACTCATTCTTTGTTGTCTTCAGAAGTGGGATCCAGAAGCTGGGACACAGAGCCTCTCTCAGGTCCCTTCCCCAGTTTTCTGCCTGGAGATTGGTTCCCACATTTCTAGGAAAATGTACACACAGAGGGCTTCATTCTGCATATTTTCTCCCGTTAATATGATGCTGAAGCTGAAGCTCTAATGCTTTGGCCACCTGATGTGAAGAGCCAACTCATTGGAAAAGACCTTAATGTTGGCAAAGACTGAGGGTGGGAATAGAAGGGGGAGACGGGGAATGAGCTGGTTAGAGAGGAACACCGACTCAATGGACTTGCAGTAGAGCAAACTCCAGGAGACACGGAAGGACAAGAAAGCCTGGCATGCTGCAGTCAATGGGGTCACGAAGAGTCAGACATGACTTGGCGACCAAACAACAAAAGTTATGTTCAGTAGCCCATTCAAAAGAGATTAGTGTTTCCTTGACTAGATCCCAAATCCCTAGCAATAAGGTAAAGAAAGCTACATCTTTTTGTCTTTAGGGATAAAACATAACAGTGGCCTTCATTATCCCCTTGAAGAGAGAAAACAATGCTTTTATTTATTCTTTTTAACAACATGTTACGCTCTTTCCTCTCCACCCAGGTCAGATATAAGGGCTCCAGCTAAGTGCAAATAGTCCAGATACAACAGGAAGTTCCCTGCAAATCATTGCTGGGTAGCAGAAGTGAGAGAATACTCTTTTACCCTGATGCCACCCACCATTTCAGGGCTGTGTGATCTCGAGCAGCTGTCTGACCCTCTCTGAGTCATAGTTTCACATCTATAAGGTGAGATTATAAAGTGATTTCCTTATGATTTTTGTAAAGTTAGATGAGATATTTTTGAAAGTGCCTGGCCTAGGGTGTGAAATGTAGTAGGCGGCTCAGTTCAGTTCAGTTCAGTTCAGTCGCTCAGTCATGTCCGACTCTTTGCGACCTCATGAATCGCAGCACACCAAGCCTCCCTGTCCATCACCAACTGCTAGAGTTCACTCAGACTCGCGTTCATCGAGTCCGTGATGCCATCCAGCCATCTCATCCTCTGTTGTCCCCTTCTCTTCCTGCCCCCAATCCCTCCCAGCATCAAAGTCTTTTCCAATGAGTCAACTCTTTGCATGAGATGGCCAAAGTACTGGCGTTTCAGCTTTAGCATCATTCCTTCCAAAGAACACCCAGGACTGATCTCCTTTAGAATGGACTGATTGGATCTCCTTGCAGTCCAAGGGACTTTCAAGCGTCTTCTCCAACATCACAGTTCAAAAGCATCAATTCTTTGGCGCTCAGCCTTCTTCACAGTCCAACTCTCACATCCATACATGACTACTGGAAACACCATAGCCTTGACTAGATGGAGCTTTGACTCTAAGTTCTATTTCTTGTACTGTGTGTGGGAAAATGAAGCGGAAGAGGATAAAAGTATATTCTCGAGAATTTTTCAATCTAATGAGTCAAGCAAGACTAGCAGGCAGTTAGAGCAGAGCAGTACATGGTGCTTACAGGACAGAGATGCACGTGGGCTATACGGGCAGAATATGAGGAGGATCACTGATCTAGTGTTGGGATAGGAGATGGTTTCTTAAAGACCCTGACATCTCAGTGAAGAGCTGAAGGCTAAGAAGGAGCTGGCCAGGCACAGAAGGAGAAATGTCAGTGTGGGCATAGGGGAAGTCCTGAGCAAAGTCAGATCTGATTTGGGTTGGGATGGAGTTATAGTGATCAGGCTGGAGAGGTAGGAAGGGTCCATGTGCCATGCTAAAATGCTGAGACTTACCTTCTCTTTATAAAAAGGAGTCATTACAGAGTTTAATCTGGCCTGCTTTCTGGTTTAGAAACCTCCAGCTCTAGGGAGGAATAGATAATAGGGTGTCAGCCTGGCGATCGGGAGACCAGTGGTTCTCCTCCATCCACAAGCCTTTCAAGTGCACAGAGAATGATTTCCATCCTTTGCAAATTCAGGACCCTGAATAGTAGCTGTTAGAAATTAAAGTTTGTTGAAGGAACTAGTCAATAACTCTGCAAATTAATTTCTCCCAATTTTATATTAACCAGGGCAAAAAGTACTGCTGAATATCATATCTCATCAATGTCTGCTTTGATTGTTCCCTCAACGCTCTCAGCAGATTCAGGCCTGTAAACTTGGCAACAGATAAAACTGATCAAGCTGCCTGCTAGCTAGCTTAGAAATTCCCCTCATACACCCCATGCCCACTTGAATATTGAACCACCACTGCCCCCGATCTCTGAATTATTTGTCCTCATATCTATCTATCTATTTATCTGTATATCTTTTTTTCTTTTTCTTTTTTGCTGAGCTCTATTTGTATTGATGGCCACTATTCATGGTCTGATTTACCTGCCTTCATTCTGGTACACACAGAAGGTGTGTTTCTCTTCTCCCAGTGGCATTCCCATTTACCCATGGAAGATAATCAGACCATCAGCATGCATAAAATGCCAGTCAATAGTTCACTTAGCGTGGCAACCCTATTATGGCTACAATATGATTTCTTTGAAGCTTTGTGCAATTTTGAGAGTTAAGAGGCCCTGAACTACTCTACATTGGGGAACTTTATCTCCAACTTCCTTCATGAGGCTAGACCTCGGGGCTTGTAATTATACAGCAGGACAGCAGGAAAGCAGTTGAGGAGGAAAAATCAATGAAAAGGATTCTCATCATAAGCTCCTTCTCTAATTTGGGGAAACAGAAATCTCTGCATGTTTTCTCAATAAGCACTCCATCAGAGGCCTTCTTATCCTGACAGGCTTCACTCTTTCATAAACACAGCAAGAATAACCTCTGCATGCTGGCCTACCATAGTCAAGTATGAAAATGTGAATTCCACGGGTCACTGTTTTTGCAGCCACCAGATGTGGATGAAAGGAGAAGGGTGTTTTATTGTGTTTTCTCAAGAAACAGAGAAAGGTCTGTCCTGAGATGGGTATGCTTTCCTCCCACACAAGTGGCCACCATGTGGCCAGAGGACAGCTAACTAATTTGCAAGATTAAGCTTTTCCAAATATTTGGAATTGGTCTATTCTGTCTTCAGCTAATAAAATGGATTTCTGCTCCAAAATGGATTTAGGAAGCAGACACAAGAACTCTTAAGGGCTTGTTGGCAAGTTACCTGTTAACAGGGTCCATCTGTAAAATGGATATATAATGGATAGGCCTTATATGGATTGTCTCCTACTTGCCCTCAAAAGGATGCCTACCTTTACATAGAGGTTTTACCAAGGGAAGCCAGTGCCAGCTGATAATAAGAGATGTTCAGGACATGAGCTTCTGTCGCACACACACCCTGTGTGTGTTGTGCTGAGCTAAGTCGCTTCAGTTGTGTTTGACTCTTTACGATGCTATGGACTATGGCCTGCCAACCTCCTCTCTGTGCATGGGATTCTCCAGGCAAGGATGCTGGAGTGAGTTGCCATGCCCTCGTCTAGGGGATCTTCCCAACCCAGAGACCAAAGCTGGGTTTCCCGCATTGCAGGCAGATTCTTTACCATCTGAGCCACCAAGGCAGCCCCAGAAGTGCATGAACAGCAAGCACACATTAAAAACACACAAACAAACAGAACGAAACACTAAACACCCCCACCAAATGAGAAATATACACTAACTGCAAGTATCTTTATTTGATGCAATGATTCATTCATTCATTTAATATTGAATGTCTACAGTGTGCCAGAGACTCTGTTAGGTACCAGGAAAATAGATGAGTAGGACACAGTCCCTGCTTTAAGGAAGGTGGTAGTTTATCTGGGGAGACATGGTGATAAACATCTATAATATAAAGTGCTATAAAGTGTAAACTGTTCAAGTAGTCTTTGGAGACTCCCAGAGTGTACTGGAGAGGTAGGGAGTTTCACTGGGTAAATAGCCCTGGAATTTGTGTTGGAGAATGAGGAGATTTCCAGAGCAGGGGAAGCGTGTTCAGAGCCAGAGGACAGACACTTTAGAAAGGATGCTGTGTTTGGTAAGTGACATATTCACAATCTACATGGTGGATTGTGAAGTAGGAGGAAGGGAGAGGTGGCCCTGAGGAAGTGAGAAAGGCCAGCGCCTTGTCACCAGGGACATTAGTCATGCTGATGCATTTATAGTTGGCTCTGCAGGCAATGGGACAGGGGCACAGTGGGGCACTGGCGAGTGCTGAGTAGGGGAGCACGTTGGCCCTACAGCAGAGTAGGAGATGGTTTGGAGTTGAGTTAGTCTAAAAAAGGAAGCATGCCTTCTGACAGTGAATGGTGATAAAGGAGAATGAACTTTCATATGGTGACATGGGGCTCTTTCCTTTGCTTCTTAGATCTATTCCCCATCCTTCTCTATCATGCTCTTTGTCTCAAGAGGCTGACCTATATCAGTGACTATATTAGTGGTTTCCTAGCCCTCTGAGTCTAGTTAGTTTTTTCCTAATGGAAGCCCAGGCAAGAGGTGGAAAGGAAAGAGGGATGTGGAGTCAAGCAAGGGATTTATTCTCCTACGTCCCTCTCTTTGGGGCTACTTTGGACTGATTTGTCCCTTGATGGAAGTCACAGATATTCTCAACATGACTCTTTCCTGCAAGATCCAGTAACCTCTCCTTGTCCTCACTACTTCAGGTGAAGGGATGTTAAAACCTGTTGACCTATGGGTATGTGTTAGTCCCTATACTTTCTTCACGTCCTGCCCACATCTTCCTAAATAATTCCTTCTTGAATTATCTAAAACTGAGCCGGTCATTTGTTTTGTGGTGGGACTCTAACTGCTACTGTTCTGAGAAGCATAGCAGAAGGATGACAGAACAACTAGTTCTCCCCAGGGCAGGGGAAAGGGACCCAAGGAGGCTGCAGAGAAGTAGTATATGAGTTCTGTCTTGAAAGAGGAACTTGAGTTTCTCAGGCATCAAGAGTGTGAAAGGCATCTGGACTGAAGGAATAAAATAAACAAATGATGGCAGAAAGAAAGAGTAGGGCGTACAAAGGGTGCCATGGTTGATTGGAGGGGAGGGTGCCTGGGAAATGAGATGAGATGCAACAGATGAAGAGGGTCAGAGTGGAGGAGCCTTGAAACCAGCTTAGAAATGTGGACTTTGGTCTAGAGAAAAAGGACAAGAATGGTGGCAGCACTGGAAATTGAACTGGATAAAGAGTGATAGAAGGATCTGAGAGTGTTTAACGCAGAGAAAAAACTTAGGAGTAGGATCACTGTCTTCAGATACATGAAGGGTCTGGATAACAATATACCAATATGGAATATGAGTTCATGTGTTTTGGCCCAGAAATTCTTTATCTAGGATTTTAGCTGAAGGAAAGAATACAAAGTTTTACTGCATTATTCATAATAATTGAGAGCTGGAAACAGTCTACATGCTCAGTAAAAAGAGGGTTGGTAAATAAATTATGGTGGATCTTTATAATAGACTAGTATGTGATTGTTAAAGTGTCTAAAAATGTAAAACCATGAGAACATACTTTTAATATCGTGCCAAGTAGAAAAACAGAGTATGAAATATATAGAATGAGCTCAAGGACATAAAAATATATGGACAAAATAAAGATGCAAAAATTTTATCCACAATACTGCTGTTGATGAGTTTGTGGATGGCAGATATTTTTAGGCTATTCCAAAATCATATTTAAACAGGAGTTGGTAGTAACACTGAGAATAACTATTTGAGAATAAAGGTAACTATTAGGAACTTAAGCAAGAAAAGAATAGGCAAACTTCTGTGCCCAAGAAGGTGAAAATAATTTTTTTTTGCTTTAGTGAAAGAGAAGAGGGAGCAGAAGTTTTGTTTATAAAAACCATCCTTTACTTTTTCATTTTGTGTTGCTTTGAATATTTAGTGAGACTTATCACCTTCCCATGTATTAAATGACAATTTGCCTCTACCTTCATAAATTGCCTTTTCATTCCTTTCCCTTTTGGTTTTGGATTTGACTCCTATTCAAATGTAAAATCGTTCTCTCATAGCATGAAGAAAGGTAATTATCTACATAACTTAACATCTCACCTATATGATAACAGTCTTTGACTCCTTCATCAAAAAAGATGGGGAGAAAGTGAGTGGAGAGTAATCATGACAGTGAGCAGTGTTCGCCAAATTGTATTTTCTGGAAAAATAATTCTTGGAGAAGTTAATGGATGTGGTGGAGAAAAGGGTTCAATGATTTGGAAAATGCTGCATTAAATAAAGTAAAAGTAATGGTTTCTAAATTGCAGCTAAGCTACAGGATTTACTATAGCTTTTGTGTGTGTGTGTGTTAATAGGGATTAAGACTTCTCTAGAAAGGGGGAGAGGGAGATAGATTAGGTTTCCCAAATACCCGGGACCCCATGCTCTTTGGGCAGCCCTGGCGTGGATAAAGGAATACAGGCCAGGATGGCTAGAGGCCTGTTCTTTTAGTTGGCCACTTAGTGTGTTTAGTGTGTTTTGTGACCTTGGGCAAATTCCAACCATCCAACCATTGGTAAAATAAACAAGAGTATGTTTGAAATGGGGGTTGAAGGATATTTAGGGTTTTGATGGGAGCAAAAACTTGAATGGGCCAAGTATAAGGCCCTTAATTGAATGGGCCAAGTATAAGGCACTTTTCTGCCCAGGGATAGGAAACCAAATAATTCTGGGCCCCATTTTGTAACAAGTCTACCATGTAAGGAGGAAAGGTGACAGACGTGTTTACTTCTGAGAAATGGACTTTCACCAACTTCTTTTTATTTCTATTTCAAAGCCCAGAAACCCACCTGCCTTTTCCTAAGTGCTCCTGCCCACATAGGTAGACCACATCATAAAAATTCATATTTGAAATAAGAAACCTCACTACTTCAGTCACTTTGACAGCCAGACTTTGGGCTTATGGAGAAATTACAGATGAATGTCTTTAAAATCCAGTGAAGGAATTTTATGATCCGTTATTTGAATGGCAAGTCTAGAGTTTTCATACATGGCTTATTTTTACTAATTATATAATATATCCAGGGAAACTTATTAGAAAATAATTTGTTTTATTAAGAAAAACTAGCCTGAATCAGAACATTATTTAGATTGCTAATTGTGAAATGAGTTACTCTCTTAAAAAAATATCTTGAATTTGCAGCCAATCTACAATTTCAACTAACTCCAGTTTCATGCCATTTGTATCTGGCACAGCACTGGTGCTGCAGAAATGGGTAATGTAGGCCTACATTACTTCTGCTTCTTTGATTACATGAACTCTTTGACTATGTGAATCACAACAAACTGGAAAATTCTTATAGAGATGGGAATACCAGATCCCCTTACCTGTTTCCTGAGAAACCTATATGCAGGTCAAGAAACAACAGTTAGAACCAACCAGACACGGAACAATGGATGTATCCAAATTGGGAAGGGAACGCAGCAAGACTGTATATTGTCACCCTGTTTATTTAACTTACATGCAGAGTAAATCATGCAAAATGCCAGGCTGGGTGAATTACAAGTTTGAATCAAGATCATTGGGAGAAATATCAACAACTTCTGCTATGCAGATGATACTTTAATGGCAGAAAGTGAAGAGGAACTAAGAGCCTCTTGATGAAAGTGAAAGAGGAGAATTAAAAAGCTGGTTTAAAACTCAACATTAAAAAAAAAAANGCCTTTTCCTAAGTGCTCCTGCCCACATAGGTAGACCACATCATAAAAATTCATATTTGAAATAAGAAACCTCACTACTTCAGTCACTTTGACAGCCAGACTTTGGGCTTATGGAGAAATTACAGATGAATGTCTTTAAAATCCAGTGAAGGAATTTTATGATCCGTTATTTGAATGGCAAGTCTAGAGTTTTCATACATGGCTTATTTTTACTAATTATATAATATATCCAGGGAAACTTATTAGAAAATAATTTGTTTTATTAAGAAAAACTAGCCTGAATCAGAACATTATTTAGATTGCTAATTGTGAAATGAGTTACTCTCTTAAAAAAATATCTTGAATTTGCAGCCAATCTACAATTTCAACTAACTCCAGTTTCATGCCATTTGTATCTGGCACAGCACTGGTGCTGCAGAAATGGGTAATGTAGGCCTACATTACTTCTGCTTCTTTGATTACATGAACTCTTTGACTATGTGAATCACAACAAACTGGAAAATTCTTATAGAGATGGGAATACCAGATCCCCTTACCTGTTTCCTGAGAAACCTATATGCAGGTCAAGAAACAACAGTTAGAACCAACCAGACACGGAACAATGGATGTATCCAAATTGGGAAGGGAACGCAGCAAGACTGTATATTGTCACCCTGTTTATTTAACTTACATGCAGAGTAAATCATGCAAAATGCCAGGCTGGGTGAATTACAAGTTTGAATCAAGATCATTGGGAGAAATATCAACAACTTCTGCTATGCAGATGATACTTTAATGGCAGAAAGTGAAGAGGAACTAAGAGCCTCTTGATGAAAGTGAAAGAGGAGAATTAAAAAGCTGGTTTAAAACTCAACATTAAAAAAAAAAAAAAGATCATGGCATCGGGTCCCATTCAGTTCAGTTCAGTCACTCAGTCGTGTCCGACTCTTTGCGACCCCATGAATCGCAGCATGCCAGGCTTCCCTGTTCATCACCATCTCCCGGAGTTCACTCAAACTCACGTCCGTTGAGTCGGTGATGCCATCCAGCCATCTCATCCTCTGTCGTCCCCTCTTCCTCCTGCCCCCAATCCCTCCCAGCATCAGAGTCTTTTCCAATGAGTCAACTCTTCGCATGATGTGGCTAAAGTATTGGAGTTTCAGCTTTAGCATCATTCCTTCCAAAAAACACCCAAGGCTGATCTCCTTTAGAATGGACTGATTGGATCTCTTTGCAGTCCAAGGGACTCTCAAGAGTCTTCTCCAACATCACAGTTCAAAAGCATCAATTCTTCGGCGCTCAACTTTCTCCCCATTACTTCATGGCAAATAGATGGTGAAAAAGTAGAAACAGTGGCAGATTTTACTTTCTTGGGCTCTACAACTACTGCGGATGGTGACTGCAGCCATGAAATTAAAAGACTTTTGCTCTTTGAAAGAACAGCTAGGACAAGCCTAGACAGTATATTAAAAAAAACAGAGATATCACTTTGCTGACAAAGGTTTGCATAGTCAAAGCTATGGTTTTTCCAGTAGTTGTGTACAGATATGAGAGTTGGACTATAAAGAAAGCTGAGTGCCAAAGAATTGATGCTTTTGAGCTGTGGTGTTGGGGAAGACTCTCGAGAGTCCCTTGGACAACAAGGAGATCAAACACATCAATCCTAAAGAAAATCAACCCTAAATATTCATTGGAAGGACTGATACTGAAACTGAAGCTCCAATACTTTGGTCACCTGATGCAAAATGCTGACTCACTGGAAAAGACCGTGATGCTGGGAAAGATTGAGGGAAAGAGGAGAAGGGGATGACAGAGGATAAGAAGGTTGGATGGCATCACTGACTCAATGAACATGAGTTTGAACAAACTCTGGGAGGACAGGAAAGCCCTGATCTGCTGCAGCCCATGGGGTCACAGTCAGACATGCCTTAGCATCTGAATAGAACAGGCCTTGTGCTATCAGTTTGTGAGGAGACAAACTAGAACCAGGGTACAATGAGTGGTAAAGAATCTGCTTGTTATTGTAGGAGATGTAAGAGTTGTGGGTTTGATTCCTGGGTCAGGAAGATCCTCTGGAGGAGGAAATGGCAACCCATTCCAGTATTCTTGCCTGAGAAATCCCATGGACAGAGGAACATGGCAGTCCATAGGGTTGCAAAGAATCAGACACAACTGAGTACATGTGCATGCATAAGATACTGACATAGCGGCCCCAGAGCTCTGTTAATGTCCTTAACAAAAACCCTACAGGTCCCGAAGAAAAGAATGTCTTGCTTGGTGAGATGCAGATGAAGTCACAGAGATATCTGAGCTGCCTTGAAAAACTGAATGGAATGTTCTCCTTAAAGGAAGGGCATAAGGCATTACTGAGTCCCAGAAGCCTTCCCTGTCCTCCATAACTAAATCAACTTCTTCTTCTATGGCTCTCATAAACAATATTCTGCCCCAGAGTAGCATGTACAACTTCTGACATTTCTATTTTGTGCCCCACTTTTTAGTTTGTGTCTATCTGATTAATCTAGTTCACGTTAGACTACATGCCTATGAAAATAGGGGCCATGTCTTTTTTTTTTTCTTTCACTGTTCAGAACTCTGGCCAGCGAGGCTCCTATTCAGTAGTGTTTGTTGAATGAATGAACAACATGAACAAAGACAAAAAAAAATAGAAGATGAGAACATTTTAGGAGAATACAGAGTGGTTTATTCAACGTGCCTGGAATAGGATGCCGAGGGAACAGGAGACTGGAAAAAACTTCAGCAAAAATTTATGAGCTCTTACTTAGCTACCAGTTTGGAACTAAAGTAACCGAGTGAAAGTGACAGTTACCCACCAGCATTTCTAAATAAATGTATGAATCTCCCGCAACCCTAGCCTCCGTTAATCTAGCATTCTGTATGTCCTGTGTTTAAAAGTCTTTGTTCACTCTAAAGTCAGGTAGATAGGCCTCTGAACTTTTTTTCGTTAAACTCCTTCTGGTTCAAAGACATCTCATCTGGTGGTCTACTCATTCAAAGTGAAAAGGAGCAGTGGGGTAACAAAATCCTTTCCAACCTACAAAGTGAAGTTCACGTACTGCCTCATGGCATCCTTGAACCTCAGAGCTCTAGAAGGGACATGTGCGGAAGAAACGGAGGCTTGGGTTGAGGAAGTGATTTGTCAGAGGTCACTCAGCCAGGAAGGACCCATGCTGAGACTGGAACCCAGATTTGTCTGACTGGACACCATCTCATCAGTCCCTAGTTTTCTGAAGCCACTTGCCTTTCATTCAGCAAACTTCTGCACTTTCAGGCTTCCTGCCCCAGAAGAGTTTCCTGTTTCACCTCCAAAGCCATCAGCAGTCCTCAGGGCCCTGCCAAACATCTGGCAGTTGGCAGGGATGGTCCTCTGTTTCCCTCTCTCTGCAGGGTGCTGAAGGGGTGGGTCAGAATTATGCCTTGATTCCCTCCAGCCACACAGAGTGTAAATAAACAGGAGCAAGGAAAGCACATGTGTAGATGGATGGTGAACCTCTGTGTCCCTCTCTGAGTAGCTATCTATAGGAAAACCCAGGCAGCTCTTCTCTGTAAGAGCCTCAAACATCTGTCCTTGGTGGGGGTTCCTGGAGCCTCTGCCACTCTCCATGCCCTCAGTTTCTACCCTTCATACACCCTATCTTAGCCCTCCTGTGGTACAGAACTGCTACATGTCCCATAACATGCCATGTTCTGTCATATGCCAAATATTCCTTTCCGCTATGTACCTTGTTGGGAATTTTCTCTTTTGGTTGTGAGTCTTTAAGAAAGCTCTGTTTAAGAGAAATTTCTTCTGTGAGGTATCCTTGATTCCTCGAAACATAAGGGCTCCTTTGCTTGTTCTTATTCTGCCCTTTCAGCTACTTTATACTTTATAGCATTTGTTTTATTGGATTATACCTATCTCCCCTACCTAGAAGAGAATTTGTTGCTGATCGTTCAGTCATTTCTGACTTTTTGTGACCCTGTGAACTGTATCCCACCAGGTTGCTCTGTCCTTGGAATTATCCAGGCAAGAATGCTGGGGTGGGTTGTCATTCCCTTCTCCAGGGAATCTTCCCAACCCAGGGACTGAATCCTCGTCACCTCACTGGCAGGAAGTAGTTCTAAGTAAATGTAGAGCTAGGTATTTTGGGAGCATAGAGAGGGCGCTCACCTCGTTTATGGGTCAGGAAGGCCTTGGGAGGAATTAAAATTCAAGCTAATGCTCTAAGAATAAATATGTTATGGGGGAGGTGGGTGGGAGGAGGAAGAGCACATAAATTCCTGGAAGCATGGAGGGATTGAGGAACCAAGAGAAGACAGTATAGCTGTAGTTGTAATAACCAAGGCTGGAGAAGTTGATGCGGTTGGATTGTGGGAGGTTATTTTGTAAGCCAAATTAGGAAAGACCGTTCTGGTTATGATAAGAAAAAGTGATTGGAGGAAAGCAAGATCAGAAATGGAAGACCAGGTATGGGGCTGTTGCAGATTTCCAGTGGAAAGATGATAGTAGTTGAGTTTAGTGATGCAGGGATGGTAGGCTTGGTGAAGTGGATGGATTATGGAGATATGTACAGTAATCTCTTGGTATCTGTGGGGGACTGGTTCCAGGAGCCCCTTGGAGACCAAAATCTGCAGATTTCCAAGTCCCTTATATAAAATGGAATAGTACAATGAGTACAGCTGGTCTTCTGTATCCATGGGTTTTGCATCTGTGGATATGGAGGGCTGATTGTACAAAGTTGAATGGTTAGGACTTGGTAATTGTCTGGAGGGAGATGAAGAGAGGGTGACACCAAGGAGTGTTTCCAGGATTCTGTCTTGAATAACCAGGTGTTGGTGGCAGGAGGTAGCAAAACAGGGAGTGTAAGGGAACAAGGTTGGGGAGGGGTAGGTGATAGAATCTATGCTAATCATACTGGAAGGTAGGAAGCCAAAGAAATATCCTGGTAGATCAATGACCAGTACACAGGCTGGAAAAGACTCTGATGCTGGGAGGAATTGGGGGCAGGAGGAGAAGGGGACGACAGAGGATGAGATGGCTGGATGGCATCACTGACTTGATGGCCGTGAGTCTGAGTGAACTCTGGGAGTTGGTGATGGACAGGGAGGCCTGGTGTGCTGTGATTCATGGGGTCGCAAAGAGTGGGACACGACTGAATGACTGAACTGAACTGAACACAGCCTGGAAGGTCAAGGGTCCAGGCTGGGGTTAGGGAGCAAAATTTAAGGAGGCACTCACTCTCAGGGTTCAACAAGTGAGGGTTGAACTCGAGAATGAGTATTTCCTTAAATTTTCACCCTGGGCTCCTTTCCTACCTCATTCTAGTCCTAGCCCTGTCTGAGTCATAGGAGAGAAGTTGGGCTAGAATTACAAGTTTGGATGACATCAGTATATAGGTGATGGAATGGACATTTACCATTGTTTAGCTTCCCAGAATTGATTTCCACATCCTTACAGCACTTAATTTCATTTTGGGGAATTAGTTTCCTCTCTTGTGTGTCTTGGACATTATTCAAAATAGGTGCTTGCCTCCCACAATAGAAACCCACAAGGTCTCTGAAGAAGCACAGTTTGAATATTAGAGCTGGATTCTAAAGTCTATTGTACTTGGTGTAAGTCCTAAGTTAACAGCTCTAGCTAAACAGTTAAGCAAGATCTCAAAGGAGAAAATGAATAACTGTAGGCCACCTATGTTTGCTGGCTTACCTTCCTGTCCTTTAGCCATCCTCCTGCCACTTTGTGATGACAAGGGAAGAAAATATCCCTCTTCTCTATAGTGTGTTGTGTGAGGATTTGAGGGCTCTATGGACTTCTCTGCCGGTTCAGATGGTGAAGAATCCACCTGTGATGTGGGAGACCTGGGTTCGACCCCTGAGTTGTGAAGATCCCAATACTCTTGTGTAGAGAATCCCTATGGACAAAGGAGCTTGGAGGGCTACAGTCCATGGGGTCACAAAGAGCTGGACACGATGAGCCACTAAGCACACATTGGCTGCAGAAATTTCTGTTAGTATCCGGAAGACCCTGGAGCTGTCTTAGGGCTGGGGGAGTAGATGCCAGTTATGGGAGGGGATCACACAGAGTCTGAAAACAAGATGAACAATTGGAAACAGAGCAGAGACAATGAAAGAGACTGGGTCCTCAGTGACATTGTTGGAAATCGCTGAATCAAGTCTCACCTGAAATTGTTAATAAGTTGGCAGCCAGATTGCTGTTACACAGACTCCTCAGCAACAGGACTTAAGTAATGTACAAATTAAGGTCTCTTTCACATAACAGCCCAGAAGCAAGTGGTCTAGGCTGCCAGAGTAGATCTGCCATTCTCAACATGTGGCTTCCATCTGTAGGTCCCAAGTGATTGCTTCAGGGGACTCTTTTCTCAACCCAAGAGAAGAGCAAACAATGATATGGAGAGCAATATCTTTTTTAACAAAGTGACCTGAGAACATACTTACCTCCTTCATTTACATTCCACTATACAGCCACATCAAGATGCAAGGAAGGCCAGGTGAAGAGGTCTCTGGAATGTGTGGGGCAGTTGGTCACAACCTTTGGATCATAGAGGCAGGGAGTCCTATTACTAAAGGGAAGGATGGGAGAATGGATCTTGGGAGTATCAAGCCATTTTGAGTTGGGGTTTCTGTTCTTTGCAAAAATAGTTTATCTTCTATGACAGTGGTCTCCAGCCCTTTTGGCATCAGGGATTGGCTTCATGGAAGACAATTTTTCCATGGACTGGGGGTGGAGGAGTGGATGGGATGGTTTTAGATTTACTCTCTGATTGCCTCCTGCTGGATGACCTGGTTCCAATAGGATGTATTGGTCCATGACTTGGGAGTTGGGGGCCTCTATTCTATGAGACTGGATCTGTCTCTCAGCCTTTGTCTGTCCCATCATAATGCTTCTCTGTGACCTTGAAGGGACAGTCTGGTGCTGTGTGTTTGAATGCAATTGAGTTTAATTTGTTAAGGGAGGTAGAGGAGAGGAAATCATCTGGGATTATACTCTGAGTTCTTGGTTATTTTCACACTTTGTATCCTTTAGTCCTTTCACTTTCTTTATCTCCAGGTTGCATGTAAGGAAACTGAAGTTGAGGAAGGTTTATATATGGTACAGACACCAGACAGGTACTAGGGTTACAATACAGCCCCTGTCTGTAGGATTTAAAGCCAGTGTCCTCACTAGTTCATCCTCACTGTATCCTGTGGTATTGAGGCGCATGGTGCTATAAGAATTAGTGGGGATGTGAGGGGTCAGGAAAGTTGGTGGTAGAGGTCAGTAATGGGGGTGAGTATAGGGAATAAGGGGCTTCCCAGGTGGCTTAGTGGTAGAGGTTCCACCTGCCAAGGCAGGAGACGCAGAAGACGTGGGTTCAATCCCTGAGTCAGGGAAGATCCCATGGAGAAGGGAATGGCAACTCACTCCAGTATTTTTGCCTGGAGAATTCCATGGACAGAGGAGCCTGGCGGGCTACAGTCCATGGGGTTGCAAAGGGTTGGACACGATTGAGTGACTGAGCATGTACACATGCACAGGGAATGAGGATGGCTGGAGTCGTGTGTGTGTGTACATGCATACATATGTGTGCTTATATCCACAGAGATAGAAGGCAGGTAGGAAGGAGAC
Organism: Neotragus pygmaeus; assembly: GCA_006410875.1. NCBI lineage: Eukaryota > Metazoa > Chordata > Mammalia > Artiodactyla > Bovidae > Neotragus > Neotragus pygmaeus. The sequence continues at coordinate 198,474 of SJYV01017599.1, read as the reverse complement.
AGGTGTTCAAAAGACTGACAGGGGACCAGTCCAAATAACCCTCATTTTCCCAAGACCTCTCCTTGTCAACCACACTCCTGATTCCTCTTTAACATGATGCTTGCTTGTTGACTGGGTGTTTATTTGAATGGGGTATCTTGCAGACTCAGAGCCTTCCTTGCTCTGACAAGCTTGGGAAGCCTGGTGGAAAAACAGTTGCATCAAGTAAGGAGTCTGGAATTTAATGGAGAAAGTTGCTTATGCCCATCCTGACTGCAAGGGCTGCTGCATTAGCAGAGGAAGGGGACTGGAAGGGCAGGGCTACCAGCGGGGTTGGGAGGAGGGTGGGGAGGCAATTCACTAATAAGCTGGACTTCCAGGAAGGAAAGCCCACCCTCCACTCCCTCACCACCAAGGCTGAATGAAGGCTGCCTTAGGACGTCTCCTGCCTGAGAAGGCTCTCTCGGAAGAATTCTATTGTCTGCCTTTCGAGAGGAAACTTGTTCCTTAGAGAGCACAATGAGGACTTGACCTCCAAGGACACAGGGAGGAAGCTGGGAGTCCTTGAGTTCTCCAAAAACCTGCTGTAGACAGCCTCTTGGCAAGCATTCATGGGGTAGCTGGACACTTTACCCTGGTGGAGCAGCCTGGGTCCTGGGAAGAGTGGTGAACTGGAGGAGCCAGCCTTCCGCGGGCTCTGCCCAGCCCAGTCCCTCCGCAGCGTACGGTCACCTTGCCCCTGTGATGGGGATAGTGAAGCTCCATTTCTGTGACCCCCCTCTGTGCCCTCCTCCCAGCCAGTTAAAACTGCTCACTGCTCCTGGATAAACGTCACCCACGCCCCTCAGCCCAGGGTCACCGCAGTGTCCTCTCTTCCCCGCCTATGTTTGCTCATCTTTCAGGACCAGATCAAATGCCACCTCTTTGGGGAAGCCTTCCTGGTTTGACCCAGGCAGTCATTGATTCCTACTTTCTGTAAGCACATATTATTTTTACGTGCATATCTTATTGTCTTGCATTTTGCAGACACCCAGTAAGTATGTCTGTAAATGTGTGCGTGCGTGTGTGGTCGCTTCAGTCATGTCTGATTCTTTGCAGCTCTGTGGACTGTGGCCCTCCAGTCTCCTCTGTCCATGGGATTCTTTAGGCAAGAATACTAGAGTGTTACCAATTCCTTCTCCAGGAGTTCTTCCTGACCCAGGGATCGAATTCCAGTCTCTTAAGTCTCCTATATGGGCAAGCTGGATCTTTACCATTAGCGCCACCTAGGAAGCACAAAGCATTTTATTTGTAAACTTTATCAACATTAAAATCATTAAACTAAGTCAATAAATGTATAGTCCTGACTTAAGTTATTACTGTTGATAAAGTTTATAAATGAAATACTTAAGGGATTGTATAAATAGTTGTATATGTTCATGGTTGCTACTCAAAATATTTTTTTGTTAAAACTTGTGTTTTAATTCTTCAGTTCCAGCTGTGTGGTCACTGCCCTTATCTCTTCAAACTTGCACTCAAATCACAGGTGACTTCTTAGATGAATGACATGTCACTTGTCTTTGTGTACTCTTCAGTAAGTCACCTCTCTCTCTGATTCCCATCTTTAATATAGGGTTTGAGAACATTTGGTGCTGAGGCTCCCTTTAAGCTGAACAATGCTATAGTTCTAGCCATGAAATATTTAAAATGTGACCTCCCAGGAATGTTTATATTTTAAAGGAGTCACTTAACTAGGGGCAAAAAACATTAACAGTGGGAATTCACTGGAGGACGAAGTAGCAGGATTCCAAAGGTAAATATTAGCAAAACTTTCTATAGAGTGACAAAGTAAAGACCCTTTATTTAGCTTCCTTTGAGTACTGCCATTCCACTTGATATGAATATACCTCTTCCTTATAAGAACTTAATCAGGGAATAGACACAACAAAAACTTAAGTGCATTTTGCTATGTGAAAGAAATCAATTTGAAAAGGCCATGTATTGTCTGGCTCTAATCATCTGACATTTCAGAAAAGGTAAAATTATGGAGATAGAAAAAACAAAACAAAACAGTGGTTGCCAGGGAATAAGAAATTGGGGCTAGGTAAAGGGAGAAATAGAATACAGAGGATTTGGGGGGAGCGAAACTATTCTGTGTGATTCTGTAATGGTACCTGACATTATACATTTGTTAAAACCCATAGAATGTACAACACAAAGAGTGAACCCTAGCGTAAAATGTGGATTGTAGTTAGTTATAACGTGTCAGTATTGGCTCATTGTAACAAAGGTGCCGCGCTCATGCAAGATGCCAAAAGTAGGGGAAATTGTGTGTGAAAGAGAGGGGCCTATGGGAGATCTCTGCACTTTCTGCTCACTCTATACACCTAAAAACTGCTTAAAAATAAAGTCTATTAATTAAAAAAACCTTAATCACACATCTCCTTAATCATAGCTAACATTTATAGAGCACTTACCAGGTACTGTTTTAAGTAATTTGTATATATTGACTCTTTTGAGAGATTTCCACATCAAACTTAAGTTGTTGTTCAGTCTCTCAGTGATGTCCTACTCTTTGTGACTCCATGGACTGCAGTACGCCAGGCCACCCTGTCCTTCACCGTCTTCCAGAGCTTGCTCAAACTCATGTCCATTAGTGATGCCATTCAACCATCTCATCATCTGTCACCCTCTTCTTCCACCTTCAATCTTTCCCAGCATGAGTTTTTTCTAGTAAGTCAGCTGTTCGCATCAGATGGCATTGCAGTTTCAACTTCAGCATCTGTCCTTCCAATGAATATTCAGGATTGATTTCCTTTAGGATTGACTGGTTTGATGTCCTTGCAGTCCAAGGGACTCTCAAGAGTGTTCTCCAATACCACAGTTTAAAGCATCAATTCTTCAGTGCTCAGACTTCTTTATGAGCTAAGTGCTATTATCAGTTTCATCTTACAGATGAGGAAACTGAGGCACAGCGAGTTTAGAGAAACTTGCCCAGGGTTGCACAGCTAGTAATCAGTAGGGCCCTCTTTGATCCCAGGCAGGNTGTTCTCCAACACCACAGTTTAAAGCATCAATTCTTCAGTGCTCAGACTTCTTTATGAGCTAAGTGCTATTATCAGTTTCATCTTACAGATGAGGAAACTGAGGCACAGCGAGTTTAGAGAAACTTGCCCAGGGTTGCACAGCTAGTAATCAGTAGGGCCCTCTTTGATCCCAGGCAGGCTGGCTACAGAGTTCATACCATGCTGTACCACCTGCTTCTAGCCTCTCCCCTACCATGTGCCAGAGATGTGTGATTTCTCTGCTCAGGTAAGCTTCCAGCCTCCCTCTGGAAGTCTTTCAGACCTGCCACAGGCCGGGAAGGTGACTGTTCCATGCTCTCATACACTCTGGCCTTGACTCTGCAGATACACCATAATTAGAGCACATTTGTTGAATGTAACCTGAGGATTGCCAAGGAGTGTTTGGCATGTATTTTGTTGAATCCCAGAGAAACCATGGACTTTCACTAAAACGCCTACTCATATCTGTTCACAAAAAGGCAGCCAGCTGAGTGAGCTTGGTTCCGTGCTCACTGCTGCTTCCTTCTCCAACGTCCTGGATATTCTTCTCTAATGCCTTTGGTTGTGTGCCTCCATCCTCGCTTGGTCTCAGTGTCAAGGACACCAGTGACATTTCCTGTGCCTACTTTTTTCTCACTGTGAAAAGTAAACACAATGTTGGCCACACTCCTGTCCTTCAACTCTGCCCTTGTTCTTCACGTTTCCTTAAAGTTTTATCTGTAGCCTTGCTCATTTCTTGGGCAGAGTCTAATTCAAGCCAGAAGGTGAGCAGGTGAGAACTCATTTAGGGAGACAAATGGTTCACTTTTGTGCCCTCCTCTCCTAAAGGTTATTTCTTTGCCAGCAAAGACAAAGAAAAAGAGCTGGGAAACTGAGCTTGCTCTGGCTGCATCACAGGTACTACTCAGTGGACAAACTATGCCTCCCCAGTTCACGCTGATTCTTCTAATCACGATAATAAGACCCTGGAGACGTGAGTGGAGGTGGTCTGGATTCCTCTCCCTGACAAGTGGCCTCTGGGAAGCTGGGCCTCGCCTGGGACTCTGGGGGCTGGCCTCTCACTGAGGACTGTAGGTTGAAAAGCTGAAGCAGGTCTAGATGCAGATTGGGAAGGTGGAGTGAGTGGAACAAGTAGCCCTTCCCTCTATCCGCTGGCTCTGCTTCAGCCACGCCTCCTCCCTTCCCCTCCCTACTCCCTAAAGCCCAGGGACAGTGCCCTCCTTTTAGCTCCCTTATTTCTTACTCCCCTTCCCTCAACTAACTCTGTCCAGGCCTGGCTGAAAATTCAGTTTCTCCAAACATCTTCAAATTTCCCTTACTTTCTCCCCTAATAGAGGGCCTGCTGTATGTTCGCAGGGGGTCCTGAACTTCCCCAAGCTTTACACCCATGTCACTTGCTTGTAATAAATAAAGTCATGGATTGACTTTCCAATTAGTTAGTAAACCATGTAAGGGGAAGCTCTGTCATGTTGGCCATTTTATCGCTTACTACAGTGCCTGGAAGAAGAAGAGCACACATGAAGTACTTATCAAATAAAGGGATGAAACTTAAGTACCAGGAAAAAGAGATGGGCCTTAGAGCCAAGGTCATGGGCCAGAAACCACCCTGAGGAGGCAGCAGAAATAGCCTGTGTGTTTGTTACACTCTGTGGCCCATTCATGTGTATTTAATCAATGAAAGAACATTGATTTCACTGTGCTTGGAACCCCCCATTGGCAAGTAAATTAAGTCTTGAATGAAGCAAAGCACCTTTCCCCCCAAGAATCAGAATGGCCTGTGCTAATATATTCTGGGGGAGTTTTGGACCACAGATTAAAAAATAGGTTCCCCCCCTTCCAAACCACTTCCTTGAGGATGCACTGAATCACAGTGAATGGCCAACTGAGCTGCCAGTAGGCCCATTAGAAAGTGGGTTGTCAGAGACTTGTATTACGTAGGATTAACATTAGGCATCTCTGTCTCAACCCAGTGAAAGGCTTCAAGTGTCCTTGGAATTTCAGTGACCTTTCCCCATCAATGATGATATTGTTCTCCTGCCTGATGGCTTAATTCATAGGAAATGCAACCCACTCCTCATCATCACTGCCCACCACATCTGGGATGGGGCCGAGGGCCTGAGAGCACTGAGCGTGTTACATTCGCTTGCACCAAACCTCCCAGGGTGCAGGGGCTCCTGAGAGTTGTTTTCTGAGACTTTTTACAGTTTTTCTCAATGGTCTTAGCTGAGAATTAGGAGGCAATTGCAAAGGTTCTAGGAGTCTAGCAGGTCTTAAACCTGTCAGCAGCAGAGCTCCTCTGATGCAGTAGGGTAAAGCTGCTGATCTGAAGCCACCTAGAACTCAAGTAATGGTGTGGGATCTGAAGCCCAGAGAGACCACATTCATTTAGGGAAAGCACAAGGGAATAATGGCTGTTGATAGGTTTGTTTTTGAATCCTCTCTGTGGCCTGAAGACTTCTCTGCCTCTGTTTTCCTGATGAGAGGGCAATGGCTCAGAGGACACGGCACCTGGATGGACTGCTAGAATTCAGACATCAGGTGGGTGGTGGGGATATCTACTGAACACCTTTTTAGGTTACACAGGATACTAGGGATTTTGGATTCTTTTCCTCCTGTTTCTCATCATAGCATTAAAATGTCAAAACTGAAGCCAAGGCAGAGCTGGCTAAGTTCTTTCTACTGCAATTCAGCATCATTAGGCAAGCTTCTCCAGCAGCTTGGCAGCCAAAGCAGAGAATATGGGTGGCTGGGTGGAGCAGAATGAAGGGTCTGTAGGAAGGTGAGGGGAGAGTTTGGGCAGGGGAGAAGTTGAGGCTGGTGGAAAAGCAGGGATGGATCTCATTCAAGGTGACTCCTTCATGTCGAGACTGTGATTGGTCCTCAGAACATGTCTTCTGAACAGGTGCTTGAATGCTAGCAGGGAGCTGATGGGCAGGTGAGCCAAGGTCCTGGAGGGTCTAGGGATGCATGCCTCAGTGCAGTAGTTATAAAAGTGAGCTGCTGGGAGTTGGGGTTACCAGGGGAGGGCAGTGGCCTTTAAGAGCTTCAGAGGAGGGAGTTATGAAGTGATGGCCACCTTGGGACGGGACCATTACTGGGCAGCTGCAGACGCATGTGGCAATGGCCACTGGCATTGAGGAGCAGGAGGCCAATGAGAAACAGCCTGGGGCAACTCCTTCCATGCATCCCTGGGTATTCCACACTATTCTGTGTGGAGATGGATGAAAATCTCTGATAACTTTGAAGAGTCAAGTGTTAGGCTTCTCCAAAGCTCTATTTCCAAGGGGTAGAAAAGGCCATAACCAAAGATTGTGTATGCTCAGTTTGCCTAGTCATGTCCGACTCTGCAACCCCCATGGACTGTAGCCCGCCAGACTGCCCTGTCCATGGAATTTTCCAGGCAAGAATACTGAAGTGGGTTGCCATTTCCTACTCCAGGGGATCTTTCGACCCAAGGATCAAACCCGAGCCTCTTGCATTGGCAGGCAGATTCTTTACAACGGCACCACCTGGGAAGCCCAAACAAAGACCACTGAGTGCTAAGACACTTCAGTCACGTTCGGCTCTGTGTGACGCTATGGACTGTAGCCTGCCAGGCCCTCTGCCCATGGAATTCTCCAGGCAGGAATACTGGAGTGGGTTGCCATGTCCTCCTACAGGGGAGTCTTCCTGACCCCAGGATTGATCCTGGGTCTCCTGCATTGGCAGGCAAATTCTTTACCACTAGTCCACTTGGGAAGCCCTATAAAGACTACAAACATCTCTGTATCAAGATCCACTTAGTTCTTGGCACATGAATGTCACCCGCAGTGTATAACCAGGAAGCTCGGATGTGGGCTAGAGTGCCTTCTGCTGTGTCTTTCTCTGAATTCAGTTGGTGGAAGACAAAGTCAGTGCTAATCTATGGATACATTTCTTTTTCATGCAGGCACTGCCTTTACTCAGCCTTGGCATCCTGCAGCAGAGGTCTGGGCTATAATAGAGTGGGTCTTATTTTTTATGAAGTTCATGAACTTTGAAGGAAGGAACTTGGGAAAAAAAAGGTCTCATTACCTCAGGAATGAAGGAAGGTTCATGCTTCTTTTAATGCCAGACATTGGTGTGGCCTAACTTGTTAGAGACACAAATAATCTGGGTGGAAAATTGCAACAAAGTGTCAAGGAGAAAACAGGATGGCTTCTTGGGGTAAAGCAGGTTGGGTGGGGGAGAAAAGGTCAGTGAAAGGTCAACCTAAAGTGGAGAGTTGCTGAGGAAAGGCCTGCAGATTTAAATTATTGTCAGACATGTGTATAGACTGACTTTGTGACAAGACTCTGCCATAGACCCTTCCAGAATCTGGGATAATGGGAAGAACATGATCTCTGGATTCAGATGGATTTGGCTTTAAATTTCGATTTGGCTACTTACTATAAGCTGCATGACCCATACCTTCCCCAAATCTCTCGAGTTTCACTTTCCAAATCTGTACACTGTAAAAAAAGAAACAAAAAAAACCTGGCAGGATTGTTGAGGGGATTGGATGAGACACTGCAGGATAAGTGTCAGGCACTGTGTTCATAAAGAGAAATGTGGTACAAAGCTTTTGAATTCACACTACTACTATTATTATTGTTAATTTTTGCTGCAAAAAGATTTATTGTTTGCATTTAGTCCAAGTCTTTGGATAGGGCTCCAGGATAGTTAAAAAGCAGCCTACTGGCTGCAGAGTGTCAGGTGGCTGCACTGACACCAGAGGGGGCTTCTCAAAGGCTGCTGGGCTCCAGAGCCTCCTGGTGCTGCTTGAGGGCGAACCTTTGCAAGAGATAATTACCCAGCCCTACCTGGGGGTCAGCCAATTCACAGAAGTGGCCCACGCCCTCCAAAGTCGTATCGTTTTGGTGGAAATAGCCCAGAGAGAGGTAGGTGTAGGAGGCTTGCAGATGCAGGTTGACCAGGAGGTCAATGGCAGCTTCTTCCTGAAGGGGATAATTCTGATGAATGTGGGATCATGTGATTGATCAGCAATAAGAAATTAATCTCAAAAAATGGTGTGAGCTGGTCCCAGAGTCAGGCTAGCTGTGGTTGGTTCCAAAGATTTGATAGGAAAAATGTTTGCAAGTGGTTAGAGACTGGAGGAGGGAACTTCCCTGGGTCTTTTCTGTCCAAACTATTGAAGCAAGAGACAGATCCACAGGATCATCAAGCATAGTGCTCACAGTCACATTTTTTAATGAAATATATCTTTAAATTATACAGGGCAGTGGTTCCCACGAGTTAATCATTAATTGACCAGGAGGCTGACTGCTGTGCTGAAGTTTACCTCCTCTGCAGAGAGTCCTTGGAGGAGTGCTGGATGGCAGGGCCCATGCTAGCTCAGTGTTTGCCAAACTTCTCTGTTGATGGGAATCTCTTGTGCATCCTTGTTAAACTTTACAAGTTCTTGGCTTCATCCCAGACCCACTGAGTAAGAAGCTCTAGGGGGCCCAGGAAGCTGTGTCACCTGTTGTTTGTTTTTTATGACTGGACTGGGTCTTCATTGCTGTTCTTGGGTTTTCTCTAGTTGTGGCCAGTGGGGGTGACTCTCTGATTTCAGTGCATAGTTCAGTTCAGTCCAGTCACTCAGTCATGTCTGACTCTTTGCAACCCCATGGACTACAGCATGCCAGGCCTCCCTGTCCATCACCAACTCCTGGAGTTTACTCAGACTCACGTCCATTGAGTTGGTGATGCCATCCAACCATCTCATCCTCTGACCTCCCCTTTTCCTCCTGCCCTCAATCTTTCCAGCATCAGGGTCTTTTCAAATGAGTCAGTTCTTCACATAAGGTGGCCAAAGTATTGGAGTTTCATCTTCAGCATCATTCCTTCCAGTGAATATTCAGGACTGATTTCCTTTAGGATGGACTGGTTGGATCTCCTTGCAGTTCAAGAGACTTCTCCAACACTACAGTTCAAAAGCATCATTCTTTGGCCCTCAGCTTTCTTTATAGTCCAACTCTCACATCCATACATGACCACAGGAAAAACCATAGCNCTGCAAAGAATATAATCAGTCTGATTTCGGTGTCGACCCTCTGGTGATGTCCATGTGTAGAGTCTCCTCTTGTGTTGTTGGAGGAGGGTGTTTGCTATGACCAGTGCATTTTCTTGGCAAAACTCTATTAGTCTTTGCCCTGCTTCATTCCGCATTCCAAGGCCAATTTGCTTGTTACTCCAGGTGTTTCTTGACTTCCTACTTTTGCATTACAGTTTCCTATAATGAAAAAGACATCTTTTTTGGGTGTTAGTTTTAGAAGGTCTTGTAGGTCTTCATAAGACCGTTCAACTTCAGCTTCTTCAGTATTACTGTTTGCGGCATGGTGGTGGTTTAGTCGCTCAGTTGTGTCCGACTCTTTGCAACCCCGTGGACTATAGCCCGCCAGGCTCCTCTTCTATGGGAGTCTCCAGGCAAAAATACTGGTGTGAGTTGCCGTTTCCTTCTCCAGGGGATATTTCTGACCCAGGAATTGAGCCCAGGTCTCCTGCATTGCATGCGAATAATCTTTACCGGTGGAGCTGTGTGGGAAGCAAGAATACTGAAGTGGTTTGCCATGTCCTCCTCCAGGGGATCTTCCCAACCCAGGGATTAAACGCTTGTCTCCTATGTCTTCTGCATTTGCAGGCAGATTCTTCACCACTGAACCACCAGGGAAGCGTAGTCAGGGAACAGACTTATATTACTATTGAATGGTTTGCCTTGGAAATGAACAGAGATTATTCTGTTTGCTTTTGAGATTGTATCCAAGTACTGCATTTCAGACTCTTTTGTTGACCATGATGGCTACTCCATTTCTTCCAAGGAATCCTTGTCCGCCGTAGTAAATATAATGGTCATCTGAGTTATATTCACCCATTCCAGTCCATTTTAGTTCGCTGATTCCTAAAATGTTGACATTCACTCTTGCCATCGCCTGTTTGACCACTCCCTGTTAGCCTTGATTCATGGACCTAAGATGCAGTGTGTAAGCTTCTCATTATGGTGGATTCTCATTGTGTAGCATGGGGCTCTAGGACAAGCAGGCTTCCATAGTTACCCCACATGGGCTCAGTAGTTGTGGCACACAGGCTTAGTTGCCTTGTGGCATGAGGGATCTTCTTGGACAAGGGATTGAACCTATATCCCCTGAATTGGCAGGCAGATTCTTAACCACTGGACTACCAGGGAAACCCAGGAAGCTGTGTTTTTAACAAGAATCCCAAACAAGTCTTGTTATCAGACAATTTGGGGAAACAACCTTAGTCATACCATTCATTGATTAGTGATAACAAGGTAGTTTTAGAGTACATTAAAAAAATTTAAAGTAAAAATTTACTACAAAGATGATCTCCAGGATTCAGAGTTATTTAAAAAGGATCTTCTGACTGATCTTTGGTGGAAGAATGTATCATTATGCTTTTAGAAGAAAGATGCTCTTTCGTTCCTCCCTGCTTTGGCTGTTGCAGTTCTCTCTGAAATTCTCTCTACCTTGTCTACCTGCCAAATCCCGCTCCTTCTTCAAGGTTCAATTCAACAATCACACTCTCTAAAAAGCTCCCATGATTCTCTCAGCTGAGTCAGATGCTTCGTCCTCTCTGTGCCCTTTGTGCCTTGGTGTTACAACATTTATAAGGTGAATCACATTGTTTTATGGGTTTGTTTTTGTTTCTTTCCACACTAACTTTTGCATATAAAAATCAAGAGGGTGGGTTCTGATATAAAAAGTGTCTCGATTTGAATCTCCCTGAAGGATCCCAGCAGACAAAATGGAAGGAAACACCTTGCGTTGGGTGTTGGAAGATGAGCAAGAATTGCCCAGGTGGAGAAAGGAGATTTCCAGTGAACATCAAGTCCAAAAGTATGGAGGTCACAGAAATGCACACTTTCCCCATCTTGAACCATTTTTAATGAGAAACTCAGCTTTTGCAATAATACATTTTAAGATCTTGAAATTTTTCCATTAGGTCACTTTTGGTGTCTTTTCATTAGACTTTATTTACAAAGTCCATAAAAAGAACTATTGTAATTCTGAAAATAGTTTTAAATTGTCAAGTCAAAGAGAGTCTGGGTTAGTCCTCAGATACTCCATATACTGTATGATTTTGCAAAGCACCAGAGTTGGAAAAGAGGAGAGTGAAAAAGTTGGCTTAAAGCTCAACATTCAGAAAACGACACTGTGTGTGAAAGGCTTTGGTTGCAAATATGCCTGGTTCAGATCATGTCTCTTACACTTATCACTGGGTGGCTTTGAACAAGTTATTTACCTCTTCTGAGTTTCTCAAGTATAAAATAGAAAATTAATTCTCTTTCCGTCTACTCTCTCAGAGTAGAAAGGATCAGTTAATAAATAGACAATACTTAGATTTTAAAATAATCTTGATAGACCAGGGCAGTGTGCTAATACTACTTATAAGACATTAAAAAAAAAAAAAAAAGTCGAGTCCAGAATTTAAGATTACGTACATAATGGATCTACTGGCTTGAGGAAAATTAGTGCAGTAGCAGCTCACATCAGAAACACTAGGAAAAATTTTTAGAAGTCAAGTTCAGTTTGTTCCAACAGGGTGCTGGGGCACTAAAAATGTGCCTTTTACTTTGGCATCATAACTAGGTTGGCAGACAATTTTTAGCTGTGTAATGCCACGTGTTGTTGAGTAAGGGGATCAGGACCCCTCATGCACTGTTGGAGAGAGGGTAGACGTATGTAATCAGTCTATAGAACAATCTGGCACAACTTGAGCAAATTAAGTTTGTATATGCCCATGATCCAACAGTCCCACTCTTGGTTTCTGGCAAATTCTCTAGACTGGTTCACCCAACTTCCTTCTGCCTCACTTAGAAGTTGATTTCCTAGGGGAAAGAAATGCAAACATCCGTATCTTCCAGATGCCCTATTGTTCGGGGCTTCCCTGGTGGCTCAGAGGTTAAAGAGTCTGCCTCCAATGCGGGAGACCCAGGTTCAATCCCTGGGTCAGGAAGATCCCCTGGAGAAGGAAATTGGCAACCCACTCCAGTATTCTTGCCTGGAGAATCCCATGGACCGAGAAGCCTAGTAGGTTACAGTTCATGGGGTCACAAAGAGTCAGACACGACTGAGCTACTTCACATTGTTCAGGTTCCATTAATGACCTAGCTTCCTCCAAGGAAAGCATGTATGTGATATTTCTATGATATATATGTATCTGATATTATGTATACTATTTGGAAGGTGAGAGTGATTATCACAAAACAGAGGTCTTGTTTCTGCTGTGTCTGTTATTTTTGTTGGTATGTGTGATCACAAAGACTTTTAAATAGCTGCAGTTCATTTTTTAGTAGAGGGTCTGATATCTGGTCCTAATATGTGAATGTCAAGAAACTGGACAATCAAAACCCCTAGTTTCAGAGAGGTCATGTTGGTTTCTAGATCCTTTGGCCCCATTGCTCCCCGGTGGGCCAGTTCTGCTGTGTAGTTCCAGGTGTCATTCTTGGAAGTTCAACAAAAATTTTTCATTTTTCTAATAATTTAATGATAAGAATTCTCTCTGTTTTATATATATATATATATATATATATATATATNTTGTCATCTCACTGTTCTGTTGTTTTATGTGGGGATTTTGGGAAAGATCCAAAACTATTCAAATACTATGCTGCCATTATCTTTCCAAAATCTCTGTGGCTGATAACATTCAAATTTTATCTCCACACTGCATTTCTCACCTGACTTTGTATACCCAACTATTAACTGTTATCTTCATGTGGATGTCCATTTTTCTTCTGGCTGTGCCACACAGCTTATGGGATCTTTAGTTCTCCCAGCAGGGATCAAACCCAGACCCAGAGCAGTGAAAGCACGGAGTCCTAACCATTGGACTGCTGAGGGATTCCCTCCACAGGGAGGTCTAATAGGTGAATCACACTTAACTTGGCTGAATCAAGTCAGCTATCCCCCTCAACTCTATCACCTCTCTTAATCTTCCCCATCTCAATAAATGGCACCACTTCCCTCCCAGTCGCTCAGGTCAAAAACTGAGGAGTCAGTCTTTTTGCCTCAAGACTCCAAAATTAATCCTATCCATTGGCTCTGGCCGTTCTTCCTATACAAAACACATTACTAGTTCAATTACTAACCGCCATCTCCATGCCTTTCCCTGATCCAGGTCTCTACCACCTCTCTCCTGGACCTCTACACTATGCTCCAGGTCTCTTTACTCCCCCTTCAGGGCAGCTAGAGTGATCTTTAAAAAAAAAAAAAAAAAAAAACATAAGTCAGATTATACCATTCCCATGTTTAACACAACCCTGAGGCTTCCCACTGCTAAAAGTGAAATCCCAACAAGTAACTATGACCTGTAGGGCCTGCATCATTTGGAGAACTCTGGCTTCTCTGATGCTCTCTCCCTCCAGCTTCCCTATATTTTCTAGGTTCCAGATACCTGGTCTTCTTTTTGTCTCCAAAAGTCCTATATGCTCCTCATCTCAGCACCTCTACCCCTGCATGTTTGGAATGCTTTTTCCCTGGATCTTTTCAACACTGCATCTTCTCATTTTCATGTACAAACTCAGAGGAGACTTAATCCCCAAGGTAAAGTTGTTATCTATTTTATTTTCTTCTTAGCACCTATCAGTGCCAGCAATTATCTTTTTCATTTATGTCTATGTATAAATACATACAAATGTGGGAATATATACATCTTCCCACCCCCGCCACCATTAGAATTCTCCTTGTGGATAGTGATACCACCTGGAACATAATAGGTGCTCAATAAATATTTATCAGCTGATTATTTTTCCAAATGCTTCCAGATATAGCCAAGGGAAATAAGCCCTGCTACAGCAAACTTTGGAACATGAATATTCTCCTAAAATTGCCAGCTGCCAATCTAAACCTTTCTCTCAGGACATGGTTCTGTCTATACTGCTAGACAAATTATATTGACCACACAACTCTTGGGAAGAGGCATGGTCTTTAATTCTATTACAATCAACATTCCTTCTATATAACCGATATTTTATAATAAAGCTTTTCTATTCCAAAATAAAAATTCATATATAACTGCAAACCAAATTGTTTTTTAACTCACCTTATTCCCTTAATTATAATACAAAGGAGTAATTTAAAAAGTAATTTATGACAAAATAACAAGTATTTCATTATGCAAATGCTTGAGTATGACTAAACTAGAAGACAGAAGGAAGGAGTCAGATTTTTGCACCTTTATGTAGCATCACCATGAACAAAGCAACTATAAATTCAAACTAATATGAAAGTGTTGTGTTGGCAGCTCAAACACCACAAGTTCAGTTGGCAAGAGTGATAAAGGGTGATATGATTTTCCAAAATGTTGACCAACTTTTGGTAAAATGTAGAACATAACAAGGTACAGTCTTCCCAACGTGCTTAGTGAATTTTCAGGAAAAATTCAATGTATATTAAATTTTTACAAAAATATCCTGTGTTTACAAATAACTAGAATGTATTTGGAAATGCAGAATATATAAGTTTATACTTTACATAAATTCACAGCAGAAGAGCTAAAAGCCTTGCTATGTCTTCACTGTGCTGGATTCTCCAGAATCTTGAAGAGCACTTGTCCAGTGAATGCCAGCAAAGCTCATTCTCCAATCACTGAAAAATCAGAACTGACCAAATAAATTTGTAAAATGCTCCCTGTGTTTATATTATTACAAAATAGCAGTCTTGTTTGCGATCTTCCAAAACTGGAAACAACTGAAAAGTCCTTCAACTGGTCCAGGAATAGACACACCAGGGTCCATCCATACAACAAAATGCCACTCAGTAATAAAAAGGAATCAACTTTTGATATTGGCAACAACCTGGATGACTCTTAAATGCACTATGTTAAGCGGAAAAGGCCAGACTGGAAGGGCTATATACTGTATGTTTTAGAATAGTACAGGTTAAGCAACCTATCAACAACAGAAATTTGTTGCAGTCCTGGAGGCTGAAAAGTCCAAGACTAAGGAACCAGCAGATTCAGTGTCTTGGTGAGGGTGTGCTTCCTGTTTCATAGACAGCAGTCTTCCTGCTGTGTCCTCACATGCTGGGAGGGGCAGGAGAGCTCCCTGGGCCTCTTCTATGAGGGCATTAATCCCATTCATGAGGGCTCCATCCTCCTGACCTAATCCCCTCCCAAAGTCCTTACTTCCCAGGATCATCACATGGAAGATTATATCCCAACAAAGCATTCTGGAGGGAACACATTGAAACTACAGCAGTGTATCACTCCACTTATAGGATCTTCCCAAAACAGCCAAAGCAGACCAGAAAACAGATGAGTGTTTGCCAGGAGCCGGGGGTCAGGAGAGGGGTCAACAAAAAAGTGACACAGGGAACCTTCAGGGGGTGATGCAATCATCCACATCTTGATTGAACTGGTGGCTACATGCTTGCATGTGTTTGTCAAAACTCACAGAATTGTACACTACAAAAAAGAATATTACTGTATGTTATTATGTCTCAAACTTTAGAAGTATTTTTAAAAATAGGTACCTCCCTGCTGAAAACTGAGAACTGAGAAGTAATACAGAGATTCACAGGGTGTAAGTATTTTCAGCTGTCCTGGCCACTTCAGTAAGGCTGGGCAAGGCTTGCTGACTCAGTTTTGAAAATAAGTACTACGGCATGTGGCAAGCTTTATATGTGACTTTCTGTGGGAAAACTGACACTTAGGTTGAAGGTCTAGTTCCAAAGTCTGAAATTCATCAGTTGGGTACATTTTGGTATTCAAGTAACTGCTCTCCTCTGAACCTCAGTTTCCAAATTGTTGATCCTGACTTTATTTGATTTTAACTCTAAAATTTTTTACTTATTTATTTATTTAGGTTGCCCTGGGTCCACTGTTGGATTCTGGCTTTTGCTAGCCATGGTGAGTGAGGACTATTCTTTAGTTGTGGCACACGGGTTTAGTTGCTCTGAGGCATGTGGGATCTTCCTGGACGAGGGATCAAACTCATGTGCCCTGCATCGGCATGCAGATTCCTAACCACTGGACAACCAGGGCAGTCAGATCCAGACCCTCTTTGATTCAGTGATTTGCTCATGGCCAGGGAGCAAGGAGGGAGAAGGCAATGGCACCCCACTCCAGTACCTTGCCTGGGAAATCCTGGTAGGCTGCAGTCCATGGGGTCGCTAAGGGTCGGACACGACTGAGCGACTTCACTTTCACTTTTCNACACATGGGTCACAAGAGTGATAATTGAAAATCATGGGGTTATTCAGTCTGGAGGAGAACAGAGAGGGAGACAGGGTGACCAGCCAACTTGGTTTACCTGGAAGTTTCCCAGTTTTAGCACTGAAAGTCTCATATCCCAGGAAACCCTTGAGTCCTGGGCAAACTGGAATGGCTGGTCACCCTAAGGAGACATCACTGGTGTCTCCAGCTATCTGAAGCACTTTCCCAGAGAAATAGAGGAAGTAAAGGTATGATTCTCTACCTTCAGAGGACAGACTTTAGACCACTGGTAAGAGCAAAGTTAGAGTAAGGAAATTCCTGGCTCAATTCATGGAGAGCTTTCTAACAGCCAGCTGTGAACCAATGAGCATTTACTGCTCCTGACCGCTACCATTCAATGGATTCCTGGTTACTGTGTCCAAGTTTGTTCTACTCATTGCACAACAGGCCAGTAAATCAGGAGAATGGGGTGTCAGGGCAAGAAATAATGACTTTATTTGGAAAACTGGGAGTCAGAGAAGATGGCAGACAAACATCTTAGAGAACCATCTCACCCAAGTCAGAATCAAGGCTTTTTTTTTTTTTTTTTTTCACACTGATTGGGAACGGGGTGTCACTGGTTATTTCAAACTTCTTCGTATTGGAATCCTTTGTTCTTGCAGCTGTCAATGTAGGGCAGATGATGATGTTTCTGTAAACCTCAAACAAGACAAATGTTATTCTCTGTTCTGCAACTTTCAATCTTTATACGAATGGAAAAGTATTGTATCCTTAAATGTCNTATTGGAATCCTTTGTTCTTGCAGCTGTCAATGTAGGGCAGATGATGATGTTTCTGTAAACCTCAAACAAGACAAATGTTATTCTCTGTTCTGCAACTTTCAATCTTTATACGAATGGAAAAGTATTGTATCCTTAAATGTCAGAACCTTGACAATAAAGTATCTTGTATATTTTGGGCTATAGAAAGCATTCTTAATTTGACACAAAAGTTAAAGAATACAAAGATTATAATAAAGAAACTGATCCAATATGGAATAAGATTTCTTCTCTATTACACTTCGAAGTACATAATAGTCTCATTTAATCTTCAAAGTACTGCACTGAACTAATGATGAAATAAAATAACATTCCCAAGGTCAGACAATTAGGGTTTTAAACTTAGGGCTGTCTGACACCAAGAAGCCCAGGCTCTTAACTAATACCTTTTAAAATAATCTTAAGTATTTTTTTTCTATTCCAAGATAGTAAAATTAAGTCTTCTGTGGTGTGTTACAGACTAACAATTCTTAGGAATTCAAAGGTGAACTCCTAAGAAAGCTGGTCTAGTCTGGGACTAATTGTGACTTGATATGGAAAACACTTAGTTGCCCTAACAAGTCTAGCAGTGGACACCATCCTGAGAGTCTGCCTCTGCCTGGAACTCTCAAGGACACTTGATAAGGAAAGAGCTCTGAAGAGGTTTACCATGTGCTAACTTTCTCAGTCCAGCACAATCCCTCCTGTTGTTGAAACTAAAAAACATAACAAAACAAAACAGGTGCAGTTTCTGTTTCTATTTGCAGGGTGGCTAACCAGGATCATTATAAGTGGGCTTAATAATAATAACAGGTACCATTTTTTTGTATATATACTATGTGCTAAGCATGGTACAAAGCGCTTTACACATACCCAGAGCTTATCACCAAAATATGGTAGTGAGTCAATAAATATTGTATGAGCAAATTAATTTTCTTGTTTAATTTTCTCCTATACAACTATACCTGGAGACTCCACAAGTCCTCATGGCAGCTCTTATTATTAGGCCCACTAAATATATGAGGACCCTGAGACTCAAGAAATCATATTGCTATGATTATATTCTTTTATCTAATACTGTAGTAAAGATAGTAAGTTAGAGATATGTGGATTTAACAGACTTAGCAAACCAGGTCACACACATTATTTTCTTGTATAATTGGTAAAGCCCAGTTTTTGCATGTTTTAATGTTACTAATCATTACAGTTCTTCTTTAGTTTTCAACACATTGTTCTTGTCAGTGGAGGTATTTCAAAGTTTTGCTCTCATTTTTTCCCCTTAATTTTATTTATTCAGTTTTGGCTAGAGATACTTTAAAATTGATTGTATCATCTGACATAATTTTCTAGATCCTTGTCTGAATTCAAGGAAAACCTGGAGCTCTTATTAAAAACTGTAATTTCTAGGTCAGTCTCTTGAGATTCTTCTTCAAAATCTGTGATAGCATCTGTCACATTGTATAATTTGTCACATTGTATAATCTGTCACATAGTATAATTAGCTATTTACTCTGCCATGAGCTTCTCATGGGAAAGCATAAAGAAAGGGCTCAACAGTTATTTATTGAAGGGATGGATGTATTTAATGAGCTTATCTTCTGAATCTTTATCAAGTAATTTGTGTAACTGTTAATCAGGAAAGCAAAGAAGTGATGACAGCCTTCTCCCTGCAGACCAATCTTGATATATTCATTAACACATAAATTTAACCAACTAAAATTTGTCTAAATAGCATTATCTTTCTGTTAATGTTTTTCTCTTTTCATATGGACCTTATACACGGTTTGTTAAATACTTGAATGGGAGAGAGAGTTTGGGAAGATTGATGATTTGAAAAACTATGCATTACTATAACCCAATGATCACTTCTTTGCTTTAAAATGCTCCTAAATTTTGCTAATAATCAGTTATAAGTTAATTTGCTGATGGTCTTAAATTCACCTTCAACTGCCTTTTGAAAAACTAACACTTGTATCTATCTTCTGTCTGTGGCATTTCTCTAACTCTCCAGTATTTTAGAAATTCCTCAAAATATTTCTAATATTTCAACTCAGGAGCATAATTCTCTTGAATTGGATTAGTTGAGTAACTTAGATGTGTTGGTTAAGCACTTATTCATTTATTCCTTCAGTTTTACTACCTTTGTTGAGTATTTGCAGTCTGCCAAATTTGTGCAAGATACCTAGGATGTGGCAATGAGTGAGATAGCATTCTCTGAGTTGAGGCAGGGCTAACAAAATTTAAAAGGCAATTATACTATGATGGAGGTAACCTCAGACTACTTACAAGAGAACAGAGAAGAGCTTCTACATTAGGGTGATGTCAGAAGAATCTTCTGGAAGAGCAGATTCTTAAGCTGGGACTCAATGGACCTGGTAAGGCAGGGATGTAGGGGAGGAGCATTTTAGGCAGGGGCAGAGCATTTTCCAAGCTTGGAGACAGAGAGAAATGAAGGGGCAACCGAGGACTGGAATTTGCAGGAATCTGGGACCTTTATTTCCAAGACCCAATGTAGGATCTCTTAGACCAGATAATCATTCAATGATCATCCCCCTGTCCTCTACTTGGACACCAGGGGAGGGAAATTCCAGACTCATGAGGCAATTAACTCCCTACCCCTAACAATAGATTGGCATGATATTGGGAATTGTGTGGAAACAATATTATTCTGACCAGTGAGAAGGCAGATGTAAACAGATGCCCATGGGGCTGATGGGAGAAAATGAGACATTTTATAAATTGGACTCTGAAGAAGCCCCTATTCATGTAAGCCTTATTGCAAGCTCGCGCCTTATATAATCACACTCGTTAGTGTCGCGTGCTTCTTATTCCTCTCACAAAGCCTTCTGGAAAGCTAGGATTTATATTCATCCGTGGCTGCTCTGTCTGTAACCAAGAAGCTTTGTTTTGACTCCTGCAGATGTTTCCATTTAAATAAAAATGAAATTGAAATCAAATGCTGCATTTGAAGCTGCTTTGCACCCTTTGTATTTGCTAATCAGCCTTCTCATTATTTAACCTCAGAAATCAGAGCCTCTGAAACTGATAACTGCGTACATGCCATCTATATGCAGTTACTGATTCTGCTTATTCCTGAGCTCCTCTGTGAAACTGCCCCGTGTGACTGTTTAATAGAGAAATAAGAATTGCTCAGTGTGGACTCCAAACCCTGTGCATAGGAATCATTGGGAAATTTACTAAAAATGAACATTCCCTAGACCCCACACAGACTTTCTGATTCAGCAGTTCTAGAGTTAAGGTTTAGGGATCAGCATTTTAAACAATCTCTGGTTATGTGCATTTACTCCCAGCAATGGCTCTGTACCATCTCTTGGGGTTCAAAGTTGAATAAGACACATTTCCTGCTACCAAGCTACAGTCTGGTGACTGTGAGACAAATGAACACCCCCATTTCATTCAGACTGATTAGTTCAAGGATGGATCACACACAGCATAAATGGTGACCAAATGTGAGGCCTTGGTTTGGTGGTGGGTGAATGATGCAACATGGTATTTTTTTTTGCTATTAGTGAAAAAAATAAAGGATCACAAATATTTTTTTAACAAAATTAAGTCTGAGTTTAGATTTTCCTGTATTATTAAAAACATTTTTATTATGAAAACTTTCCTATATACACAATGTGTTTGAAAGTAAAAGTGTTAGTTGATCGGTCATGTCTGGCTCTTTGCGACCCCATGAACTGTAGTCCAACCTGCTCCTCTGTCCATGGGATTCTCCAGGCAAAAATATTAGAGTGGTTACCATGCCCTCCTCCAGGGAAATCTTTCCTACTTAGGAATCAAAACCAGGTCTCCTGCATTGCATGCAGATTCTTCACTGTGTGAGCCACCAGGGGAAGTCCAAAGTGGTGAGAAAATAATAATAATGGTACAAGAATAGTACTGTATAGCATATCTTCCCAACCCAGGGATTGAACCTGTGTCTCCCACACTGCAAGCAGATTCTTTATCATCTGAGCCACCAGGGAAGCCCATAATATATTACAATAATGTAATAAACTTCATATAACCAGTATGCATGTTTGTGTTTATATGTATGTATGTGTATATATACAAGGACTTCCAATGTGAGAGACCTGGGTTCAATCCCTGGGTTGGGAAGATTCCCTGGAGAAGGAAATGGCAACACACTCCAGTACTTCTTGCCTCGAAAATCCCGTGGACGGAGGAGCTTGGTGCAGGCTACTATCCATGGGGTTGCAAAGAGTCGGGCACGACTGAGTGACTTCACTTTCACTTATGTGTGTGTATATATATATATATATACACACAGAAAACATCAGTATTTTGCCTCTCTTGTTTCATCACTTACCCACCTACCCCATTCCATCCAATTGTTTGCTTTTTCTAATCCAAAATCTCATGTTATTTCACTTATGAATAGTCCAGGGTATGCTTCAGACTTAATACATATTTTGTTAAAAAAACGTTTGCAATCTTTGATTTTTTTCACTAATAGCAAAAAAGAAAAGAAAAAAGAAAAAGCCATGCTGCATCCTTCACCACCACCAATATGGGCACTTTCTGGGCTAGCCACAGGGCTATCATCATACCCAAAGAAATTCACTATTATGCCTTGGTATAGTACTTAGATTTCTCTGATTATCCCAAGAATGTGATGCACCGTTGTTCACATCAAGATATAAATAAAAATCCACACATATTGCAATCAGTTGTATTTCTTAAGTCTCATCTAAGCTACAACAGCCCTTTTCCCCTGGTGTCTTTCCCTGATTCCTCCCCTTTTATGCTGTTTTTCTTATCGAAGAAACCAGATCTTATAGAAAATCCTACATTCTGAATGTGTCTGTTTTCATCATTGTAGTGTCATTTAACTGATTCCTGTGTCCTTTCTATTTATAGTAAGCCAGAAGCTAGTTAAGTCTTGCTGAGATTCAAGTCCAGGGTTTTTCCCAAAGAGCATTTCATTGTTGGTGCTTTATACTTCATGCTGTGTCACATTAGGAGGCACAGAAAGTCTGATTGTACCATTTTTATGATGCTAATTTAATCAAAAATTTCAGGTAGCAACAGTCTAATATCTCTATCCCAAGATTTCCTTTAGACTTTCAGCTAATGGTTTCATCTACAGACAATCTTTGCTTAAACCAATTATTTTGTGAGGAGTTGAAGATGGGCTCTTTTTCTAGTTCTTTTTTCCTTTCCTATGTATTAGTTGGAATTTTTCTGTATGGACCCATTGTGCTGACAAATCGTGAATATCTGTTTACTCTGAATTCTTTTTCATTGAGGAAAGGCAGGATAAATGATCTGGTCCCTTTAATAGTGGTGAATACTGAGTGCTGAGGTTATTTATTCTTCTACTGGCTATCACTTTGAGCACATGGTTTTATATGCAGCATATTTTAATACATTTGCCATGGGTCCCTTTATCATATCTTCAACACTCTTTGATAGCTTCCCTCCATTCTGGTACAAGAAGTCTCTGGAAATTTTTTGGTCCAGATCATCATCATCCTCTCTTCAGAGGAGTCCGTGTTCCTTTTGGAGAGGAATGGTCTTTAGAAGCCACAATTTGGATGCGAGGGCTGCTCACTGCCATGAAGCTGTAATTGCTTCTAAGCCCCTTTAGTGGGCAAAGCTTAAAAAAAAAAAAGCCTATTTAAAAAACTATATTCAAGCTAATCACTAACAATCCAAATATAGTAATATGAAGTCCAACATTGAATTACACTTGTTTCTCTTTTCCCATACACTAAAAATCTTGGTTCCTGAAGAAATTAGCATAAATACTTCTTTGATATATCAGGATATATTTCTTTGTGGACAAGAAAACAAATAAACAAACAAACAAACATTTGATATGATTTCAATCTTCTCAAGTGTATAAAGACTTGTTTTCTCTTTTCACTTTCACCTACTTGCATTCTGCTATAGTATAATTTTTTGAGTGGGAGTCAAAGCAGTGAAGTTTCAGCTGGCAGCATGCTGGCTACCATTTGTTGGGTGCTTATTATGTGGTGGGAAAAATTGAAATGGGTGTGTTTTAATGATTAACTCAAGTAATCCTTATGCCAGCTCCATGAAATAGGTACTGTTATTAGTCCCATGTTACAAGTGGGGAAGCCAAGGAAACAAGGCACTTAATAACTTGCTCAAGATCACACCAGTGGTGAATGGTAGAGTGGACTTTGAATTGTTGTTGTTGTTGGGCTGCAGAGTCCCTACTCTTACCCATGAGAAACTGCCTCTCTGAAGCCACCTGCTCTAGGTCATAGTAAACAAAGAGCTTGGGAAATGTAATTCCCACGGTTCTCCCATCCATACTCACCTGTTTTTTTCTCCTTCAGTTTCACCTTTAGTGACTGTTTCAGTTTCACTAACACTAGCCCATTCTGTGCTCTCTGCTATATCTTTGGAGACAGTAGATATTGCATAAATACTTTCAGATTTGTTTGCAAATCAGTAACTCTGAAGCACAATCTGATTCATAGGTAAACAGGAAAGAAAATCTATTTTGGTTGCGATTTTTAGGAAACCAGAGTATTCCAGTTTGAATGTAAGCTTTGTGTTGTTCGGGTTTTTTTGAGAACAAGTACACATTCCAGCATTAAAATATTCTTGTGCCCTACAAATCCCCCATGGCCTTATTAAACCTTAGAATTAAGGCTGGGTGGCACAGGGAAAAGTGCCTGGAAGACTGGGGTTCTCATCTTCACATAAAACAAGCTGGGTGGAGCCCATTATAGGCACTGACCACAAGGAACGCCTTGTGGCTAGAGGCTTCTGGGGCCGAGCTCTCGAAAGGGAGAGTGTGCACTCAGTGCATCTTCATGTGGTAGAGCTTGAGTGATAGTGAGGGTCCCAGAATCTTTGCCAAGAAGGAAGAGTGGAGCATTGAGCCATCTTGTTAAGGCAAAGACAGTGTTGAGAAAATCACAGGCAAAGTCAGGAAAAATTCAGTAGCAGGATAGAGTCAGGTGCAAGCGATGGGCAAGGGGGACCACCCTGGGCTAAGGTGGTGGATGAAAGAAGGAAATGTGCTGAAGTCTCATTTATGCGGTGTGTAGTATGGATTTCCAAGGTGGCTCTGGCTGTTTAAAACCTTGCTACTCAAAACATAACTTACAGATCCTGATCACAGGCTCAGCTCAGACCTAATGGGTCAGAATCTCCTTCCAAACAAGATTGCCAGGTAGGTTAAGGAGCACAGGGTTGGAGGAGCAGAGGTCTGATGGACTTTGACAATGGCAGCAGTGCAGCAGGGAAGTCCACTTCCCTCTCTGGGCCTCCAACTTTTCATTTTAAAAACAGGTTACATTTAAGCTTTCAAAATATTTTTTAAAATTGAAATCTCACTCACTCCTGCCCTGTATCACTGATGCTGTCTTCCCCCTACACAGTCAGAGTCCAGCATGAAGAGGCTGGGGTGCTCTTGTGCCACCATGGGTGATGGAGCTCCTTGAGCTGTCAACCAAGTTGGACCACACAGAGGTAATTTCCCACTGGGATAGATAAACTGCTTCCTGATCAGCTTTTGAGGGGCCCCATGATATGATTCCAGAGAAGGCAACGGCACCCCACACCAGTACTCTTGCCTGGAAAGTCCCATGGACGGAGGAGCCTGGTGGGCTGCAGTCCATGGGGTCGCTAAGAGTCGGGCACGACTGAGCGACTTCACTTTCACTTTTCACTTTCATGCATTGGAGAAGGAAATGGCAACCCACTCCAGTGTTCTTGCCTGGAGAATCCCAGAGACAGTGGGCCCCCATCTATGGGGTCGCACAGAGTCGGACACGACTGAAGCGACTTAGCAGCAGCAGCAGCGTGATATGACTCAGAGGGGAGCAGAGTTAGCTCCTTATGGAGTAAACCCTGATCAATGGGAAAGGGAGACCAGGAGGACGAAAGCAGATTCATTTCTTTCTTTCCTCCTGTCTGCTGTGTTGCAGCATCTGCTTGAAAATTCTCTGGAAAGTCATAGTGGCTAAAGGGATAAACATGCCTTTGCAGGATCAGCATCTCTGTGTAGCTCACCCCGAAGAGTGCAATACTGACGATGTACAAATCACACATTGCTTTCATTTCTGCTTTTCTTCCTCACCTTGGCCTCCCTTGGCTTCCATCTCCAACTAGATGTCCCAGCACTTTAATCCTTGCCTCAGACTGCTTTATAGAGGATAAAGACAAAAGTCAAATGTTAAATACATCATGTTGTTTAATTGGGGAAAGTACTGTCATCTCATTTCATAGACTACAGAGAAATGATATGCATGAGTTGTCCAAGGCCATGTGATTAGGGAGGGCCAGACCTGGATCTTTATCCTAAGTCTGTTGGCCCCAAGTCCATGTACTTCTTTACTCAGACAATGAACTGAGATTTATGGAACATAACATGCCAGTTTTTCCACTATATTCTTAACAACCATTCTGGGTAGTAAGGATCATTGCCCTCAATTTACAGACGGGGAAACCAATGTATAGAAAGCTATTGGATTTGCCTGAGATCACACAGCAAGTAAGTGGGGGAATTAAGACTTAGTTTGAGTGCAGCTTAATTATGGAGCAGCTAACAATTCCTGGTGCCCATATGCCTGTGTGTAAAGGCCTTT
This sequence comes from Neotragus pygmaeus, assembly GCA_006410875.1. Classification (NCBI taxonomy): domain Eukaryota; kingdom Metazoa; phylum Chordata; class Mammalia; order Artiodactyla; family Bovidae; genus Neotragus; species Neotragus pygmaeus. The sequence goes on along the minus strand of SJYV01017599.1, from coordinate 172,887 downwards.
GTAGCCACGTTACTGTGAGAGCCAAGGCTGATTAGAAAATGTGAAAATCACTGCAACAGACATCTTTCTAAACCCTCAGCAAAAAGACTTAAAATCATTTTTAAACAAATCTTTCTCACGGCTATGACTGTCATCTCACCAAATTGTTTCCAAAAGAGTTCTTTACGGTCATGGAAGACTGAAGTGTGTCCTTCAACCCTGCTTAAAAAGACAAACAACTGATTTCTCCAAATACAACAGTTCAAACCAATGGAACGGATTTTGATGTATAGACTTCAAATCAACACCAATCTATTTGCAGGGTCATCTTTAGCCACCCTGTCCCTTCTCTATGAATGGTGCAGAATTACCCAAACATTCACTTGGCATATCATTGCTGGGGAAAAGAAAAAATACCCCACCCCAGCTGTACTGCTTTGAAAAGTGGGAAGTCTTGAAAGCTGCCCCAGGCTAGAAGAAAAATAAGAAAAAATGACCTAGGTAGGTGAAAATGACCTTAAAACAGATCCATAATAATTTGCATCAGGGCAAAGTCTTCTACCATAATGGATCTGTGGAATCATTCCTCACATACCAGCTACAAGATGAAACTGAAGCCCCAGCAGAATGTAAGAGGCCAGGCTGAGGCCAGGCTGATGCTTCTCTCACTGACTGGGCCACAAAAGTCCCCTTTTACATACAGTCAAACAAGCTACTCCATTTGTAGGTTGATGGCGAATGGCATGTGTGCCTTTCTATATGTACTTTTCATCTGTCTCAATACCAGGCCTCCCTACCTGGATGTTGCACCAGCCTCCTATTTATTTTCCTGTCCCCCAGTCTGGCCTATAAGATCTGAGTGGTGTCAGAAGACCTGTTAACTTTCCTGCAGAATAAAATTCAAATGTCTAAGTATCTCATGCGAAATGCTGGGCTGAATGAAGCACAAGTTGGAATCAAGACTGCTGGGAGAAATATCAATAACCTCAGATATGCAGATGACACCACCCTTAGGGCAGAAAGAAGAACTAAAGTGCCTCTTGATGAAAAGAGGAAAGTGAAAAAGCTGGCTTCAAACTCAACTTAAGGTCATAGCATCTGGTCCCATCACTCCATGGCAAATAGATGGGGAAACAATAGAAACAGTGGCAGACTTTATTTGTTTTGGCTCCAAAACCACTGCAGATGCCGACTGCAGCCATGAAATTAAAAGGCACTTGCTCCTTGGAAGAAAAGCTATGACCAACATAGACAGCATATTAAAAAATGTAGAGACATTACTTTGCTAACGAAGGTCCACGTAGTCAAAGCTATGGTTTTTCTAGTAGTCATGTATGGATGTGAAAGTGGGACTATAAAGAAAGCTGAGCACCGAAGAACTGATTCTTTTGAACTGTGGTGTTGGAGAAGACTCTTGNAAAAGCAGAGACATTACTTTGCCGACTAAGGTCCGTCCAGTCAAAGCTATGGTTTTTCCAGTGGTCATGTGTAGGTGAGAGAATTGGACTATAAAGAAAGCTGAGCACCAAAGAATTGATGCTTTTGAACTGTGGTGTTGGAGAAGACTCTGGAGAGTCCCTTGGGCAGCAAGGAGATCAAACCAGTTAATCCTAAAGGAAATCAACCCTGAATATTCACTGGAAGTTCTGATGCTGAAGTTCCAATACTTGGGCCACTTGATGCGAAGAGCTAACTCATTAGAAGAGAGCCTGATGCTGGGAAAGCTTGAAGGCAGGAGGAGAAGGGGATGACAGAGGAGGAGAATTGTGTTGTTATGTGTATTAGCAATATACAATGAGAAGATAAACATTAAGAACAGTGTTATTCATAAGAGCGTCCAAAAATGTCAGATGCAAGAAGAAATGTGATGGAAGACCTCCACGTCCTACACACACACACACACACACACAATAAAATGGGGACTTCTCTGGTGGCACAGCCTTTAGGAGTCTGCACTTTCACTGCTGGGGGTGCAGTTTAAGCCCTGTGGTGTTGGAGAAGACTCTTGAGAGTCCCTTGGACTGCAAGGAGATCCAACCAGTCCATTCTGAAGGAGATCAGCCCTGGGATTTCTTTGGAAGGAATGATGCTGAAGCTGAAACTCCAGTACTTTGGCCACCTCATGTGAAGAGTTGACTCATTGGAAAAGACTCTGATGCTGGGAAGGATTGGGGGCAGGAGGAGAAGGGGACGACCAAGGATGAGATGGCTGGATGGCATCACGGACTCGATGGACACGAGTCTGAGTGAATTCCGAGAGATGGTGATGAACAGGGAGGCCTGGCTTGCTACAATTCATGGGGTCACAAAGAGTCAGACACGACTGAGTGACTGAACTGATGTGTGTATGGCTTAGGTAGGGGTTGATGGTGGCGCCCCTTTTATGAAACACTTCTACAGGGTAGGTTTCCCAGAACACAGTGCAATAAACATCTTTTTTCAACTGTAATGAAGATATTGTCCAGGTGGCTTGGAGCATCACAGATCGGTAACATCTTAGAAAGTATGCAAGAGGCATCTGACATACACCTCCCTGAACTGGCACTGTTAAAGCACATATGTTAAGAGAGAGAGGTCCTTGAAGGCAGGGACTATCTCTCTTTCTTCTGTGATTTTTACTTATTTTTTTGTAACTTTAAAATTATTAATTTATTTATTTTGGCCGCAGTTCGGGATCTCAGTTCCCGGACGAGGGATCAAACCTGCACCCCCTGCAGCGGAATTGCAGAGTCCTAACCACTGGATAGCCAGGGAAGCCCCTCTTCTGTGATTTTTAATATGATCTCTTGTATCTGGGCACTGAGAGTTGAGGAATTTATACTTGAGTTTACATCTTGACTGTGTGACCTTGACTGAGTCACTCGGTCTAGGTGGACCTGATTTTGTCAGGTGTAAAATCAAATAATGAGAGCTGTAAGGATTAAGAGATCAATGTACGCGAAACCACCTCTGCACTGCGAAGTGAAATCACAGAAACTCAGGGTATTGTTATCCATCCTCTTGTATCCCACCAGGATGTCTTAGCCAGTGCTGAGCACACAATTGTTTCCTGATAAAATCTCTTTGGGCAGCTGATTGCTTTCCAAAGTGTGTTGCTATAGATTTGGGTTTACCCTGCCTATTATGATGGTTTATGCCTCATCTTTTGAGGGGACTCACCCCTCTTCTCTTTATCTCCAACCCTGTAGTCCTGGTGGGGCTTATCCAAACAAGGTAAGTTGCTAAACTGGGAGGAAGTTACCAATTGCCTCCTAAATTGGGGAGGTGCCACCTGCAGAGGATAGCCAATCAGAGGGGAGAAATAGCACCCTGTTGACATTGTGTGAGCCCCTGGAGCAAGCCATCCCTGAACTCCGCCAAGTAATAGGTGTTTATATACCCCTCCCCCTCCCCCCTCCTTATCCCTTTTGGCTTAAACTTGTGGGTTACTGAAAGCCTTGGCTCTCTTTCCCTTCCATCCTGGAAGGCAGCAATGGTCTCTTTTGTCCTGTTAGCAAAAGGGAAAGAAAGAGGATGTCACAGGTAAAAAGTCAAAACTGGAAGATTTTATTTAACATATATATACAGTATCTTCCTGTAAGCAAATGCTATGCTGCCACTGAATGATGTAGCAGAATATTTAATCAGGAAAAGTCTCACCAAGGAATAATGAACATGTGTTAGTTTTGCAGTTAGAAAACAATTGTTGGAAGAAGTTTTGCATTAGGAAGAGGGCTTGCCCGTCATGTCTGGGGAAGCTCAAAGGCAGCCCTCACTGACAAGTTGCTTTCTTTCATTTTCTTATATATCAAGCACTCATAGAGCACTTGCTATGTGCCAGGTGTTGTTCTAACTCCTTTAATCCTCACAGTGACTTCATGTAGTTTCTACCATTGTCCCCATTTTACAGGTAAGGAAACTGAGGCCCAGGAGTAAAATGGCTCATCTATAGTCATCACAGCTGCTGGATTAAAGCCCAACAGCCACTCCCCCAAGTCATGCTCCAAACGATCCCAGGATACTGCCTTTCACAGGCACATATTAACGACTGTCTGAAAGGAAATAAGTTATTTAAACACAGGGATAGACGTTCATAGAGAGAAGACAGTGTGAAGAGATAGAGATCAGTGAGATAATTCTTTTTTTTTTTTTCTGTTACATTTTGCATGCGTGGTAAAAGTAGCTTCAGTTGTGTCTGACTCTTTGCGATCCTATGGACTGTAGCCCACCAGGCTACTCTGTCTGTGGGATTCTTCAGGCAAGAATACTGGAGTGGGTTGCCATTTCCTTCTCCAGGGGATCTTCCTGACCCAGGGGTTGACCTTTAATCCACTTTAAATTTACCGGTTCTTTGTTTTCCTTTTTCACATTTCAGGTGTCCTCTTTTTCTGATACATTGTCACTGTTTACAGTTTCTGATTACCTCCTGAGATTGTTATGCTTGTCTTCAACTCCTTGAGCATAACATGTCTAATAATTTCATGGAATATATCTTCTAATTGTTAAAAAAAAAAAAAAGAGAGAGAAAAAGCCCACTACCACTTGAACTGTGTTCAGTCATTCATTTTATTTTTCCTTAAGGATATAAACTAGTTAAGGGAAAGAAAGAAAGAAAAAAACTGAGAAAAGAAGGAAAAGTCAGATGGAGGAGGGGGAGGGGNTTTTTACTTTATTTTACTTTACAATACTCTATTGGTTTTGCCATACATCGACATGAATCCACCACAGATAATGTTTTGCAACTGGAGAATAAGATACAAATCCATAGCTTCTGTTGAGACAACATAAAAAACTTACAGGTGGACACAAAATGAAGAACAAAAGAGATTTCAGAATTCTAGTGTAAAACGGAGATCAGCAAACTTTTCTTTAAAAAACTAGACGTTTGGCTTTTGTGCCACATAGTCTCTGTTACAACTACCCCATTCTGCCCTTGTAGTGTGAAAGCAGCCATAGACAATATATCAATATGATCAAATGGGACTGACTATACACTAATAAAAATTTTCCCCAAAACAGTGGTAGGCCATATTTGGTCCATAGACCATAGTTCGCCAACTACTGATGTAGAATAATATATTTATGTAATCTGCATGTTTGTCACCTGTGTACATGACCAATGGCAGAAACTGACCAACATATGACAATTCCCATCTAAGAATTACAGTAGCCAATATTGGAAAACATGTTTTCTTTGAAAAATTATAATGTCCATTGAAGAAAGTATCTTTAGGACACCACAAACATGTCTACTGTGGTATGAAATTGTTCTTTGCTTTAAGGGCACACAAGAAGGTTCAGTCAGATGAAGGCCATATAGTCATTTACGCTTAAGTAGAACAAGTAAGCATATGAAGAGGTGGCAAAGAGGTGGAGAAATAAAGAGGTTACACATANTGTGGTATGAAATTGTTCTTTGCTTTAAGGGCACACAAGAAGGTTCAGTCAGATGAAGGCCATATAGTCATTTACGCTTAAGTAGAACAAGTAAGCATATGAAGAGGTGGCAAAGAGGTGGAGAAATAAAGAGGTTACACATAAACATATCCCGGTATTTTCTACTTTTAGCACATCATCTATTGAAATGAGGAGAAGGGAATGGCAACCCACTCCAGTATTTTTGCCTGGAGAAATCCATGGACAGGGGAGCCTGGCTGGCTAAGGTCCACAGGCACACACAGGATCAGACATGATTGAAGAGACTTAGCACTATTAAAATGAAGATATTTAATAGAAAAAAGATTGCAATGTACATTTTGGTGTTCAGTTGCTAAGTCACGACTGACTGCAACCCCCAGGACTGAAGCACAGCAGGCTTCTCTGTCCTTCACCATCTCCCTGAGTTTGCTCAAACTCATGTCTATTGAGTCAATGATACAAATCAAGTATCTCATTCTCTGTCAATGTACTTAATGATACACAAATGTTAGACAGAAATTAGAAAATAAAATCAGTGATAATAAGGTATAAAAGTTTTGTTTATGTTAAGTGAAAAATAAATCTATAAAAGAGTCATTGGTTACTCAAGTAAATACACAATACTTTGATTTAATTTGTGTTCTCCTTAAATAGTGCCTTATTTGAGAAATGATCCCAAGAAGCAGGAATAAACTGAGCCAAAAAGAAAATCTGCATACAAGGTTGTAGTTGTCAAAACTGCATTGGTGAATAACACAGATTCAGTTCCTCTGTGACTACGGCAGGTCATTGCTTGACCCCAAAATTGTCTGACTGTCTGAAAAAAAAAATCTTATTTTCTAGGCACAGATACTGTAGACTGGCTCTTTTTTACCCTTCTAGTTCTTTTAACTAGGACTAGTAAAAATTCCATAAACACTCTAGCCTTTTCTAAAAAAAAAAAAAAAAAAACTATTTTGACTTTTTTTTTTTTCCCTACCAATTCAGTTCAGTTCAGTCACTCAGTCATGTCCAACTCTTTGCAACTCCATGAACTGCAGCACACCAGGTGTCCCTGTCCATCACAACTCCCAGTGTTCACTCAAACTCATGTCTATCGAGTCGGTGATGCCATCCAGCCATCTAATCCTCTGTTGTCCCCTTCNAGACAGGAAGGAGATAAGCAAATTTTTAAAGATTAAGATTTACATATTAATGAGAGTTCCTTGCATTGCAAGGAGATCAAACCAGTTGATCCTGAAGGAAATCAGTCTGTGTGTTCTTTGGAAGGACTGATGTTGAAGCTGAAACTCCAATACTTTGGCCACCTGATGTGAAAAGCTGATTCATTTGAAAAGATCCTTATCCTGGGAAAGACAGAAAGCAGGAGGAGAAGGTGACAACAGAGGATGAGATGGCATCACTGATTCGATGGACATGAGTTTGAGCAATCTCAGGGAGTTGGTGATGGACAGGGAAGCCGGGTGCGCTGCAGTCCATGGAGTTGCAAAGAGTCGGACACAATTGAGTGACTGAACTGACTGAACTGAAGGTTTACATGATATCAACAGATAAATGGAAAAAGAAGTTGTGGTATATACAATGGAATATTATGTCAGTCAAAAAAAAGAATGAAATTTTGTCATTCACAACAACATGGATGAACTTGGAGGCCATTACTCTAAGTGAAATAAATGAGAGAAAGACTAATATGGTATGACATCACTTATATTTAGAATCTAAAAAATAAAACATAATAGTAAATATAACAAAAAAAAAGCAAACTCAGATATAGAGAACAAACTAGTAGTTACCTGTGGGGAGAGGGAAGGAGGAAAGGGAAATACAGGGGATGGGGATTAATAGATGTATTAATATTATGCATAAGATAAATAAGCTACAAGGATATTTGTACAAGGAACATAGCCAACATTTTATAAAAATTAAAATTGGAAAATACCATTAAGATTTGTGAATCATTACATTGTACACAAATCTTACATAATGTTGCATAACTATATCTCAATAGAAAAAAACTATGAACATTTAGAAATGAAAAAAACAAAACCACTTGCCATACTACCTCTGAAAAAAATCTGTGTTTCAAATACTATTTATAATATTTACATTATTATAAAATAATTTAAAATATTTTAATTTCTCTGTCATTGATCTATTTTAATGCTCTTTTTATATATTTATATTATCTTCACTTTTTCATGTCTATTTTTCTCATCTAACATATTATGAGTATTTTCATGCCATTAAAATTTTTTGTAAAAGAAATTTCAGTAGATGAATAATATTTTATCTTCTGGATGTATCACAATTTTTCAAGTAATTCCATTACAGAACATGTTTATTATTTTCAATGATTCAAATATTTATATATAGTGCTATGACATATTTGCTTTTATCTGGAAATTTATTGTTTGTTTAACATAAGAAAGTATAAGCATATGGACCTTTAACATATTTTGCTACTAACATATTTCTATCGACAGTATATGTCAGTGAAACAGATAGGTAATAAAAAAATCTGTGCCAATTTGATAGACATAAAATTACAACATTTAATTTTCATTTCTTTGAGTATTGTTAAAGATGAAAATTTTAATATGTTTATCAGCTATTTATATTTCATTTTTATGCATGTTCTTCCATTTTTTAGCCCATTTTTCTATTGGCATCTTATTGATGTTCATATTAATTTGTGAATTTCTTTAAATAATATGGCTGAATAATAAAGCTAACCCTTCACTGTCATCTATGAAACAATGTTTTAAGTAGTTGACTGTTTATCTTTTTATGTAGTTTATGATTTCTTACACCTCCATATTCTATTTTTAAATTACCCAATTTTTGGCAATAATAAGATGTATTTTCAGAAAATTTGGAGAATACTGAAAAACACCAANTGGGAGAAAGGGAAAGAAAAAGTTAAACTGTACGCCAGAACTCGCCAGAACTCTGGGGTTGAAGGTAAGATGTCAGCTGCCCATGTCGCCCCTGATTTTCTCTTGGACGGTAGCCAAGTGAGTAACTCCTGTTAAGGCTGCCCTGTGCCTCTTAATGAGTTGACAAATCACTATTCCTAGCTCTTTGTTTTTATAGTACATTTAAAAAATTGAGATATAATTCCCACACACTAGAATTCACCCTTTTCAAGTATGCAGTGTATATTCACTATTTAACCCTAGGACATTTCTGTCACCCCAAAAAGAAACCCTCTATCCATTCACGGCTACCCCCTTCTTCTCCCCTCCCTCATTCCTGACCACCGTTAATCTGCCGCCTGTCTCTATGGCTTTGCCTGTGTTCAGCATTTCATACACATGGAATGACACACCATGTGCCTTTCTGTGTTTGGCCTTTTTTCAGCACGATGTCTTCGGGGTTCGTCCGTGTTGTAGCGTGTGTCAGCAGTCCGTTCCTTTTTGTGGCTGAATAATATTCCACTGTGAATAGAGAACCTCTTCCGTATCCATCCTTCAGTTGATGGACATTTGGGTTGTTTTTGATTTGGGGCTATTTTGAAGAATGCTGGTACACACAGTTTGTGAGCACATTTTTGTGTGGACAGTTTTCATTTTCTCTTGGCTGTATTACTCAGGAGGGGAATTGTGGGGTCACATGGTGAGTCTGGGCTCAACTTTTTGAGGAACTGCCAACCTAGTCCCAGCTCTTTAATCTCTAGTCCTTAACCATCACTTATGGAAGGCTGTAAAAAGATAACCTGCTGCTTCAGTCTTTGGCAGTAGCTGAAGTTCTCTGAGATGGGATATGGCTTATCCTTAAAAATGGCCCCTCTTCTGTTGAAGCTGATGTGCCACGTGCCAGCCTTCTGCAGCAGGAGATTGGTTTGTGGTTCCTCCAGGCCACCAAAGGTGATTCATGACCAGCAGAGTCACCAGAAGACTGGTGTTGAGAAGGACCTAGATTAATCCAAACCAACAGAGCTACTCCCCATCCCACAAAAGTGACTCCCCAAAAACCAAGACACACCAAAGACATCAAAAAAAGAAAAAATCCCCCAAACAGGTGCTCCTGACTCTTTCCTGAGCTGCTCAGTCAACAATGCCTGCTGTTGGCAATAATTAAGGTTTGCAGGAGCTTGAAGTTCTATTGTGTTCTCACATGTAACTCATGGTGGGACCGTGAACTTGGGTGAGCGGTGACCCCTCCCATCCTCCTGATTTTCCAGCCCAGGACTTGGGAGGCATGTCATTTGTGATTTGCTCCAGGTTAGGAAGTGGATGTTGGTCAAGCACAGACTGAGCATTCAGGCTCTTTGATGCAGAATTCTGTGTTCTTTTATTTCCAGCTCTTGGCAGTGCTCACACTCGTTTAAAAGTCTAGATAAAGGTACTTTGGTTTTCTTTTTGAAATCATCGAGTTAGTTAGAGTTGGAGCTTGGTTTGGGCATGCTTTGATAAAACTGTGGTTGGATCTTTGGCACGAGGGAGGAGGTGCTCATGTGTATCCCCAACCCCATCCTGTGTGTACAAAGGCAGTTTACCCAGTATATTTTTACCAGTGTGTTTTCTGTATTTATGTGTGAGGTTTCTTTACCGTGCTTGGCTGGTCTTAGAGTCTCACTTTGAGCTCTAAGAGGAAATAGAAGGATGTTCCTGTTATTTTAATAGCTTGTAAATTCCAAACTGCTAGATAGGTTCAGCTGGGATCAAACATCGTTTACAGAAAGTTTCAGGATGTTTCCTTTTGTCTGAGTGTTTTAAGAATCTACCTAATTGATGTTGTCTGGAAATTTTTGCAAGTTTTAGAGACGCAGCTATGTATTTATACTTCACTGTGATTAAACACAGGGACATATACATGCCTCTCTCCCCACCCCCCCAACAAAACCCCAAACTTCACTGCTTGGCTTTGCCTGAAATCATGAAAACAACTATTCATGAGCCAACATCCAGACACATAGAGGACCTTGTGCAAGTAGAAGGAACAAAATACTTTCAAATGTTGTTAAGCGGATTGGGAAGGTATGAATAAGAATATTGCCATTAACAAAAAATGTAAACTGGGTGACTAAGCTTTTGAAGAGGGCTTTTGGAATTCCTCTTAACTTGTTGAAATTTTTTATTTAATAGGTAAATCTCAATTTAGCATGCCCAAAGGAACACAGATTCTGAAATGGTAGGTCCTAAAGTAAGGAGTTTTTACCATCTCGCTACAGGAAAGGAGTGCCCTGTTTTAAGCCATCATCCCCTGATGCTGATGTAGCTTGTTACAGTCTGAGGTGGTCAGGTTCCAGCTGCAGTGCATCAGTGCAGAACGGTCGGGGGGGGGGGTGTCTTAGAGCCCTCCTGGGAGGGCCTGGGAGTCTGCATTTCAGGTAGGTTCCTAGTGATGCTTGTCCATGGCCCACACTTTGAGTAGCAGGGCCCTGGAGCATTCGCCTTCTGTCTTTTGAGAGGATTTTGTTTTGTAAGAAAAGATGTGAAGGTCCGTCACAGTGTGGGAGATTCAGCCAGGACCTGGTCCTGGGGCACCTTTTCTTGGGTTGACCCGGGATGTGGGCTGGGCTGGGTAGAACATTCCGTTTCTTATCCATTCTTTCTGTTTAATACTGGTTTTGGTCACAGAACCTGTTGATTCAAAGGATGTGTGGCTCATGCCCTGGATCCTTCCCACAAAGCTCCTGCCTTTGGATCAGCAGGAGCAAGTTTCATCATTGAGGTGGTTGCTCTTAGCCCCACGGAGACAAAATAATGTGTCTCTCCACCTCACTGAGCCCCTGGGCTTTGCTCTAGGGTTACGCCCCTCTGAGAGCTGGGAGATAGCCCTCATTTCTGGGGGTCTCAGGGAGCATTGCTCTCTCGCCTCCTCTCCCTGAGCCCTGGTCGCTCAGTGACTCCCCGGCTGCTTGCCCTGACTCAGCCATTCTGTCTGTCCAGCTGCAGGTGTGATGGTGTCCCCGGCAGGAACCGAGGACCCATGGGTGCCCCTTTTCCCCACACCAGGACCAGTCCACCAATTAGGCCGCCGCACCTGTAGCAACTTGGAACCTGATCCTGGGGACCCGGATCTGCTTAACCTCAATGCTGCATATATGACAGACTGCCAAGGCCAGGGTGGAGCTTCAGCATCTAGTTTTAGGACCTTGAAGGTTTCTTCCCAGCCTCCGCCACCTCCTCTTTAACTACATTTTCTAATGATGGGAGTGGGGGCGCTTCTGGTCTTAGGTGCTGCCTGCACTTGCCTGGGCCTCTTTTCTTTGGACCGACCTGAGCATGACTCTCTCCAGAGGAACCTGGGGGTTCTGTCCTTTCTGCATCCCATTCCCAGTGCTTCTCTGAAACACGGTTTGTTTTCTTGCCTTTGCGTGTACACTGGAGCGTTCTTTTTCAAAATGTCATTTACTTATTTTTGGCTGTGNGAACCTGGGGGTTCTGTCCTTTCTGCATCCCATTCCCAGTGCTTCTCTGAAACACGGTTTGTTTTCTTGCCTTTGCGTGTACACTGGAGCGTTCTTTTTCAAAATGTCATTTACTTATTTTTGGCTGTGCTGGGTCTTTATTGGGCTTCCCTTGTGGTTCAGCTGGTAAAGATTCTGCCTGCAATGTGGGAGACCTGTGTTCGATCCCTGGGTTGGGAAGATCTGCTAGAGAAGGGATAGGCTACCCACTCCATTATTCTTGGGCTTCCCTTGTTTTTTTTTGGGGGGGGGGGTTGGGGGGAGCTTCCCTTCTGGTTCAGCTGGTAAAGAATCCGCCTGCAATGCGGGAGACCAGAGTTTGATCCCTGGGTTGGGAAGATCCCCTGGAGAAGGGAAGGGCTACCCACTCCAGTGTTCTGACGTGGAGAATCCCATTTGACCCTGCTCGTGGGCGTTTCTCTAGCTGTGGTGAGCAGGGGCGACTCTTCATGGCAGTGGCTTCTCTTCTTGCAGAGCACAGGCTCTAGGCTCACGGGCTCCAGTGGTTGTGGCGCACAGGCTTAGTTGTCCCAGGGATCCAACCTGCGTCCCCTGTGTTGGCAGGTGGATTCTCAGCCACTGGACCACCAGGAGCAGCAGGAAGCCCCACTTGAGCATAGTGCCTTCACCAGTACCTGTCTCCATGCCACTGGCAGATGGCTCTGGACACCAGGGTGTTTGCAGACTTGAGCTGAGCGATGCTGTCCGTCAGGGATGGGATGCGTTTTTTTTCCTATGGTTTCCCACCCTCTGCCCGGGACAGCCAGTCTTTCTTGTGCCATCTTGGAGGAATGGCCCAGCCATGGTTGAGAACTCCTTTTTGAGACCTTGCTATGCATCTACAGAAAACACTCCTTGTCTTTGGTACCAAGTGACTTCTGTCGTGTGCTTTCCCCTAGCTTCCCCGAATGNAGTCTTTCTTGTGCCATCTTGGAGGAATGGCCCAGCCATGGTTGAGAACTCCTTTTTGAGACCTTGCTATGCATCTACAGAAAACACTCCTTGTCTTTGGTACCAAGTGACTTCTGTCGTGTGCTTTCCCCTAGCTTCCCCGAATGCTTGTCTCTGATTAGGGATTTGATATCCAGAGGATTCTGGTCAAGAGACGGGCAGGGGCTATTGATCCCAAAAGTTGTATCTCCTGTATAGTTTTCTTCTAGTTGAAAGTCTATATGTTTTCTTAGAAATTCAATGTCTGTAGATACCAATTTATATAGTCATTTCCCAGAGCCTCTCTTATCTGATATTAGGGGTCCTGCAGAGATTGGCCACCTTGAGGCTGATTTCACAGCTTATGGGATTCACTCTGGTCTGATAGATTCAAAACCACCAAGTGCATCCTGAGGTCTGGCATGCTGTGAGCGCTCATTCTCTTTCAGCTGGGGATGGTTCAGCCCCTGGGCCCAGCACTGCCCGTAAGCAGCAGAGGTCCATCTATCTCCTGTGCACATTTGGTGAGCACTTGGGCAGCCAGGGTCAGGACGCACTCCTGGCTCTATTTTAGGGGCAATGAGGAGTGTAAATGGGCCCAGCAGCAGGTTCCTCAGCTTGACACAGGGCCCCAAATGGAGCCAGTCACCAGCCTCACCCCCCTCAGCTGTTGGGAGTCTTGTGATCATATCTCGGTGGGCTGCTGGTTGACCACACTCAGCCATCTTCCTCCAAGCTGTTGGAGTGTGGAATCTACCACCCGGCTGGGGCCCTGACTGTTCCTAGCCCTGGCAGGGTCAGAGTAGGGCTAGGACTGGGGCCTGAGCCCTCTCCAACTGGCTCCTTTTTCCTCCACACTCACCAACTCGAACTGGAACACACACCTGACCCAGGAGTCCTGGAAGCTGAAGGAGGACCTGGAGGGGGGTGGTGGGCCAGTTGCTGATGTAGGAGAATGGTGTAGGTGGTGGAGACTTGTGGTCTGGCTGCTGCTTCGTGTCTGTGACATGTCAGTGCATCGCCTACGAGATGTGTCAACTGCAAGGTGACTGGCACCCATCTTTTACCCTCTGGCCTCCCAAGACTTTCCCTATGGTCCACCCTGACCAGAACATACAGGAAAATGAGTTCCGAGAGCTGAAGTTCAGCCTCGCCAAGGTGACCCGTTAGAAATCCATGGCACCACCAGAGGCTGGCTGAGCTGATGGGCAGACGGCACGTTTGGGAGTCAGAATGATCTAAAGTTAGAAATAGTTTGATCTGTGCCTCTTCCTTGAAGGATTTTTGTGGACCTCCCTGGTCAGGGCTCGGTGGTAAAGAATCCACCTACAGTGGAGGACACCTTTGTAGAGAGTTACTAATTGCAAGGATTATATCAAATCAAAGGTGTCAAGGGTCTCACTTTGCTCCTGGATGCAAGGTTAGAAGTCTTGAGACCTTTTCACCGTTCTGGACGCTATCCACGGACATAATATCTCCACATAATTAAGTTTTGGTCTGTCCCCTCCATAAATGGCTTCTTCATATCAGGCTTGTGTATTCCTTGTGTTAAGTCAGTTCCTAGGAAGCTGCTATTTCTTCTTGTTATTGTGAATGAAATTTAATTATATTTTTAAATTGGTTATTGATGATATATGGCTCCAGAAGGCTGTTAATAAATAATCATGTTCTATCTTTAATGGGAATTCCTCTGGAGTGTCCTCCTAACTCTATAATCCTGGCCATTGGCTTTTAGATAGCATGTATTATATTTTCTATTTAGCATTTTAATATNATTGCACTGCCTACCATTTTACAGTTGAAGTGACTGAGGCTCAAAGAAGTCCAAAACATGCCCAAGGTCACACAAACAATGGATGGCAAACCTACAATTTGAACTTGGATCTTTTGGATTCCAAACCTTGAATTCTTCCCATACAACATGCCTATCAGAGCAGAGCACTTGTTTTTGTTTATTTTATTTTGGTCTTGATTATTTCAGCCATTGCGCATCTGTCCTACTCCATTGTTTATGAGCCTCATTACTTACATGAAAAACGGGAATAAGATTTTCTCTGTTTCATTAAAGTTGTCAGGAGAGTAAAATGAACATGTTTTATTCCTTCCTCATACTTTTCTTTGTCATTTGGTTCTTTAAATGGAGACTCAGTAAAAGAAAAAAAAAAAACTGAATATGTCATTTGTTTTTATGGAACAGTGTCAATCCTAAGCAAGTCAGTGTAAAGGTAATTTACAGCTCCCATGACCTCCCATGAATATTGGGAGAATAGATACACATTACTGGTTTTATTAAAATACATAAGTCAAACAGAGGGTAATCAAACATAAAAATTACCCTACTCTGTCTTTGAAAGGGTTATACATGCAAGTAACAAACCTTGTCCTTTTATTTGCATTATAAATAAAATTTATGGGAAAAAATAGTTCAGAGGGGCTAATATATATGTTCATTTTTTGCTGTCCCTACTGGTAAAGCTTGTGAATGGGAGAAATCCCTGAGTGCAGAATTCAGGATGGAAGCAAAAACTAACAGAAAGGGAGCAGAAGTGAAAAATCCTTCACGTTCTGGCAGGATAGCAGTGTGCATTATTGTTCACATCTACCATTGTTTCCCTGGAGAAGGAAATGGCCACCCACTCCAGTATCCTTGCCTGGAAAAGTCCATGGGTGGAGGAGTCTGGTCGGCTACAGTCCATGGGGATTGAGCAACTGCACTTTCACTTTCACTTTTTACCATTGTTTAGGGCAGAATTGAAGTAGGCTAAATATCACAGTGACCTGGACCTCATTTAAATCTTCTCTTTATTCTTTGTGCAAACACATGAGTGCCTCCCTCCTTTATGAAGTAATGCCTGATTAAATCTCCCCATATTTTTTTCATCCTCAGGAGGATCTTGTGTAGCAATTAAGGATTATCACATAAAACAATTCACTCTGCAATGACAGAATGTCTTTCCTGAACAGACACATTTATCATAATACTTAATAGAAGTCCTAATGGGCAAGGACCAACACACTTGATCTTTGTGTGACCAAGGTGTGGTGTGGTGCTGAGTATATGGTAATGTTGGAAAGGATAACAACCAGCATTCCTGGATGCTTAAAATTGCCAGGCACACTTAACACGGATTAACTCATTTGATCTTCACAACACCTCTATGAGGTAGGTGTTACTTAATTTCCATTTTGTAGATGAAGAAACCAAGAAAACATACCATTGAGTGACTCATTTGAGGGAGACCAGAGAGTGGAAGTCAGAATTAAACCTACGCAGTGTGGCTTAGAACCCATGTTCTTGGTGATAGTACTTTTTATGGTTGGGTTCTCTGGAGGCAGGTGGGGAGATAAGAGTTCAGGGCCCCTATGAGGAAGCAAGATGGGGAGGAGGGAGAACTCAGTCTGGGCAGAGCTGGTGAAGAATGCTGGAATATATTACTCATTACAGTTGATCTGACCTGGGCTGGGCTGGCTGGACCTCTATATTTCTGCCTTGCTAGTCTGCAGATAGGGCTTCTCTGGGGAAGGCAGGACCACAGGCAAAGCAGCTCCTTCCAGCTAATGCACTCTGATGTGGCTGGCACCTCCACAGCTGGTCAGAAAGTCCTTCCTTGAAGGCAATCTGGATGACCCACATCCATGTCAACTATAAATACTAGTTTGCCTCTTGGCAAAACATAATAAACACTTGCTAAACTAACACAATTTTCATTAATTATAATAACTGTAATAATGACTGTCACTTCTTAATCAGTAATTACATACCATATAAAGATGGTTATAATTTATTAAGCCATTAATCATCAGCAGAGTGCACTGAAGTTAATACTGTATTACATAACCTTATTTTACTAATGATGAAATAGAGATCTACCGATGTTAAATAGCTTGACCAGTGCGATATAATTAGCAAGTGGGAGAGCTAGGTTCTCTTACATGTCCTTCGGACACTGGAGTCCATACCCCTAACCTCCGTGTTAGTGTATAT
Source organism: Neotragus pygmaeus (assembly GCA_006410875.1). Classification (NCBI taxonomy): domain Eukaryota; kingdom Metazoa; phylum Chordata; class Mammalia; order Artiodactyla; family Bovidae; genus Neotragus; species Neotragus pygmaeus. The sequence goes on along the minus strand of SJYV01017599.1, from coordinate 156,181 downwards.
ATATATATATATATATGTATACATATACATATATATATCTTCCCAACTTGATTGCTGTGAGCTTCTCTACAGCAGATGCCATGGCTCTTTCAGTTGTGTGACTCTCAGCCTGACACACAGAATACATTGAATATACATTTGTTGAATGGATGAGCTGGTCTTCCATAAGAAATCGTGATCTTTATGGAACCTGGAAAAATAAGTTAAATATTAATTTAATGACTCTAATTAGAAGCAACTAAGTTTTTAATAAGACATAGTAAAACCACAAATCTTTGCTTATTTAACAAGTCTTGTCAAGGCTGAGAGTTGTTAGCAGAAACAACAGGAAGAACACACACATGAAACGTGCATAAGCAGCTGGCGTGTTGGGTAAATCACTCAGTGAATGAGAGGCCACACACTGTTAGGGCAAGAGCATTGGCCTAGAATGAGAATTTCATTGCAGGCATTTCACTAATGTGCACTTTGTTGTTGACAAGTTGCTTCAGTACTTCCGTCTGAAATGAGGAAACTGTAGAAGATGATCCTTGAGTTTCATCTGATACTTCTATGCTATGTTTCTGTAAAAAAGAAAGAAAGAAAAGCAAGCCCTGACATTCTGTGAAGGAACAGAGAGTGGAACTGGACTGGTTGGTGGTAGATACAGTAGGAAGATTTTTGCTGACTATAATCAAGGACAGAGAAAGTATTTCTCCTCAATTACAAGTGCTCAAGCAGAAGCTGGCTATAGTCAAGGGTGCTCTGGGTGGGCTCTCTATGTGGGGCCAAAGGCTGGATGAGCTGACTACAAAGGTCAACCAAACCTAAGAGCTTGAAAACATAAAAGGCAAGAATAAAATCAGATTTTACAGAAGTGTGAGAAAGAAGAGTGATAAACTGTACTGAACAATGCCTAGAATATAGTAGCTGCTCAGGGAACATTTGTTGAATAAATGAATATTCAAATCCAGTTAATAATGATCATTGCTTCAAATCAGGGTTAAATATAATTGATACATACAGTCCTGGATAGTTTGAGATTAAAATGAGAACATCAATGTGAAGATATTTGGCAAATTTTTAATGTTATTGTTTGGGTTCCCTAGGAAAAAGAACCCAGTAACAAGAAAAGAGTGAATAAAAATTGAGTACGTGTAATTGGTCCTAAGTAGGTGGTAGTCATGGCAACCATTTCTACTAAAGAATGAGGATTTTCCTGAGGATAAAGGGGCCCGGGCAGAGGAAAGAGTATTTCAAAAGGACTGAATGGGACAGAGCTGAGTATTCTCTGGGAAGCAAAATTATTTTTGCTTGCTACTGGGAAAAGGAATTGAATGAAGCTAGAAATGCCTGATCATGAAGGCCTTATGAGCCAGACATGAGGTATTTGGACAAGTTTAAATATATTGAACAAATGCAAAGCATCTCTAAAACTATGTATGAAAACAACAAAGTTTAACTCAATAAAAGACAAAGAGAGTGAAAGATCCCAATGATGAAAGTCCCATGAAGAACAAAAGCTCAGGCATGAAGATGCAGAAAAAAATCTCATCAAAAAAGAATTGTGCATTTTTCTTCTTTTTTCCCCCTTTTTTCTTTTCCTTTGTTCTTTCTCTTCCTCCCTTCCTCCTACCCTCCTCCCAAACTTTGTGTCTTTTTCTTTCTTTCAACAACATCAAACATATTTGAGGGGCTACAGGTGATAGATTTTAATCTGACCCTCTACTTCCTCTTGGAGATTTCTTGCCAGTTAATGCCTTTGCAATTTATATGACAGAAGCACTTGTAGTTAAAGCTGAAGTTCAGAGGCAGTTTGATGTGCATGTAGTGCATGCCAAAATAAACATCTCAGACGACAGGATCTCAGATGATTTTTAGGGGTTATGCTTGAATGATAAGGACCACTAACAATCAGTAGCACTTTATCGATAAAATTCCCATCCCAGTGCTGAAACATTGAGCTCCTTACAGTGTTTTCAAGCTGCCATGCTGGTTCATACTTCTGTGCTTTTCCATATACCCCTCCCTTTGGATCAAATGCCCCTCAAATTCCACCAGCCTCTCTTCACTGCCCACCTGCCCCACCTAGCTAGATAGCAACAACACTATATTTTATCTAGCTTAAATTCTCCATAGCACCCTGTACTTATTAGTGTTGTCCTGAGCCCAGTGCATCTCAATCTTCAACATGCATAGGAATACCTTAGGACCTTGTGAAAGTGCTGGTGCTGCCTTAATAGGTCTGAGTGGGGAATAAGAATCAGCATTTAAAAAAAATCTCTCAGATAGTGGTGCTGCTGCTGGTCCATGGACCACACTTGAAAAGATCTTAGCCCATCCTATTTGCAATAATCAGTTTATTTGTCTTTTGGGGTTATTGAGACCAAGACATTTTTAAAATTTATATTTTTATTGAGGTATAGTTGATTTACAATGTTGAGTTAATTTCTGCTGTGCAGAAAAGTGAATCAGTTAAACACATAAAAGCATCCTTTTAATATTCTTTTCCATTATAGTTTATCCCAAGACACTGAATATAGTTCCCTATGCTATATAGAGAAGCCTGGTGTGCTGTAGTCCATGAAGTCACAAAGAGCTGGACACAACTGAGCAACTGAACAACAATGCTATATAGTAGGACCTTGTTGTTTATTCATTCTATAGGTTGTAGTTTGCATCTACTAACCCCAAGCTCCCAACCCATCCTCCCTCACTCCTCTCTCCTTTTGTAGCCACAAGTTTGATCTCCATGAGACCAAGGGCTTTTTTGATTGCTATTGCCCAATAGTCTGGCACAGAATAAAATATTCAGTAATCTTCTGATGAATGAATGTATTAAGCACCATCTCGTCAGTTCATTATAACAACCTGAATTACTAGAAAAATTATTAGTCTTTTTCTAAGGAGGAGGTGAATACTGTGATATGTCATATAATGAACTAAAATGTTCCCAGTCAGAGAGTGATGAAACCGGAGCTCCAAGAAAGTTCTGATAACTCCAAGCTTTGTGTGCTTTTCGTTCCACCATTTGCTTTCCAAAAACCCAGACTGCAATGTGGGTTAGGTCTGACTAGTGGAGAGCTTTAAATTAAAAAAAAAAAATTAATAGAATGCAACTATTCCTAATGCTGTGTTTAAGAGATTGGAATTTTACAATCTTAGTCTTAGAGAACACAGATAATATAGAGTTGCAGGAAATCCTTGGTCTTGAGAGATTTGGACCACACTCCAAACTTTGACGTTCTACACCATTCTCACAGCTGAACAAATATGACATATATAATTGTCAAGCCCACCACTGATTTTATGAATTAATTCTTGGGATTTATGGTGTTTTGCACTCTCTTTTCAAAGCACCTCACAACCGTTAATTATTTAAGCCGCCTTACACCCCTCAGAGGAAGGACAGGGATATTATTTTGCCCTGGGCCTGGGGGGAGAAGGAGATCAAAAGAGGTGGAACACCAGTGGTTACCAAAGCCGAGGGGAGAAGAGATCAGATTGCACCTGAGTGAACTCAGAGGGCTTTATGATGGAGGAAATCCTGCTGGCAAGACCGGACAAGACTTCTCTTGTGGGTTTTTGAATCCGAGATGAGAGAGCAAAGGCAATTTTTGTCACTTAACAAGGATAATAGCTATCACGTATTGAGTCCTTACTGTGTAGTAGGTAGTGTACTATGCCTTTACATTGCTTCATTTAATTTCACAAAGGAGATGTAAGTTGGATAATGATGACAATGTATTGAGAATTCATGCCATGCAGGTATTTAACATGTCTTGCCTTTTTAGATCCTCACAGCAACCTCAGAAAGTATGTGATTTCTATATGACAGAAGGGAATTAAAAAATCACAGTCACTTTGTCGTTGCTGTTCAGTTGCTAAGTGAGGTCCAGCTCTTTGCGACCCCATGGACTACAGTATGCTAGGCTTCCTCTCCTTCACTATCTCCTGGAGCTGGCTCAGATTCATGTCCATTGATTCAATGATACTATCTAACCATCTCATCCTCCACTGCCCTCTTCTCCTTTTGCTTCAGTATTTCACAACATCAGGGTCTTTTCCAATGAGTTGGCTCTTTGCATCAGGGGATGAAAGTATTATGTAACAAAACTGAGATTTGAATCTAAGACTTATTTGCCTCCAGAGTTTAGACTCTCTCCATTTAGTTCTACTGGTATATCATTGCATCCCTTGGAACCTCAGTTTCCTCAGTTGTAAAATGGGACTAATAATAGCTACACAATGAGATGTAATCAGGAGTCTCGATGATAATATCCCTGGTAATTCATAGATTAGCAAGATCATGAGCTTTCAGGCAACAAAGTCCTAAGTCTGAATAGCATCTTAATATTTAAGAACTGTAATATCTTACATTAGTTTTCTGAACCTCAACTTCCTAATTTGTAAAATGGGATGATAATAGCTACCTTACAGATTTCAGTGAAGATTAAATGAAAGAATGTTTGTGAGATGCCTACTTCAGGGGCCTGGCACATAGAGGTGTTTACTACAGTTGGTTTTCTCCCTTTTCCCCTCCTGTATCCCACTTTCTTCCTGTTAAACTGTCTCTCAACCAATAACACCATTGTCTTCTCAAATGCTAAGTGGAATCTTAGAGTTCTTTTAGAAACATTCTTTTTTTTGACAACGGAAAACATTTGATCATAGAAACATTCTTATTCTTGTCATTCACATTTAACAACTATCAATCATATTCAATGCATTGTATCAGGAATAGAAAATTTTCATCCAGCACTTTCTATAGCCCCATTCTGGCGTCAAGTCCCTCCTACTTGTGAGTCTAATTCTTAGTGGCTTATGGTCTAGGAATCCCTGTCACTTATTTTCTGTGAACCTGGAGGAGGAGGGCTGCTAGACTCTTAAGCCAGGTTCTCAGTATTTTACTGGGGAGTTGTCTTTTATATTCGTTCAAATGAAAAGAGAAAGAACATGTACTTGAGATGCATCATTCTAAGTGTGTATGTTAGTAATAAATACTGTTAGATTGATGCAATAAACTCTAATTTTAATTCTCATTCTCTTACTATTAACAGAGTGGCTTTGGGGTTCCATGAGACCAGAGAGTGTGAAATTTTGTCTACCTGTCACTGCTGCAAGTTGTCTAGAAACTTCTAAAACTTGCTTTGTGATTGCCAAAGGAAATGTTGGCCCCATTGCCAGTTTTCAGGTTCTGTTCTCTGAGCCATGACAACCTAGAATTTTTCTCCCTGCAGCGTCTGCACCTGACAAGGTGAGCTGAACCCAGTGGTACATTGACTGATACATCCGGTGGCTGTTGATGAGACCCTGGGCTGGGAACTGATTAAAATTTTCTCCCCCCAATACTGTAATGTTTCAGGTGAATAGTCCCCATGAGAGTTTTGATTAAGTGATTAAGATCAGGGAAAACCCTTTCACGTACTTTGACTTAGAAAAAATATTGGAGAGCTACACTTCACTTTTATTTGGAATATCTTTCTGGTCTAAGCAATTTTTATTCCTAACTCTTCACCATTTAAAAGTAATAACATAGTAATAACTGTGATATTGTTGGCTAAAGATATACCAGAAACTATTGAAAGCACTTTAAATACATTAATCCATATAATCTTCACAATTAGTCTATGAGGCACACAAAGTGTTATTATCCTATTATTGATATTCTGATTCTGATTATTGATATTCTGATTTTGAGATTAGGCCACTTTGCATGGATATTTAGAGTTTACGATGGATGTTCTCATGTATGATCTCGTTTTATCACAAGAATCTGCTGGAGTAGTCAAGGGATAATATTATTCCTTCATCATTGGGAGGTTGTAGGATATAACAGCTGAGAGCATGCACTTTGAACTCAGAATGATATGGGTTTGAATTGTGGTTTTTAAATCTGAGCCTAAGTTACTTCATCAGCCAAATGTGTGTTGAAATGTCATGTCAGGGGACTTTCATGAGGATTAAATGACTTATTGTAAACAAAGCACATCACACTGCACTGAATAAATATTGACAATTGTTAGCTAGTTTTCCTTCCTTATATTATATATATTTTTATTAATATAAAATTAATTGTATTAATGATCAATAAATAAAATTAATGATGATTAATAGTATTGTATTTTATTAACGTAAAATTGATGATTAATAGTGATATGTTATTCAATTTATATATTATTTTTATATATACTATATATAAAACTTTTCTTTAATCCCTAGTGCATTGCATTCAGGTGATGGCATGGAAAAGTTAGATTTGAGCTCTATTTGAAAGGATTAGTTGTATAGTTCAACAAATATTTACTTATTTTTATTATTTTTAATTGTTTATCTTATTTTAAAATTAACTTATTTTAATTGGAGGCTAATTACTTTACAATATTGCGGTGGTTTTTGCCATATATCAACATGAAACAGCCGTGGGTGTATACATGTCTTACCATACTGAATGCCCACTCACCTCCCTCCCCACTCTTGGAGTATGGCTGATGAACAATGTTGGGATAGTTTCAGGTGTATAGCAGAGAGACTTAGTCATACATACACGTGTATCCATTCTCCCCCAAACTCTCCTCCCATCCAGGCTGTCACATACATAAATAATAATATTGAGCACCTCCTCTGAGTTGTCTATTGTGCTGGGAAGGCACTGGGGATACAAAAGTGATGAAATATGATCCTTTCCTCCAAGTAACATATAGACCTTGAAGAATAGAAGGGAGAGAACATACAACATATTGAGAACCCACTCTGTGCCAAGGGCTGCACTTTGTACAGATGATCTCACGTGTGGTCTCATTTGAGGTGAGGAGATGAAGGACCAAAGAGAGGAAGGGAGGGAGAGAGAGATTAAATTACTTTTTCTAGATCATTGCTGTAGACTGATCCATTAATGATCCATTAACAGTAGAATTTTCCATTAATGAATATATTTCATCTGTGCTTTCCAGTATGGTAGCAACTAGACTACTGGTAATTTGACATGTAGCTAGTGCAACTAAGAAACTAAATATTAAGTTTTATGTCATCTTAGTTAATTTGCATTTAAATAGTGCCCAGGAACTGGTTGGTACTTCATGGGACAGTGCAGCTTTAGGAGATAACACAGCTAGCAAGTGGCAGACTGAATCTGAGCCTTGGTCTGTGTGAATTTGAGCCCTATTTTGGGCTTCCCTGAGGCTTTCCTGGTGGCTCAGATGGTGAAGAATCTGCCTGCAATGCAGGAGATGTGGGTTCGATCCCTGGGTCGGGAAGATCCCCTGGAGAAGGTAATGAATACTCACTCCAGTATTCTTGCCTGGAGAAATTCCAAAGACAGAGGAGCCTGGCGGATTATAGTCCCTGAGGTCGCAAATAGTTGGACTCGATGGAGGAACTAATATTTTCAGTTTTCACTTTTTGTGTGATTACAAAGCCAGGATTCTTTCCATTGTGTGAATAGACACAAAGGGGCTTCTTTGTTCTTTTATAGTCTATTCTCTCACTTGAGGGTGAAAGGGGCCCCTCCCTCTTCCTCCACTGGCACAGGAGGACCAGTCCTGCTGGTGGAAGGCAGCCTGGAGAACACCAGCCCATACTTCCTCTTCTCAGAGAGCTGGAACAGGGGGTGTGGGCACTCATCCTTCTACACTAAAGCCCTGATGGTCAGCGCTAAAACTCATCCTTCCACGCTGAGTGGAATCCCCTTTGTTGCAGCAATAATTCTTGTAGAATTCTAGTGTTGCTATTATAGCTGGAAGGCCAACTAGGGCCCCAGGTAAGGAGGACTCTTGAAATCTTTTAGTGAGAAAATAGGAAAAACACTGCTCATTTTTAGGGTAAGGCCTTGTAATAATATTGTGGGCCAAAGGATTTCAGGTTTTCTTGTTTCCATGTGCAGGATTTCAAAAGCCACATCACCAAGAAAGTGCTTGTTGCCAACTTGAATATATGGATCTGATGACTCAGTTCTTCCCATGGTCCAGGCTGACACAAAGGCTTTAAAATTCTAAATGGTAGCATTTCTTCTTTGCCTTTATTATTACTGTCATTGTTAATATTAATAAGGCACTTCATTTCTATAGGAAATACTAGATGGGGCAGATTTTAGAGGCAGGAAGATGATTACCACATATGCAGAGAATTTGTATGCGAGAGGAGTTATCAATATTTATTGAATGAATGAATAAATCATCCTTTCCAGAAATAAAAATGCAATTTATTGTTTCATAACAACTTGGATTATGGGGTGAGGCCTGGGGTGGGAGATGGAGATTATATTCCAGGCAGAAGGAAGGCAGAAGGACCAGCATATGCAAAGGCCCTGGAGTTAGAGGGGGCTTGCATTTGGGAAAAACTAATGTATCAGATTAGTGAGGTTGGAGTTTAGGGAGAAGGGGCATGAAGTGATAAAAGGTTGAGGAGAGGTCAGATTTACAAGTCAATTTAGACTACATTAGGGTTTTGGTCTATAACTCAAGAGCAACAGGAAGAATTTGAAGGGGTTTTAGTAAAGAAGTAGCATTGCTATATCTGTGCTTTTTAGGAGATGTCACTATTGCTGTGGGAGAAACAAACTGGAGGGTGGACTCAAGGAAATTATCTGTAGCTAATGATAGTAGTCCAGGTGAGAGATTGATCAAACTCAGGGTAAAGGATTCCACTCAGGTGGAAAGAAGTGGACGAATTTTGAGAAATAAATAGAAAAACAGATAAGACTTCATGATGATGTGAATGAGGGGATTTGATGAAGAGAGAAATCAAAGCTCATGGTGGGTTCAGGATCATGGCAACTCCTTAAGTTTCAATCATCTCAAGAATGGAAATAATGTGTGTGAAAGTGCTATGTAATGTGCTATTTCATTATACATGGAATAGAATGTTTTAATTATTATCTATGCTGTTTTTATATCCAGGACTGAACTCTATACCAATAAGTAATGATCACAGAACCTGTTTCCTAAGAAGATAGTGAGGTCCTTGAGGTCAGAGACTCAATGTCTACGATTGCGTGTCTCTAGTTTGTGTCCTCAGAGAAGGCAATAACACCCGACTCCAGTACTCTTGCCTGGAAAATCCCATGGGTAGAGGAGCCTGGTAGGCTGTAGTCCATGGGGTGGCTAAGAGTCGGACACGACTCAGCAACTTCACTTTCACTTTCTACTTTCATACATTGGAGAAGGAAATGGCAACCCACTCCAGTGTTCTTGCCTGGAGAATCCCAGGGACAGGGGAGCCTGGTAGGAGGCCGTCTATGGGGTCGCACAGAGTCGAACATGACTGAAGTGACTTAGCAGTTTGTGTGCTATTGCACCCATCACATGCTCATTAGTTTTGCCCTCTGTGTTGGTGCTTGACCATCTTGCCTTAAGATGCATTCCTCATCCTTCCCTGCTTGTACCTATGATGCAGGGGGGCTGGCCCTGAGGTTTCCCAGGCTCCTATGCCAATCATCTAACTTCTGCCTGGGTTTCTCCAAAGGGATGTACTGGTGAGAGACTGGAGAGTGGGGAGAAAGGAAAAGCCAGCACGTTCCCCTTCGCTATGTATGCCTTTTCTCGCAGACTGTGGCTTTATCTCTTCCATGACCCCCAGCTCATGATGATTCCAGCTTTAGTCAACTGAGCTTGGCTCTTGGACACCTTGCTTTGTCCTTCTAGTTTATAGATGGTAGCAACGTCCTGCCATGGCTAACATGTGGAGTGACCCCTAGTCATCCATGTAGCTTCTCACTCTTTTTATCTTCTGTGTAACCAATTCCTTATATTAGATTCTTTCTATTTTAGATGCTTGGAGTAGTTTTTGTTTAACAGGTTAGATTCAGAGTGATATATAAACACATACAGACCAACTTTCATTAATGATCAAATAGTCTTTGCAACAGAGAAATATTTTCACATAAATAAACTTTGAAACTTTAAAACACATAATAGAAAAGAAAATATCCTGTCAATATCAGCACACTTCAGAATCATCAACAAACTTAGAATGGTCTTCATTGTGATTTAGCAACAACAAAATTAATTGTACTTTTTTCAACTTTATTTTTTCAGCTGACTGAGCTTCAGAGCTGAGATGAATGTTGTCACTTAGTGTTCTTTAAATAGTTTTTGGCTAGTTTTAACTTGAAGAAAGAGCATTCTTCAATAGAGACAGGACAGGAATTACCAAAAAATAATATAAACAAGTAACATACTTTGGAAAAACTTACCATTATGTCATAGTATTACATACTATTTTGGCAAATTTATGGATGTTTTTAACTTTTTTTCAGTTTCACTTGGTAATGGTTTGACACAAAGCAGTGATATCATTGGCAGTGATTCTGTTATGCTGTTTGAAAATTTATTTGGAGTCTTCTCTGTATTTCTTACAACAGATTTTTTCCAAGATATTATTAGTTGATTTATTGATGTATTTATTGGTTTATGAAAAACATTTATGAAATAACTACTTTAATTTCTTAAAAAAAAAACTCAAAATATTTAGATGTAGAATAGTCCTTTGACGGACCTTCTTTGAACACTATTGAAGCTGTCAATCTATTGAAAAATAAGTTTTTCAGATGAAATTCACACAATAGAATTAACCATTTAAAAAAAAAAAGAAGCTTTTTATATGATCATTTTTCTAGTTTTTGGCTTCTCCATGTGGCGTGCAAGATCTTCGTTTCCTGCATGTGTCCTCAGTCACTACAGTCCTGTCTGATTTTGCGACCCAATGTACCATAGCCCTCCAGGCTTCTGCGTCCTTGGGATTCTCCAGGCAAGAATACTGGTTGCCATGCCTTTCTCCAGGGGATCTTCCCTACCCAGAAATCTTACCTCATCTCCTGCATTTCAGGCAGACTCTTTACTGCTGAGCCACTGGGGAAGCCCCTTAGTTCCCTGACCAGGGATCAAACCCCTGCCCCCTGCAGCGGAAGCACAGAATCTTAACCACTGGACTGCCAGGGAAGTCCCTAGAATTAGCCATTTTAACGTGAACAATTTAGTGGCATTTAGTATAGTCCCAACGTTGGGAATGACCACCTTCATCTATTTCTAAAACATTCCATCACTCCAAGTAAAATCTCTTACACCTTAAGTGGTTTCTCCCCATTCACCCTTCCCTGTCCCCTCCCCAACTCCAAGCAACCACCAAGCTTCATTGTCTCTATATAAATGTATTTATTCTGGATATTTCTCATGAGTGGAATAATACAATATGTGATGCTTTGGAATTTTTTTTCCACATAGCATAGTATTTTAAAGTTTTATTCATGTCGTAGCATATATTAATATCTCTTTTTTTCATAGCTGAATAACATTCTATTTGCATCTCAGTTCAGTTCAGTCCAGTTGCTCAGTCGTGTCTAACTTTGTGACCCCATGGATTTGCAGCACGCCAGGCTTCCCTGTCCTTCACCAATTCCCTGAGCATACTCAAGCTCATGTCCATAGAGTTGGTGATGCCATCCAACCATCTCATCCTCTGTCGTTCCCTTCTCCTCCTGCCTTCAATCCTTCCCAGCATCAGGGTCTTTTCCAGTGAGTCAGTCTTCACATGAAGTGGCCAAAGTATTGGAGTTTCAGCTTCAGAATGAGTCCTTCCAATGAATATTCCGGACTTATTTCCTTTAGAATTCACTGGTTGGATCTCCTTGCAGTTCAAGAGACTCTCAAGAGTCTTCCCCAACACCACAGTTCAAAAGCATCCATTCTTCAGTGCTTTACTTTTTTATTGTCCAACTCTCACATCCATACATGACTACTGGAAAAACCATAGCCTTGACTAGACAGACCTTTGTCGGTAAAATAATGTCTCTGCTTTTTAATATGCTGTCTAGGTTGGTCATAGCTTTTCTTCTAAGGAGCAAGTGTCTTTTAATTTCATGACTGCAGTCACCATCTGAGGTGATTTTGGAGACTCCGAAATAATGTCTCTCACTATTTCCATTGTTTCCCCATCTATTTGCCATGAAATGATGGGACCAGATATCATGACCTTAGTTTTCTGAATATTGAGTTTTAAGCCAACTTTTTCACGCTCCTCTTTCACTTTGATCAAGAGGCTCTTTAGTTCTTCTTCACTTTCTGCCATAAGGGTGGTATCATCTGCATATTTGAGATTATAGATATTTCTCTTGGTAATCTTGATTCCAGCTTGTGCTTCATCCAGCCCAGCATTTCTCATGATGTACTTTGCATATAAGTTAAATAAACAGGGTGACAATATACAGCCTTGACATACTCCTTTCCCAGTTTGGAACCAGTCTGTTGTTCCGTGTCCAGTTCTAACTGTTGCTTCTTGACTTGCATACAGATTTCTCAGGAGGCAAGGAAGGTGGTCTGTTATTCCCCTCTCTTTAAGATTTTCCACAGTCTGTTGAATCTATGTACTACAATTGGTTTATCCTTTAATCTACTGATGGATGTTTGAACTGTTTCCATCTTTTGGCTCCTGTGGGTAATACTGCTATGAGCATATGTGTACAGGTACTTGTTTGTGTATCTGTTTTTAATTCTTTTGGATATGGTAATTCTTATATGGTAATTTTATGTTTAACTGTTTGCTGCTGCTGCTAAGTCGCTTCAGTCGTGTCCGACCCTGTGTGACCCCATAGACGGCAGCCCACCAGGCTCCCCTAACCCTGGGATTCTCAAGGCAAGAACACTGGAGTGGGTTGCCATTTCCTTCTCCAAGGCATGAAAGTGAAGAGTGAAAGTGAAGCCGCTCAGTTGTGTCCGACTCTCAGCAACCCCGTGGACTGCAGCCTACCAGGCTCCTCCGTCCATGGGATTTTCCAGGCTAGAGTACTGGAGTGGGGTGCCACTGCTTAACTGTTTGAGGGTATGCTAAATTGTTTTCCACAGAAGCTTAACCATTATACATTCCCAATAGCAATATACAAGTGTTCTGAGTTGTCCACATTTTCCCCAACGCTTGTTATCTTCCATTGTTACATGTGAAATGATACTTTATTGTGGTTTTAATTTGCATTTTTCTAGTGACTAAAAATGTTGAGCATCTTTTCATGTGCTTGTTGGCCATTTGTGTATCTTCTTTGATAAAATGTGTATTCAAATCTTTAGCCCTCTTATTATTTTAAATCTCTATAGTTTAAATCATGGGAATTTTTAAATATTGTGAATACTAGACTCTTATCAGATACGTGATTTGTAAATATTTTTTCCATTCTGTGGTTTGCCTAGTCACTTTCTTGATAATATCCTTTGATATACAAATAGTTTTTAACTTTGAAATTGTCCAGTTTTTTTATTATCTCTTGTTACTCATGCTTTTGATATCATATCTTAGAATTCATTGACAAATCCAACATCACGAAGACCAATTTTTTTTAATGTTTGTACTTTTTTGGTATGTTTTTTAGATAATGTAGAGTTTGATAGACATATAGCTATGTATACATGTGTGTATATGTATATGCACACACATATTAATATTTGACACACATCCATTTACAAAGCATTTTAAAATTTGTTGATTAATTTGATCCTTTTAGCAATGCTGTGAAGTAGAAGAGACAATAGTGGTATGTTTCCTTTAAAGGTTAAAAAATGCTGAACTTTAAAAGAGAAAACTGCCTGTCAAAGTCTCATGGGTAGTAAATAGTAGATACAAGATACAAATTCCACTTATCTTACCCCACTCATGTATTTGTCCCATTCCACCATCTTGCTCCATAAAATGCCATGTGACTCAGAGAAGGGAGGGGAGTGTTTGTGGTATTTCTGAATGCACAAGGCTTTATTAAAGCACTTCTGTGTGCATCATCACAAAGTTCTTATACCATCCTAGAGGCAGAGTTTGTTATTCTGACTTTAAAATGAAGAAAGCGAGGCTCAGAGAGGCAACCAGAAAACCAGTGATGGAGCCTTTGTTCAATTCCAAATCAGCTTGACTCCTTGTGGTAATTTAGCACAAGAAAAGCCCAGGGGCGGGGGACTGTTTCAAAGATATATAATAATAGAATCAAACCAAAAAGCAGAAAATGATATCGGATATTTTGTGTGTCTTCAGTTGCCTAGGTATAGTGAAAGCTGAGCATCTGTTTCTTACTCTTACACCTCATATGCTTAAATGATAAGCCCTGATTTTTTCCCCCTTTTAATCACTCCTTCAACTATCATCCTTGACAGTATGAAACACTCCACCACAGGGATGTGGAATCATTTTTCCAAAGTTTCAGCCTCCAGACCTAGCTAACCAGGCCTGTGGTACAGCTTTCCTAGTGACCATGGATCCTCATCTGGGATTTAACAAATTGTACCCTCCCACAATGCTCTCTCCCCTTTCTGCCCTTGGCACACATACAGGAAATTAAGGACTAAGGAAAATTCACTTCTGACCTTTAATTCACTTTTTAATAAAGGCATTCAGAATCACTTACATGTTTCAAGCCAGACATAAGAGACAGCCAACTTAATGGCCCTTTCAAGGAAAACCCATCCATCCTCGTGTATTGACATTTTTTAATTGTGTCAACCCTCAAAGGCAATTGCTAGTCCTACGTATGTTCATGTGAGGACTTTGCCCAGTGCTCATAAATATTGACTGTGCTCAATCAATGCAATCAGTGTTAGATGTTCCATTTTTTTAGTCAAAATATAATTGACTTACAATATTATATTAGTTTCAGGTACAACATGGTATCCAATATTTATATACATCATGAAATCATCACCACAATAAGTTTAATCACCATCTCTCACTATGCAAAGTTATTACAATATTATTAACTACATTCCCTATGCTATACATTACATCCCTGTTATTTGTTTATTTTATAACTGGAACTTTGTACTTCATTCTGCTCCACTATTTTGCTGACGTTCACTCCCGCCTCTGGAAACCACCGTTTTGTTTCCTCTGTCTATGAGTCTGTTTCTCTTTCACATCTATTTGTTCTGTGTTTTATGCTTCACTATATAAGTGAAATCATACAGTATTTGCCTAACCCATTTCACTTAGCATAGTACACTCTGGGTCTAACCAAGTTGCTGCAAACAGCAAGATTTCATTCTATTTTTATGACTGAGTAATATTCCATTGTGTGTATGTGGGTATGTGTTTATTGTTTTATCCATTCATCTATTGATGAATATTTAGGTTATCTCTACATCTTGGCTATTATAAATAGTGCTGTAATAAATATTGAGATTTGCATGTATTTTTGAAAGTGCTTTCATTTTCTTTGAATAAATACATCTAAGTAGAATTGCTGGATTATATGATAGCAAACACCCTCTTCCAACAACACAAGAGAAGACCCTACACATGGACATCACCAGATGGTCAACACCAAAATCAGATTGATTGTATTCTTTGCAACCAAAGATGGAGAAGCTCTATACAGTCAGCAAAAACAAGGCCAGGAGCTGGCTATGGCTCAGATCATGAACTCCTTATTGCAAAATTCAGACTTAAATTGAAGAAAGTAGGGA